>CM037789.1:45236436-45286436 GCA_021229015.1 Solen grandis | reverse complement strand
GAATCAAGCAATCTGATTGAATGACGTGAAATTAGCATCAACAGACTGCTGGAAATTGCATACATAGATGTTTTACATCATCCAATTAGAATCGCTGTTTATTATAGGGCAATTTGGTGCTTAATCAACTGGCTACATGTACAACTTAAGTTACCACCATATATCATAGAGCAATTTGGCATATCAACTCATTACATATTAAAACCATTTATTATAGGGCAGTTTAGCTGTTATGAAAACTGTACATCTTCAGTTATGACCATTTGTTATAGGGCAGTTTGGCCATTAAGACGACTGCCTACATTGCAATGTATCTACCTTCTGTTCCAGCAGCGCTCTGCGCAGGGACACTCGCTCCTCCAACTGTTTGCGTTCCTTCTGATGCTGAGCATCAGTCTGCATTTTGATTTTACTTTGATATGCCATGAGGAGTTCCAGTTCCTGTTGCAACCTCTGCTTCAACTCGTGTTCCTCGGCCACCTGTGTATCGTCCAGCCGCATCTGGGGAAAGTCAGGTCATGATTCAGTAAACAACTGGATCTCAACGGATCCCTCTCACAGAAATGTTCACACAAGAGTGTTTCTGGAACATGTGTGTCACCTGCTGAAGCTTGACAGAAAAATGTGACGGACAGACAGACGGACGGTCGGACAGACAGACAGATGACTGAAAAGTGATCCCTGTGTGTCACCTCTGCTTACAGCAGGTGACACAATCAAACCACTGGATAATCCATTCATTATCACTTATGTTCACATCAGATCATTGGATAATACAGTAACTATTATCATTACATTACCTCAGATAACATATGATTAATGGTTGACCTTGTTGACACAAAAGAACACAGATTTAAGATACTGATTGTGAACAGTTGACCCATGAATGAAAAATTATGAAACAATAGGCAAAAACTCAGACAGGTCCAAAGACCAGCTTTATTTTATCATATAAGGCCTCCAGTAATTGTTCACTAAACAAGTGAATTAGAGGTATCACTGATTGTGATAAATGCCCCTGCTTCACTGACTAACTAACAGTGTGAGCATTGTCAAAGCCACATTTGCTGAGTACACTTTGCTTCACAATCAACTGTAGGTTATTTGATTAGCCAATATTTGCACTAGGGAATTATTAATTAGACATTTCATTGGATCTTTGACTGAGACAGCAAGGCAACAGCAGGGATCATTTGGCAAGATTTATTCTGTCAACTTTGTTCTACAATGAACAGGTGACAAAAGAGCTCCTCGTAGCAGTTTATCTTGCGAGGAAAAATGAGTCAGCTTTTGCTCTTTTAACTTCAATGAAGAGTATTCAAAATGCTACATGTGCTTTTATTGGTCAGTTTGTAGCTGATATTGCCATTTGAAATTCCCAAAGTATTTATGGTAGTGATGATAATAAACTTCTTACAGCAGGGCATGACGCAATGTGACATGAAGCAACAGGACTAAACAAGACACAACTGTTAAGTGGGAGTACATTGTATAATGATTACTTCACAAAGCCTATCTCTACCCATATCCAAAGCCTCTCCTATCCAAGCAGGTATCTGGCAAGCGTAAACTTACATTTTGTTGCTGCAACATCTCGGCTATACTCTGTTCATACTGTTCCCCTAGGATGGCTAGCTTCCTCATCTGTTCCTCTTTCAATTTTTTCACGATGGGCTTCATCTCATTTTTACTTGTCGTGGCCACTATGTGCTCTTTCAGAGCCTTATACTGTTTCTGTTGAGTTTTCACTGCTTCATGGAACTGACGGCGTATCTGGAGCTCTTTTTGCTGAAAAAAAAATACCAATCACCTGTATGAAGCAGCCTACCTCTTTCACCCTTTACCTCATGAATATTCATCAACAAATTTGCTACTTAATGAATTTTAATTTCCAGAATATATGAAATAACTGATTTTTCTTTGCTATGCAGGCAATGCATACATGCCATATCTCCCGGCGGGAGATTAAATCTCCCGGGATTTCAACTTGTCCCCTGATTTCCCGCCAGGAGGTGAAAATCTCCCGGTCTGACCTTAAACAAACTGATTTCCCTTTGATCTCAGTATAATCCATTTTATTACAGAGATATGATACAGCAGCAGGAAGATTACGTAAGAACGTGTCAGTATCAATCCTGACCAGTGTGCTGTACACAGGCAATGTGTGATCGTCCTTATCCGATCAAGTGATTCAGACAGGTGGCAGATCTGCCTGTGTACAGCACACTGGTCAGGACTGATACTGACACATGTTCTTACGTAATCTTCCTGCTGCTGTATCATATCTCGATCATTTGAAACAATTATCGTCGGGTAATAAGTGGCTATTAAGGCAATACTAAAGCTAGAATGAGTATGGTTAGAATGCATTTGGTACACCGTAATAAAGACGTAAATGATTGCTTTAGTATATATTACGTGGCTAAAAAGGTCCCAGAGAATAGCTAATCCTTACTGACATGAAGTGTAAACAATAAATGATAATTAGATCAGTTGTTTACCAAACATTTAAACATTAACACAAGAGGGCCAAGATGGCCCTTGATCGCTCACCTGAGAAAGATGATTGCTTAAGAAATAAAGATGCTAGAGTGTAAACAAAGTGAAATCTGGCTTTTTTTATGTTGAAAAGGGCATAACTCCTAAATTAACTGGTCAATATCAGTTATAATTGAACGCAATTGCGAGATTATGGGCATAAACATTGTCTTAAAGTTTAAAAAAGATTGTTTAAAAAAATGAAGATGGTAGAGAGTAAACAAAGTGAAATCTGGCTTTTTTTATGGTGAAAAGGGCATAACTTCCAAATTAACTGGTCAATATCAGTTATAATTGAACCCAATTGCAAGATTATGGGCATAAACATTGTCTTAAAGGGGCATAACTCCTGACCTAATTGACCGATCTCAGCCATAATCGAACTCAATCGAGACATTATGGTCATAAACATTGTCTTAGTTTGAAGATGGTTGCTTCAGAAATAAAGGTGATAGAGTGTAAACACTAAATTGTTGACGTCGCACGACGCACACCGCATGACGGACACTCACGGGATCACAATAGCTCACCTTAGCTCTGCTCAGGTGAACTAAAAACTTGTCATATCAACACATCATAGTAAGTACACTTCAGCTAGCGGTAAATTGCAAATGAAGGGCAATTTTTACACCGACACTGATTTTGATAAATAACGGATGTCGTCTGCTGAATAATTTACTATAATGAGATGTGCTGATTGGAAGAGTTGGGTTACCACTTCATATCACCATACCGTACACAATAAATATTTTAAGCTGAATAATATGTTAGCAATTTAAGTTAGAATAAAGCGCAGACGGAAGGCAAAATTATTATTAAATATGATCTAACTATTATCTTTATTCATCCACATTAATATAAAACAATATGATCAGAAATCACTCAATAAATCAAAGATACTGTATCAATTTAAATATGTTTGATGTAAATGGCATGATCTCTGATCTATTACAAGGTAGTGTTGCATTTAATGTAAAACAGTACTAGTGGAAAGTTAAGTTTCTTTTTGAATTAGATCTATTAATAGATTTTGGGATATTTTTGGATATATATTTTTAATAGTATATTCATTAAATGCAAGAAACAGTATATATACAATAAGTGCAATAAACAGCATATATATATCCTGTTAATGAATTTAATGAAGGAGTAATCAAATATGTATTTTTCTTTCTTTTTTTTTTTATTAAGAATGCCTCTTCTATGTCTTAAAATCTCCCTGGCTGGACCCCAAATCTCCCGTGAAAATTTCAAAACCTCCCTGGGAGACATACTGCAAATATGGCATGTATGGCAAAGAAGAATCTAAGCTACAATTTTGTATAAGCAAACAAAGGAGACCCTGCAAAGGATCTTGGTCTGCTCTGTTTGCCAATGTGTCAAAATGTGTCTATATGAGGTAAAGCGTTAAAGCAGCCTTTTTATAGATTCCTAAAACAGCATTTTATATTTCATTCTATATTTCACTTCTATAATGCAATAGCCTTTGCTTAGCAGCAACTAGCACCTGTTTCCTGTACTGCCTGCTTAGGACAGTTTTGGTCATGTAACTAGTGAACTACAGAATTTTCAAACACTTCAGAAAATAAGACACATTAAAATCATTTTTATCCAGTTTTAGTTTAAAACTTATTTTTCATTATTAGAAAAGTTAAAATATTGTTAAAGAATTGGATTAAGATGACTGAATGTAAAGTTACCTAGAGGTGAAGGTTTTGATTAACCCTTTCCCTCATATAGACTCATTTTGACGCCCTCAATAGGTATCACATAAAGCCTGATCTGCAGAAAACCACAGTTAAACCTTACCAAATTTAATTACAAAATCCTCATTTCAAGACCATTGAGGAGCAGCAAACAGCATAAATCCTGATCAGCCTGTGAGTTACTCGCAGGCTGATCTGGTTTTATGCTGTTCGCATAGGTCTTTTCATGGTTTCCTCTATGAGGGAAAGGGTTAAGACAGATTTAAAAATAATTTCATAATGGTCACATGTGCAAGAAACTAATGTAGCCACTTCCAATAAAAAAAAAAAATGATTCTGTTTGTCCATTTGAAGACTGCATACAGTTTGTTGCCCAGTAACTATCCTGTGATGAGGCGTTTTATTTTCCATCAAAGAAAGACGTCTTCTACAATGGATCTGTAAAAGTGGGACATAAATAAGTGCCGCCTTGAACTTTTACCTCTCTGTGTGACCTTGCCCTAGCTAAATGACATTGCAAATAAATGATACCATATGGTACCAGAAGTATACCATGTTTCCTATTCATTTCTAAAAATTTAAAATCTTGCAATTTTTTCCTTATTTTTTTTTTTTTTTTTAGCACTAAAAATTAATGATAAATAAAACAGCTAATTTACAAGATATTTACAAGTACATGCTATTTTATCTTTCCATACTTGTGCCTCACTTGTGTGAAAGAGTTTACTTTTACTTATACTTTTTTGTTTCACCTCCAACAAGTTCTCTGCCTTTGCAATCGCATAGTGACCCCCTATATTTCTATCTAGGGTCAGTAGAAATCCATTTAGAGTCAGTAGAACTTGAAGAAAATTACAAATTAATGACTAGGAAAAAAGGTTGATCAATTATTTGGTACTGACCCTACACAGAAAGGTGTCACTTATATCAAGACTCTATGAACAATACTGGCCAGACACCCTCCCCACTTACCCCTATATATTTCCATGTAGTGACAGTATCAAACCTAGTAATAGTATACAAGCCCACTTACCCGTAAGCTGCGGGGCTGCTGCTTCTGTTCGAGGGCGTGTTTTTTCCGCAGGTCCTGCTCTGCTTTGATATTATAATTCTGTTGATTGCTGCGCTCCGTGTTGTGCTGCTTCCGCAAATGTTCGTCCCGTAATTTCTGGATACTTTCTAAGTGTTTAACTTCTAATTCACGAGTTGACTCGTGGTGGCGAAGTAGCATGTTGTGTTCATACTCTAGCTGAGCTTGCCTTTTGTTTAATTCCTTGTTAAAAAAGAAAAAAAATATACAATTAATAATATAGTTCTTAACAATGTTAAAAACTTTTTTTGTTCAGACTTTTCAAAGTCTGTGAAATCTATTGGTCTGAATAAACTTATTTTTCATCCATTTCCTTATTTGACTAAATTGTAAATTCAAATGAACAATTGTGGACTGACAACTCTCAAAAATACTGCCTGAACATAAAAAATTATATTCAAATTCACAACTTTGCAAACTCATTTCATACAGTCATTATTAATCTGCTCACTTCAGAACACCAGCTTGTTTAAAACGTTTTACTTCCACCAATCAACAAAACTGTAATTACAAACTTCAGTGTAAAACCTGTTTAAACTTAGCTCCACAAATGGTGTCAAAACAATTTTTTTTCTTGTGGTAAAAGAGTCTTCATTTACACAACATGTTTGAGTCTATTTCTTAAAAATACTTATTGAAAATCTAAAATGCTGGGCCTCATCATTCATTGTAAGTCTATATTTGAGATTCAGACTGGAATGTTATTTCTGATATGACAATATATTCTACATGATCAATAAATGCAATATTTAGCACTGACTAAATCATCACATTGAATATCTGGAAATCCAGAGTCTAGGTCTTAACCCTTTCCCTCATATAGACCCATTTTGACGCACTCAATAGGTACCACATAAAGCCTGATCTGCAGAAAAACACAGTTAAACCTTACCAAATTTAATTTAAAAAATCCTCATTTCCAGACCACTGAGGAGCAGCGAACAGCATAAAACCTGATCAGCCTGCGAGTTACTCGCAGGCTGATCTGGTTTTATGTTGTTCGCATAGGTCTTTTCATGGTTTCCTCTATGAGGGAAAGGGTTAAACTGAGTTGTGAAATATTTGTAACTTACACACCAAGGACACAGAACCCTGTATGAATTAATTCTAACTTACTCAATTTTAAGAACATTATTCAACAAAGTGTCTGCTAATTTCTTCATTTCACAATAAAACAGAAAGAAATGTAACCTTTTAATTTAATTCCACATCCACACTTTTTTTGTGAAGGAAAACTCAATACTCTTTCAACAAGTATGTGAAATTTTTAAATACTAAGAAATTATTGGTATGAAAGTTCAGTTCAGCTGGCCCTTGCACTAAGACCACAATTCTTCCTTACCTCCCTGAGTAGTTCTTGTTCAAGCTGGTGATGTAACAAATATCGCCGTCGTCGGAACTTTCTTATTTCGTAATCTAACTTTTCCTTCTGACTCCGCTCTAGCCGCTCCTCCAGCTCCCGTTGCCGCTGTGCCAGTGTCTCCTTCTGGTTCCTCATCACATCGTCTCGCTCCTTCTTAGGGGTGCTGGAGTCTATAGTCTGTGGGACAAGGTTGTGTCAAGTTCAATTTACAATACCAAACTAAAGCTATCACTGTTTTTCCTAAAAGGTTTCTCTCAAGATAATGACAGTTCCTAGCAGGAGTTTCTATTTTATTTTTTTTGTTTTTTGGTTTTTTTTGGTGGGGGGGGAGTGAGTGGGAAGGGGACCAGAGGCCTAACTTTGTGGAGCAGGGGTTTTACATTATGGAGATTGTAGAGCGGTGGAATTTATGGAGCAAGGGATTCATTTTTTGGAGTTTGAGGAGCAGGTATTTCACCTTTTGATGTGGGGTATGGAATACAGAATATAGTTTTCTAATAAATTCTAAATCCAACAAGATTAAATCTTACATGACCAGTTTTTAACTAGCTGAATTATCTAAGGGACAAGTTTTTCTTTGTTCTTTTTTTGTCTAAACCTAACTGAAATCTACTATATGAGAGAAAAATCTCTGATAAATGTGTACACCAGTCAAACATAGCACTTCAGTCTCTCACTTGACATGGAAAAGTTCTCACTTAATTTAGCCTAACAAGATTTTTTTTCTCTCATGAATGTTTCAGACTGTAATAACCCTGAAAAAGTGATTATTTCTGTTTTTTAATGACATAAATAACCCCACAAATGCAAATCTTAATCTTTCCTCTTAACCACTGTATAAACATAATATCACAGCCAACTTATTGCCAGTACATATAATCTTCAACATTCTTTGTACAATAGGTGTATAGTATCTGGAAGTGCTATCCAGGCGGAAGTGCTATCCAAGCGGAAGTGCTATCCTGGTGTCCCTGTGTCAACCCTTCTCGCCCCACCCAACCCCAACCGTCCTCCAGTCCTTACCTTCTTCATCTGCTCCTTGGTCTGCTTATACTCCTTCTTCTGTAATGACTGGAACTCTTTCTTCTCCTTCTCCTGCTGGGCCTGGATCTGCCTCAATAGTTTCTTCTCTTGCTCCTGGTTGATCTTTTGCTGCAAGAAGATAAGTATCACACATTTTACTTCATTCATTGAATTTTTTCCCTTCCAAAGTTGGGTTTAAGCAAGAGGGCCATAATGGCCCTTGAACACTCACCAGAGTACCATCACTTCATTAGACAATTCTGTTTAACTATGATTAAAATTCCAGATAAAAAAGTACAATTTCTCAATTTCTATACGGACTAAATAAGAACTACTAGCCAACCATCAGTAAGACATATTTCTTAGAGAAAATGACAGTAGAAGACCATGAGCAACTTAGTCAATTATTGCACAAAGTACTTCAAAACATAATTAAGGCACTTCCAACACTCAACAGAAAAACCTCTTGACAGAGAAGTCCATTATATACCCCATATAGTTGTTTGAATCTTTTGACCTGGTATAAAGTGAACAACAAGAGGGCCAAGATGGCCCTAAAGACGCTCACCTGAGGACATTTGTGCTGACCAAGTTTGAGGAAGATTGAATCAAAATTGTGGCCTCCAGTGTGTAAACAAGGTTTTTCTAAGATTTGACCTACTGACCTACTTTTCAATCGCTTTTTAGGTCTGTTAGATTAATGATCTTCGATAATTCGTTGAAATTTCTGAAGAGAATCGTATACCTACCAAACTGAAACCGGAAATGGAGGGCTGAATAGTTTCCTAATTTTTCATTGGTTAATAATATTATAACCTAAAACGACCGAATGTGTTTTTATTACCAACAATACGATTATCTGTACTTTCATATCTTTCTTAAAGAAAACCTTTATTTAATATACAATTGACACAATATATTCTCTTAGTCTTTTTATCATTTTATTTAATCGTAGATACTGATTTTAATATAAAACATATATCAAGTATGTAATTTAAAGTAAAAAGTGATTCAATCAAGGGCCAAATTTTAACCATTATCTAGTCATAATCTCTCAAACTAGTAATATTGCAAAATATTTTTTTTATGATTGGTCTATAACTATGAATTATGTGGGTACGGACCACTAGACAATATTTCACATCAAATCTATAGATTAAGCTCTAGGTCTTTTCCTATGTAACTCTATGTGAAACAAGTGACCACTGGTGCAGGGTCATTTATCACCGTAAGGCTATGATTTGAACAATCTTGGTAATGAACCATTAGATGATGCTACATACCAAATATCTAAGCTCTGGGCCTTATGGATTTACAGAAGAAGATTTTTTAAGATTTTACTATATAACTCTATGTAAAACAAGTGACCCCTGGTGCGGGGGCATTTATCACCATAGGGCTATGATTTGAACAATCTTGGTAATGAACCATTAGATGATGCTACATACCAAATATCTAAGCTCTGGGCCTTATGGATTTACAGAAGAAGATTTTTTAAGATTTTCCTATATAACTCTATGTAAAACAAGTGACCCCTGGTGCGGGGGCATTTATCACCATAGGGCTATGATTTGAACAATCTTGGTAATGAACCATTAGATGATGCTACATACCAAATATCTAAGCTCTGGGCCTTATGGATTTACAGAAGAAGATTTTTTAAGATTTTCCTATATAACTCTATGTAAAACAAGTGACCCCTGGTGCGGGGGCATTTATCACCATAGGGCTATGATTTGAACAATCTTGGTAATGAACCATTAGATGATGCTACATACCAAATATCTAAGCTCTGGGCCTTATGGATTTACAGAAGAAGATTTTTTAAGATTTTCCTATATAACTCTATGTAAAACAAGTGACCCCTGGTGCGGGGGCATTTATCACCATAGGGCTATGATTTGCACAATCTTGGTAATGGCCCATAAGATGATGCTACATACCAAATATCTAAGCTCTAGGCCTTGCAGTTTTGCAGAAGAAGATTTTCAAAGTTTGAGTTTTTAAAATCTATTTTTAGCTCCTGTGACCTACTTTTTCAACCAATCTGAATAATTTGTACAACTTTGATAGAAGGCATCATAAGGATGATTCCTGTGAAGTTTGGTCAAAATCCCTTCAGCGGTTCAGGAGGAGATGTTCTTTAAAGCAAATTGTTGACGACGGACGGACGCACGCACGCACGGACGACGGACGACGGACAAAAGGTGATCACAATAGCTCACCTTGAGCACTTCGTGCTCAGGTGAGCTAAAAAACCATGAGGGCCAAGATGGCCCTTAATCGCTCACCTGAGAAAGATGATTGCTTAAAAATTAAAGATGCTAGAGTGTAAACAAAGTGAAATCTTGTGTTTTTTATATTCAACGGGACAGAACTCCTCACATAATTGACCGATCTCAGCCATAATCAAACTCAGTCGAGACATTATGGTCATAAACATTGTCTTAAAGTTTAAAGATGATTGCTCAAAAGATGAAGATGCTAGAGTGTAAACAAAGTGAAATCTGACATATTTTTATATTAAAAGGTGGTGATCCCAATAGCTCACCTTGAGCACGTTGTGCTCTGGTGAGCTAAAAATGAGAGACCTATCACCAAAAATATTTCATTTTTACACAAATCTCATAAAAAAAATAATAATAAAAAATAAAGAAAACCTTATCTTATAAAAATTCAGATAATTGTTGTATTCCATGAAAAGAACAGGGAATAACTTGAAGAATGATAATCGTACATACAATATCTAAATAAATCTTTTTTGTTGATTTTTCTTATTTGAATGCTATTTTGAACATCCATAACTTATTGCAATCTATCAGTGTTTTCAAAATATTCCCCAAATTTATGACATTTTGTGCTATACACAAAGGGATGGGGAAAAAATTAGTATCACTTTTCATGTTTTTAACTACAAACTTCAGAACGAGCATTTAACACCTAACCATTAAGTAAAGCATTTAACCCAAGTTATAAGAAAAACTTTGCACTGAACAGTAATAAATCAGCATACAAGTTAAAAGTAGCCTGATTTTATACTGCTTACTTAGTGCATTAACTTTATAGATCTTGTATGGATAGTATTTAACTTCCTTGATCTTGTTTCACCAACTTCTCAACTCATTGTTTATATGCTTAGCTGTTTTTACAAAATAAAAAACATTACTATGTCCAATAATTTTTCAATGTACCCTTTAATTTAAATACTGTAGAATCATTCATTTTCGTGGGGAACTAATTTTCGTTGATTTCGTGGATGACTTCATCCACGAATATTTATCCCCACGAAAACTGTTTATTTCATAGACCTCATGTTTTCTAGAACATGGTTCCACGAATATATGTACCAACGAAATTGATTTAATCACAGATTCCACGAAATTTAATGTCAACGAAAATAAATGATTTTACAGTAGGTTTTTAATAAACTAATATCTTTGTCAAAGCCTTGGGATGCATGATTATAACAAGTCCAGTGATTGGTTTATTCTCAGTCTGATCCGGTTCTTTGCATTACCTTCGCAATTAAGAGTTACTGACAGTTTTTACCATTATCAGCTTGTAACAATAAAGGGTTAGACAAGAGCAGTTTATTACAACCCTACGACTGCCAGTTAACAATCTTACCTTCTTTTCCAGGTCCTGAACGATCTTGCGTTTCAATTTCTCTATCTCAAGGATGAAGTTCTGACGTGTGGTTTCATACTCTTTGTCCAGTTTCTGCTTGTGTTCCTCCATTTCAACAGCAAACCGTGTCTCCATCTGGTGGGGGACAAGCATAACACAAACATTATAGAATGCAAAAGTTACAGTGACCATGAATACAATGACCATGATAACCAACAATGACCATGATATACCAACCATGATGCGTCATGATACAATGATAGTAATACACAAACACTGGCCATGACAGCAAATCATGATACAATGACCATGATATACCAACCATTATACATGATACAGTGACCATGATGGATCATGATATTGTGACCATCTTACAGTGACCATGATGGATCATGATATTGTGACCATCTTACACAGTGACCATAATGGATCATGATATTGTGACCATCTTACACAGTGACCATGATGGATCATGATATTGTGACCATCTTACACAGTGACCATGATGGATCATGATATTGTGACCATCTTACACAGTGCCACCAACCTCATGCATCATAAAAATGACTATGATATACCAACCAATATACATGATACAGTGACCATAACATACAACGAAACAGTGACCATTATACAAGGTACAATGACCATTCTATACACAAGACAGAAATATAGTAGGGCAGAGATAGTTATAAGCAACTATAACTTAGTATCAATTCACATTGAAATAATTAAACATTTAACCATTTCCAAACCAAATGTATGCCATTGTGCTTTTAAGCAAAGATATGGGTTCAAACCCAATAGAAGCAAGGTCCATTTCAAACATACAGTAGAACCTCGCCAAACCGAACATCGTTAAACCGAATTCCTCGCCATTTCGAAGTTTATTTTCGGTCCCGATTTCTTCCCTTCTTATTTTAACTAAAAATAAAATGTTTAATCTGAATTTCGCTATTTCGATTTTTTCGCTATTTCAAAGTAAAATTCCGGTCCCGAGGTCGCAATTAATGTACATTTTTCAATTTTTATTTGTCAGATCTTTAGTACATTCCATATCATAGCGTTCGTCACCGGCATGCGACACTACCTGAAGCAGCAGATCGACGGTAAAAATATGTATCATTGTTTGACATGGTAGAATGATTATGTTCATCAGAAGCATCTAAGTAGATCATGATATATTTTCATTACTTTTCATAACTTGCTAACAGTATATACATACACCTAATAGGTGGTTTTCGTGGCATAACCATTTCCACAATATGCACCCGTAATGAAAACGCAGACATGCAGGCTCACAAACTGAAATTTCCATCTGATTTTTAATCCGAATAATCGTTATTTCGAAGTTTTCAGCTTGGTCCCAAGGACTTCGATTTAACGAGGTTCTACTGTATTCGAGTACTGATTTCCTAACCAAATATATGCCATGGTGCTTCTAATCCAAGCCTCCAACCCTCACCCACCTGCTGCAACTGCTTCTGATGCTGCTTCCTCATCCTCTTGTAACCAGCAAATTGTTCCTTCAGCTCGTTTGAGTGCTCATGCTCTTGGATCTGCTTGGTTACGATGGACGTTGTTCGTATCGTTGCAAAGTTGTTGGCACCTGGCTCTCCCATTCGACTGGCACCCTGAAAATGTACAACAAATTCTGTTAGCTATCTGGTGTACTAGTCAACTGAATTGGTTTGCAGATCTAGTCCTCAAATACAAAAAATATTGTACACAGTACAGCTGTGACTTCTACCATCTGAAATATTATTAATTCTATGACTAAGCACTATACAAAGAATATAATAGCTACCAGTAGGTAACTTAAAAATGGAAAATGAATCTATGAAAATTGAAAAGCTGTAGTCATATTTTCTCTGTATTAAATGACCAAGCAGTGAAAATTTGGAAGTGTATCATAAAACAACTGATTATGCAGAATTGTGATTTGAAGTGCACAAAAGGAAATGATAATGACAAGAATGTTTATTACCATTTTCCCTAACTTTTTTTTTTACATTATATTTTCATTTTTATAAATATTTGGTTATGTATAATGTCTTATCTAGTCAAAGTGTATACAAATGCAACATTCCTAGTTAAAGTTGAATTAATAATCTTATAACAAAACTCTGGAATTTCCTTAAGACCTGCTGAAAAAAAATCAACTTAACTATATAAGATGCAACGTGACTGTTCTAATTAACCCTTTACCCATATCCATGTGTTCTGATGCATTGGTAAACAGAGCAGACCCAGGTCAAAAAGCTCCTTCCAAATGCCATCTGATCAAGGTCTTCTCTGTTTGCTCTTACAATATTTTAGCTCAGATTCTACATCGTTTGAACAGCAAAGAAAAATGCTTCATATATCATTTAAAGCTAAGTGACTTAATATCCATCAAGTCATAAATTTGTTCATAAATATTCATAAGGTAAAGGGTTAATAGTAAAATTGAGCACATGGACTATAATTAGTTACAAAAGATAATAACAATATTTTATGTACATACAATCGTAACTTAACCATCACCAAAATAACGGGGCACAAGGCACGAAAATGCAACATAATATCATAACAATGCAGTTTTCTATAATGTATAAGAAATAGAGGCCGGAAAACAAATCAGCAATGCATCATGCTGTAGTAAGTAAATACAAAGAAATATTGCATGAAACCCTTACAAAAATGAATACATTTACTTATGCTCATCATCTAAATGAAATAAAAACTTAAATACACTGACAGTCTTTAACATGCTCTCTCTCTCTCTCATCATCATCATCACCACTATTCAATTATCTCTCTTTCTCTCTCTCTCATAATTTAATTATCATCATTATTTTCATATGAAAACCCTTCAATTCTCTCTTTGTAACTGATTATCATCAACCTATTTTATGAAAACCAATCCATTCTCATATAACTACTATTATATTTTCAATAAACTTCCCTTTCCTTCCAGTTTATAACCTCTGCCACTTAACTTTTAAGATCACATCACAATGACTTGATGAACATTAATAACTACATTGTCTTCTTTTACACAATATAGTTACACACAAAGGAAAAAAGAAACTCTTGGTAAAACTTTTGTGTTGGGTAGAAGGAATGTATCAGATGGAATTTAACCTTTTACCCTTTATTTCATTTAATAGTGATGTTATGACGCCTTGAGAAACAGGGCAGGGACATATCAAAAGCTGTCTAATCAGAGTCTGCTGTTAATCATACAATACTGTAGCTTAGATACATCGTCTGAACAGCAAAGAAACATCCATTGTATCATATACCATTTATTATTTAATATTCATCAAGTACATATACATGAATATTCATGAAGTAAAGGGCATAACTGTATTGATAAAGGTAATGCTTTACAGGGGTTAATCCCTAAAGTGTGAGGTGGTCATGGGGTTAACAAACAAGTCAAATGGCCAAATATTTAATCTAGCTACTGAAGTATAGACTATGTAGTATACTTTTTTGATATCCTGAGTTTTCTTTTTTTATCAGAATAAAATGTATAATAATGAGACGTTTCATTTTGTTTAATACATCATTTTTAATTTTTACAGTGTTTCTATTACTTAAACATAATGAACGGATTGATTTACGTCTGTTTTTTAAAACCTAATATCAAAACTGATCATAACCTTATAGTGACTACTGACCATAATGATAAGGTTAAATGTGCTAAGTACATGTACATTTGTGTATATATATATGTATATATATATAACCATAAAATAAGTGTACATTCTGACATCTTTTCTCATACTATCTTTTCACCTCATACTTTATTATAATTTTAATATCATGTTAGAAATACTGAGGAATAAACAAAAGTGTTCTCTGGAAATCGTGTGTCACCTGTTGAAGGGTGATGGACAAACGGATCGATGAAGAAATGGACAGATGAACAGACAGATGACAGAAAAGTGATCCCTATGTGTCACCTCTGCTCACAGCAGGTAACACAAAAATATATAAATGCTAAAAACAACAAATCCCATGCACATTTCAATGACTTCAATTCTTAAAGCAAACAATTCATAAGTGAAAACTAAATTTTAATTTCCATGTAGCCTTTTGAACAAGTGACTAACATAGCAGAAAATATATTTCCTTAATAGATTTATTTCAACAATCAAATAAAAGAATACTCAATCACAACAGTTTGTAGCTTGGGAAAATGGTATCTCTGAATTCACACACTATATTATAGGACTCAAATCTTAAACCAACATGACCAGTATTTATAGCTTCATTCCCGATGTTTTAAAGAGTGGACAAACCAACAGCTACATTTATCTTTCGACCGCCTGAATGCACTGGCATATATCTTCAAAGAACAAATGACAGATCTATAAAGCTTTCTATTCATTTACAAGAAAGCATTATTTTCTATTGTCCCATAAGAATTCTATGATATTAAATAAGAAGAGTGCAAGTCAATGCAAGTCAGAAACTTTTGCTACATCAAGTAATGACAGCACTCAGTGATTTCAGACACAAATGTTTGGGAATTCTCTCCACATTTGGCGGAAATTTTTAAAATCGAAAGCACAAAAAAATGGTTTTCAACTCGGAATCTTTCAAAAGGGACATTAATATAAGTTGAGAATTTGCCTACTTAATTACATGTAGCATGAAAAAAGTTTAATTTTTCTACCGCTGAATGATTGAAAGAAAAGACATTTCCTATAACCACTGACTAATTGATGCAAACATTCCAAATGAATACTGGGAGAAAAAATCAATTTGACCAAAAAGTGACAAGGAGACTTTTTACACAGTTTATAAACTGTAAGTGATGATAAACTGCATGCAAAGATTCCCAGTTTCTGGGTATGGGTCATCATCCCAAAACAGGGATAAAGGCCCTAACATTATTTAGTATTGTAATACTGCCAAATTACCTTTAAGAATACTCAAATCTTTAGTGATGAAATATGACATTATCATCAACTGGCCATAACAACTTACTCAAATAATTTTTTTTTATTATTTTTCAGAAAGGAAACAAATTTCATAAGCCACAAGAGTCAAGACCACAGAAAAAAGGTACAAGATTCTCTGAGAAACAATTGTTTTAAAAAGGACACAAAAACCTGGAATATCATGCATTCCATTTATCTGAAATGTATTACATGCCATGTTGATTCATGCCTGTGTAAATCCAGTATTTTAAGTACAGAGATATTGTACAAACAACATGCACATTGAAGTAAAAGAGAGGCTTTTATCACTAGGGATAATCTAGGTTTGTATCAAGGTCAATGTGTCTAGAAAGTCAAGGTCAGGGTCAAGGTCAGTCTCTCTTACACCTCAACATAGTAGGTTACATGAAACAACTCTGAAGCAGAGATACACTATCAATGACATCAATACAGGAGAATATACATCAGTTGCTATGGAAACAATAGATATGTATATACATAGTGTACAATGCAACACACAGATTTACCTTGGCGTGTCCATAGTTACCATACGATGTGGGGCGGGGCTGGGGTGGCCAGTCCTTTAGCAGAAATAACGACGAGCGTATAATGGCATGATGGTCAATAATAATGTGTATCTCACCCATAACCTTTAGTTACTTCCTCTACTTTTCATTAAAAGAATAACTTTGAGAACAGAGTGCGCAAGTAGGTGTCATTAAAAGACTGAATAGAAATAAAAAAATAACAAATCATACAAAGTTTTTTTAAATATTTACATTGTGATAAAAAAAAAATCCTCTTTTTTCATTTTAATCAATTTGAACTTTTATTTCCTCCTTCAGTTTTAGTAAAATCATGACAAGTAAAATTCTTTTACTAAGCAGGGAAACAACTACGTTACACACAGTACGATAAGAACTCAAGTAGGTAAACATCAATTTCCTCACAGCAGGCATATTAAAAACAAAAATATTTTCTCATGTCTTATCAACATAAAACACTTGAAAATGACAAAGCCAAACAGAATCAGGGAAGACAATACTATTTAACAATGAAGCCTAAGGATCATATCTTAAACAACATAGACTTTTACTGACAATAAACAGCTGTTGAAATTCATCCCATTTTTGATCCAAATGTGCATATATTTTCAAAGTAAAAGCAAATATGTTTTATAATTTTCCCATTAACTCTTATAAGATATATGTTTTAACTGAGACATTAACTCTGTAACGATGTACTCTTTACCACTCAATTACGACATTCCACATCATGGTATAAGCACAGAAATTCCAAATCAGAATGGCAGCAGTTTTCAATTTGAACAGATTTTGAAATATTCCCACCATATTTCCAAAGTACTGATGTATAGCTAACAAGATAACCCCAGTCTGCCTGCTATACTGATCGCCTGGTTTATTACAGGACTATACTGCAAAAATCTCTTCATTCCATATTTTAGACTCAAGGCTCGGGTTTCTAAACTTTTATATAGAAATATTATTCTTCAATAATGAATGGATTTACAAAAGCAGAATAACTTCTGGAAAATACTACCTTTAATTCTTAACATGATAAATTTCTTAATTGGACTTATACTTTCTTCATTTTGACCTGTATGACAAGTTGTTTATGGGTGTGACTGCGGAAAATTTATTGACTGAATAGCCAATAAGCAGACTGCACAAATGTGCAGTCACAAGTGCCCAGAGCATTGTAAGGGTTAAGTATTGATAAATATAATCACAATCACTAAAATATTAATGGATTTAGTACTTTCCGAGTCAGATTCTAAAATACATCAATAGACTGATGAGATTGATGGATAGGGCTGCCTCAAAGTTATTTTCTCAATATTTATTGAGTGGTTATGACTTCAAAAGCTTGACTCCTACAATGTATTGTAAATTCAAGTCACAATTCACTTGGTTTCCCCAAAAACCAGACTGTGACAGCTGAATTAAAATGGGCAACATATACAAACCAAAACACACCTGATATGCTGTATCATTTGAATTCAGGCATATTTTTAGAAGACCTAATTGTATCTCTAACCCTTACAATACTGAGAGTTGGACTGCTTTAACTGCAGACCAAGATCAGCCTAGAATATACAGTCTGATCATGGTCTGCACTGTTAACTATTCAGCCGATAAATTTTCAGCAAGCATCCCCATATATAACAAATGATTCAGTCCAAAATGAAGAAAGGACAAGTCCAATATAGAAATTAAGCATGGCTAGGGTTAATCTGGGTAACTTCAACACTTGGTTTAATTTTTTTTTCAAACTTCGTTGTTAACTGAAACTGATACAATTATATTTCAAACATTTCAAAGAATGTCACATGCATCAGTCAAAAGGGTAAAAGGATATATTTGCCAAATTAAGATAAAGCTTAAAGCAAGAACTTAAAAGAAATAAACAAAACCCAACAAAAATATTGTGGAAGGATATGAGAATCAGTTTGCAGGGCAAACAACAAAAGCAATCTCTCTTCTCTCTCAGTTTGCAGGGGGCAAACAACAAAGCAATCTCTCTCTCAGTATGCAGGGCACCTCTCTCTCTCATGGCATTCCTTAACATTTCAGATTGAATGAAGTTATCTTCCACTTCAGGCTAGCAACCTACATCATATATACATATATGCACTGCAACATTACTGCATATTCATTCATGCATATATTACTGACAATTTATTCACTCATACTTCATATTTTATAAAAAGTTACCACAGATCCTTCTCTGTATCATACTTGAATGGGATAAAAACATCATTCCATGCTCAAAACTCCTACCACAAAAGGATTCTAACTCGAACATTAGTGTTAACAATGTCATGCAAATTTAATTCTAAATGTATGATGTGCAAACAGTATTATGCAGGATATCAAATTGGTCTATTCTATGATCTGTCTCAGAAAGCAGTCAACCCAACCCTTCTTTCTCTCCCCAATCAGACAGCATCTACACATTCAAATAATAGAATTTTCTACACATATTGATGACATAATGCTTTTTAATCCTATACCAACTAAAACCATTTACTGTTATAACCAATCTATACAATTTTTAAAAATAATATTTTTTTTTTCTATAACTTAGCTTCTCAAAGAGAAAAAAACTGGTCTTTTTAACCCTTTACCTCATTAATATTCATACATGTACAATTAATGACATGATATTAATTCACTGAGCCTTATTAGTTTTTTACATTTATTTTACATTTATTAGAAAACAAGTTCTTACAACTTGTACTTATCCCTCCTGACTGTTCCTGGGTTGGACCAGTACTTTGCATCTGGGAAGGTCATTAAAAATCCTTGCTGGGTTCAAACCCATAACCTTTGGATCAACAGTTGGGTTTGTTACCACTTGACCATTACACCCTAGCTTTAAAAAGTGTTGTTTTTTTTGTTTTTTGTTTTTTTTTGCTGTGCAGACTATATAGAATTTCAGCTAAAATACTGTGTAAAAGAGAAGACCCTAATTAGACAGCTCCTAGGTTTGGACTATTTGTCAAGGTGTCAGAATACTTCAAAATGAGGTAAAGGGTCAAACACAAATTTAATGAATGGTGTCTTTACATATATTCGACTTTATTAAACACAGTATGCAAATGAAGAAGGAATCACCTGACAATCCACCCCCATTATGCACAGAAATATTCCCACAATATACACAGACCGTAACAAAACAATACCAACACTAGGGTCATGCTTCCTCTGGGGGGTGGGGCTGAGGGGATACACACAATCTATAGGCTGTCTCTCCTAATACAAGAGACTGGGAGGATTCCTAGATATACAGTCATGTTAGTGTAAGCAAGTGTGGTCAGTCAAACAGCTGCTTTATCTTTCTACCATTTCCTTCTCATCAAGTTCTTCCTTTTTAATCCACTAAGTCATATTCTTTCTTTTTTGAATAACACACTCTAATTTTCAAAAACTTCCATCATTTTTTGAGAAATGTATTTTTTCTTCTTCTTCTTTTTTAAATCTAATTCTTTCTGTCTTTTAAATTTCATCATGTTTAATTCCTATATTTCTAATATCCTATCAATATCACTGAGCATTTCTCAGATACAGATTTATAATGTAGTACATTCCTGACCTTTGATAGTCAAGCCAGTATTCATTTGTTGATAGATGGTTTATCTGAAGAATTTCACCATCCACTATAGATGGCTATTTCCTAACCACCTACAAACTAACCTAACAGCATATCCTGATATGGTAACATGTTATTCTTGTTTACTATTTATTCCAGTAGAACCAAATAAACAAGCCTAGATTTGTTATTCCAAACCAATGCCCTGCCCCAAGCCAGTGTATGTATCCCCAGGCCACACCCACTTCCAATTAGGGGATGGGGGATAATGACATGCCACATATGTACCTTGATGCATACCTGCACCTGTTTTGGAGATCTCGGGGGTAAAGCGGGTGGCGACGGCTGTTATACATAGTGTTACACACATCGTAAATACATATGTAAATATCTTCTCTACACATTGTTATATACATGTATATGTGTACATAATCTATTGAATTAACCCTTCATTTTGTGTATAATAGTGTACAATTTAACCTGTTTAAGAAATAAACAGTACTAAATAGTAACCTGCTGAGGCAGATAGATTTAGACACTAAAAGAAGCTTTCTTTCTCCCCTTAAAAATTAGACATCTATAAAATCACATGTGCTATGCAGCTGTTTTCTGCAATTCTCTGAGATGAATTCTTAAACAGGTTTAAGTGTAGTTTCAAACATTGTAAATATACATGTTTAGACAACAGGTATCATCTATTGTATATACATGTAAATATACATAAAGATACAAAATATAGTTTATATAGCCAAGTACATACACTAGACATCTTTCAAACTAATGGTCTTATTTCAAGAACTATCACTGAAGGGGATTAATATCCTCACTATATCTATCACCTTGACTCAACAAAATAAGAAGATATTTAATTTCTTGGAGAAAGTGACAGGAAAAACACAAGTCGTATATAGCCCCAGCTTCACATTGTGAAGCCAGGGTATTGCCAGTAAAAATATACTAACATGCAGGGTTCTCATTAACTCTTAATTTGTTTATTTTTTTTTTATTTTTTTTTTTTTGCACTGATTGGAAAACAAGTTTTTACAACTTAACCTATCTTTCACGAAGCTTCCTGGGTTAGACTAGTACACTGTGCTGGGAAATGTATGAAAAATCCTTTCTCTCAAAAGATTTAAATAGGATACTAAAATTTGAGCCAGAGCTCATCCTTAAGTATTTTCGAGAATAGGGACATTGCTTATTTTCTGAACATATATCATAAACAAATATATGGATGGATTCCAGCTTTTCAAAGAATCATTGAAGGAGACCCAAGTTTTCTTAGTGAGAACCTGGACTTAAAGCCATGTATGAGTGAAATCCATGCTAAGCTATATTAAGTCATAGGGCTTAGATGAATGCTGCAAGAGTGCCATTACTGAAGTGCTGAATTAACAGGAAAATAGAAGCAGATCTCGTGATGGTAATAATAAACAGAAGTTGTGAAAATGCATAGAAATCAATGAAATAAATTTACATTCAAGATATACCAATATAGCACAGGCTAGGAATATTCCTTTGATTTGAGGGTATGTCAAATACAGAAAAATCCCTATCAAATTTAAGGAAAGAGAGATATTTGCTAGCACAGAAAAAATTCTCACTTCTCTCTGAACTCCTGGATAGGAGGCTACCCTCACCACTGGCTACAAAATAAGACAGTTCCTTCAATATGGGTCAACAGTCAAATATCTGTAGCAGCATTGAGGGACAATGAAAGAGATTGGTAAACTAGTTGTTTTTTTTTGTTGTTGTTTTTTTTTTTTGTTTTTTTTTGCTAGTTTACATGAAGGTGATGTAAGGATTTGAGTTTCATTAATGATATGTTGAATTAACAGTGAGATAGAAGCATATTTTATGATGGTAATAATTAAACAAAGTGGTTAAAATGTATTGAAACCAATGAGATGAATTAACTTTCACAATTTGACAATACAGCAATGGTTAATTTCAGGGTATTTTAAATACAGAAAAATCCCTTTTAAATGTAAGCAAGAGAGAGAGACCATTGCAAGCACAGAAAATTTGCTCACTTCTCTCTGAATTCCTGGATAGGAAGCAACCCTCACCACTGGCTACAAAATAAAGATAGTCTCTTCAATATGATCAAGTCAAATATCTGCACTAGGGTGACAATAGGAGAGCTTAGTTTAGTTACATCTTGATGTTTTGCTAGTTTACATGAAGGTGATTTTACTCACCTGTTTAGCTAGGTACTTGTATAAAATATGCTTTGTTAATGTTACATATAAGCTGTTATATATATCAATTGTATGGGCTAATATCAATAAAATCATGTATCTTATGTTTTGAGAATAAATTAACACTGAATAAAAGCATCAAGAATAGTAAAATCCAGTTCCTTTGTTAAAACAAAACAAAGAAGATATACAGAAAATCAAAATTATAAATGATATAGGGGATATTTGTGATTTTTTTTCTTTCTTTTTTTTTAAGATCATATTTCCTTTCACCAAATGGGAAAATGTATTTTCTAAGACCTCTAGCAAAATTAACAAACAAAAAAGAGTTTCTAAGAACATAACTAACCAATTGCCATGGAAATTATCTCTCCACATACAAATAAGGTGGCTCAAGAAACCTAGGTCACACTACAATTTGATCTTATCCCTTTCATTTGCCATAAATATCCTCACCAGAGTGCAGTCAAGGGTGGATATCCCAGGTGCGTAACCTTAGCATAACTGGTCAAATTGCTCCAGGCAGACCAAGGCTGTCTTGGGACGACCTAGTGAAACGGGATCTTGAGTCTCTAGGGATGGACTGTACAAACCCACAAGATCGCCAGGAATGAAAAGGGAGACTTAGCTCCCGACTGGAGGCCAGGCCTAACCCTTGTGAAAAGGAATAATTCAAGGCCTGGATAATAAAACTGAATGATGATGATGATGATGATGATCCTTAGACAAAGAGGTTATCCAATGAGACATTGGGCTCCTGGGCTGTGTTTAAGTTTAGTAATTTGATGAACTGAATATCAGCAATGATAAGTAAGTTTGACAGACAATTGGCAAATGGTCAATTATGACAAATAAATACCCAAAACGCATAAACCTGTTTCAACATAGAAAAAAGTAATAACCTGTACTCCTAGTCACCACAATATATCTCCTCCACAGGCACTTTATCACCCAAACCCTGGGACCTCCACATCCCTCCCCAATCCCCACCCTGAGGGAGACACTTACACTTCTGTCCCGGGAGAAGGTGATCATTTCATCGTTGGTGGCACCCTGGAGACTGTTCATACTGCTGCTGCGACTACTGGTGCTGACACAGCTATTACTGTGGGTGCTCTGCTGACTGGCCAGACTGTTGGACTTGCTACTATCCTGCCCCTCATCCTGCAATCATCCAATCACAATTTGTCTTACTAACATTACATACAATTATCATTTACTATTTCACTTTTTTTTTGCATCTATTGGGAAACAAGTTTGTTTTTTTAACCACTAATGGCAATTTTAGTTGTAGCTCCTGGCCACCAAATGACATCTGTGAGCAAGATATTAGCTGTATCAAATTTGTTTAATTCAAGTACAACTTGAAAGAGATTGCCATTAACCTGTTGTTATTTTCATATTTTAGCCAGTTCAGTAACTTCTTGTTAAGAGCTTAATAATACCTCTCTCTCCTCTAAGGTTCCTGGGATGAGCCAGTACTTCGCACTTTAGGAAATCACTGGAAAGTCTTGCCCCCATCAGTGTTTTTAACTTTCAATCATCAGATCCCAAATTGCATGGACACTAACCACTTATACAATTCATAAAGTACCAGCATAAGCCATACATGTTAGTTTTTGGGAGGGCCATAGAAAAGAAATCTACAGTAAAATTTATTATGTACTACATCACAATGAGTATGCAATTAAAAAACCATGGATCCAAATCTTTTTTTTTTTTTGGGGGGGGGGGGGGGTAAATTGTTGTTATACAGTTACAATACTCTCAAATATAATACAGTATCTGGTTTTGAACCACAAAGACAATGTTATAATGGATCTTGCCTGTAGGTTTCAATTTTAGTAGTCTTGAAAGGAGAACTGTAACCTAAATATATTCATACCCCTTCAACAACAAATGATACAACTTTATAAAGCTGCTTGACACAGTTTTTTCTTTTCATCTTTTTCTGCATTCACATGTTTCCTATTAAACAATCCTGCCGAAATTATATATAACTTAACACTGTTAGAGCAAATTTACATGAGGCCTACACAACAGTGCATAAATCAGATAAGGGTATATTGAAGAGTCTTTTTCTTCAATCGATCTGTGATCTACAGACAGGATCTTGAAGACAAAAAGTCTGGTTCCATGAGTTTCATATGGTGCAGAATGTCTATGGGGTCAATATTTATTCACATAATATTGAAAAAAAAAAGAAAGAAAAAAAAGAGGCCTTTAATTTCATAGAATTACTCATGTTCAAACACTGATATGGCTGCTCACCTGAGAAGAGTCGTCCCCACGAATCTCATCTGGCCCATTAAGGCTTGCCTGGTCCTCTGAAGGTGTCTCAGCCATCAGGATCTTCTTCATGCGGCGGTACTGCAGGTTGTCCAGTTCTCGTACCGCGTCCTTTGTCCGCTGTATAAGGTCCATCACCACCACGCTGTTATCAGTTTTGTTCACAAATGAGTGCTGCAACCATTTACAAGATCAGTGTCACATTAAGGTCATAATAACTTGAACATTTCAATTAAAAGCCTTCACAAATTCTTGGTTTACTTTTATGATTTAAAAAGATACACTTATTTATGATCTATATATGAATTCAACATAATGACTGAAGAAAAACCTCCATACACACATATGTAGAGCAACCCATCATATTTTCACATGCATTTCAATTTCAGTGTATTCTGTATAAATCTGGTATAGAAATACCTAATTGGAATGTTTACAAAAATATTCAAGAGCATGTGTTTTGTTTGGTTCGATGTCTGACTGACAGTATTTCAGTCATTTGAAGACTATGTCTACTTGAAACAGATAAAGTGCTGCCACACTGCAGTATCACGGTAGATGTGGCATGATACCACACCCAGTCACATTATCCCGACACCTTCTGACACATCCTGGGACCTATACAAGTGCCATTTTTGCGAATGTGGTATGTTGCTGCCACAACCTCCTGATTCCGGCGCAGACCCTCTATCAACACGGTCTTTGGACCAGTTCAAATATTCAAGGCATAAGAATATAAAATAGCTACTCATGAAGATGATATGATAATTTGCTGACCAAATTTAAAGGAAATGTAGGTCAACTGGCAACAGTCAATTTTTATGTCTATTTTCTCCTCAGCACACATAATCTTGTTAATTGTTAATAACCATTGTGTTTGTGCAATCCTGGTGGAATTAATTTAAACATACAACTGATTGCATTTTTCAAATTAGTGCATTTCCAAGTTATTATGTTTTAATCCATGTAAAAAGCATAAGAAGAGGAGACTGGTTATTTTGGATGTGCTAAACCTTTAATGTGAGTAATCGCAGTCATCTTAACTCGACTGCTCTAGACATCAATTTCCCTACCGTTAACAGCTCCTCTGCATTGGGTCTGTTGTCAGGATTTTTGGCGAGGCAGGAGTCAACAAAGTGTCTGAAATCGTCGGACCACTCTCCTCCAGACAGGGTGGGAGAATCATTCTGTGCAATGTGGTATAGTGCACTCATCGCATTCATGTTGAACAGGGGTGGCTTTCTCTCCGCTGGGAACACAAACAAAATATATGAAAACTATAACTAGGTCATTGCAATACCCAAATATCCCACCTGTCTTTATGTAACATTAAGTGACAAACATGATTCCTATACAGCAACACTTCTGTGAAGCTGGGATATTATCAAGTATACAGTGACTATGGCATATATGGCCTAACTGATTGAGTTGAGAAGTAAAGCTATTTTTGTTTCATTTACATATTCAACTCTGTGGAAAACAAGATTACATATTAAAAATGAAATTATGATTTTATGAAATTAGATATAATCTGGGTATATTGGATACAGATAGAGAAACATTATTCTTTATTTCCGATGACCAATTACAATTTGATGAATTCGAAACCTTCACTTATTTTAAAAGGCATCTTGGTCCAGAGGTAACATCTCTGACTGTAGAAGGTTCTGGGTTTGAACCCAGGAACTATTGAGAGAGATTGGTATAAGTTGTATGAACTCGTTTCCAAATCAACATAAAATAAATTAGTTAAATGATTATCACTTACCAAGTTCTATGCACATAATCCCAAGTGACCACACGTCTGCCTTTCCATCATACTGTCCCTCATCCATGGCCAGTATCACTTCTGGGGCCATCCAGTAGGGTGTACCGACAAATGAGTTGGCAGGGCAGGACAGAGAGGCAGAGCCAAAGTCAGCTGCAACACAGAAACGTATAACTCAGCCTTAAAAAGTTAAAGATGCCTTTTGTCCCGTGGTAACAAACAGGACTGTGGATCTAGAGATATGGGTTAAAACCCTGTTAGGGGCAAGGATTTCTCATGGCCTTCTCAAGCACAAAGTACCAACACAGGCATTGTCAAGAGGAATGTAAACACTTGTTTCCTTTATTTAAAAATGATCAATTTTAAAATTAAACGGGACTCAGTACTAAATAGCACAAAGCATAAACAGCCTATAACTGACCAGTTTTATACAACTTACATGAGTCATTAATTAGATTGTATGTGGCAAAGGGTCAAAGTAATATGCCATTGTCAAGACTTCTAGAGAAGAGCATATGAATTAGAGTGTTTTTGTTTGTTTGGTTTATTTTGGTATCCCACTAATAGTATTTTAGTTTATTAAGAACTTTATCTACAAAAAGATATATTGCTGATTCATGGCAAGATATCAAACCATAACAATGTAAAATGATACCACACCCATTTACATTATCACCAGGAACTAACTTTTGGCCTGTGCTGACTGCCAAGCAAGGGAGATATACCAGTATCACTTTAACAGCTTTGGATCAGACCTGTGCTCTCATAACTCTACGACAGACACTTTAACCACTCTGCCATAGGGGCCGGTACGAAAAATTAAAAAAGTTAGGATAATGAAAGTTCACAAAAACCACAAATGGTTTTACATTTCCTCTTTCCTAATAACTTGCTGGACAAAATCTGTATTTTGTTACAGGAAGTTGCAACTTAAACATCTCTTAATCTGTGAATACAATCTAGCTCAAGTGAATACTGCAAGATCATCTGCGTGTGTGGAGTTGCAAATACACATCAAGTTCTAATGTAACTCTATCATGTAAAATGAAACAACCCCATCATGTAAAATGAAACAATTATATATACATGACAATATCTAGCATACAAAATTCAATCCTTCTTTCTTGAATCAATCAATCTAAAATTCAATCCTTCTTTCTCGAATAAATCAATCTAAAACATTTTAAAGGCATACTTATTTGTTGGAGACTGTGAAATAACAAACAATGTATACATTTATGACTTGGAGATTCATTATTGACCTTTGAATGGTATATGAAATGGGGGATTTTTCTTTACTGTCAGACTGTGTGGAATATGAGCAACAAAATTGTAAGAGCAAACAAAGGAGACCCTGATCAGAGAGAGAGGAACGACATACATGACCTTGGTCTGCTCTGTCTACCAATGCATCAAGTCTATATGCATACGGTTTAAATATCAATTAACAACCCCTTTCCACTTTTTTCAAATCAACAAGAAACGTACCAAGCTTGACTGTGCCATTTTCGGTCAGGAGAATGTTGCCCGCCTTGACGTCCCGATGAATCTTGCCCTGACTGTGCAGATATACCAGACCACGCAGGGCGTCGTGACATATTGTGGCAATCTCTGGCTCCCGTAGCGGCTTCTTGTGTACTGAAACACCCAGGCATGTCTCGTTAGCATTAAAAATATATTTTCTTACTAAGCTTAAAATATATCTAAATTGGTTTATTTCTATGTTGGTTTTGTTGTTGTTGCTATCGTTGTTCTCTTTTTCTCTTTGTGAAGTGATATTTTCAATAGTTGCTAAAAATGTTTTCCTGTTCAATAAAAAAAACAATGAATGATTTATTGACCATGAGAACAAAACTTTTACGTACAACTTTCTATAAACATGGTCTTACAGAATACAGACTTGGGTTTCTTAAACTTTCGAATACAGACTTGGGTTTCTTAAACCTTCCTTTACATAAATCTTTCAAAGCAGTCATGATACAGAATTTCACATTTTTGAGTAAAGACAAATCACAATTTGAGATATTCTATGAAACACAAACCAGGCTCCATGTTAAAAATGGTACTTCAGTATGATGTTCAGACTCAAACTAAGCCCATACATTTCAAGATGGATTTAAGTATGATACTAAGATTTAAGCCTAAGATAGTACTTAAGTATTTTCAAGGAAACAGAAGCTGGTACCCATGTTTAGACATAATGATACAATTGAAGTTGTGGAAACTTACCCTCAATAATATCAGAGGCTGAGCCAAGACAGTACTCCATCACCAGCTGTAACAGATAAACATACAGGTACTAGTAAAGATGGGATTACTTTTGTTACTACATGTATATATCTTTTCATGATTGATAAAATGACTGCATGCGACAATATCCAGATAGTTTTGTGTGTATTTTATTTGATTTAACAATAGTCTTAGATAAATATCTTACAAAGTCAAATGACATGTAAATTACACAAGCATTCTTTGGAACACATGTGTCACCTCCTAAAGTGTGACGGAAAAAGTGTGATGTCCAGATGTGTTACAAACAGACAGATGAAGGAAAAGTGATCCCTATGTGGCACCAAATTAATTGAAGAATTGACATTGCAAACTCTGAGTAGTTTACCAATGGATTTTGAAAAAAAAAAAAAGATTAAGGTCTTAAGCATTTATTCATGCAGCTTTTCATTGGTTAACAGTTACAAATAACTGATTAAGGCAGCAAAATTACACTATGATACCAGTGCTGCCTCGCTGAATTATCAAACCAAAAAAAAAAGTCATGATGGCATGAAACCTTACCCACTTACATTCAGATACCACAACCAGTTCTGGAACTACACTTACATGCTGAACACCAAGCAAAATACACCTTTCCAGTTTTAACCAGTGAAAATTGAATCCCCACCTTTCCTTTTCATGGCATGGGTAACTGCAGACAATCAGTATCACAGACAAAATCATGTGCTGTTTTTTTTTGTTTTTGTTTTTGTAAACCTGGACAGTGGGTCAACCACTGTCTACCTATTATCCAAGTGTAGCTATTTGATAGCCTGTAAGTCTATTTGAATCTCAGCAGTAGCATCTACCGGAGTGTTGCTGCTGAGAGGTGTTCCGTTACAGAGGTATCATCAGGTGCTAGGTGAAACTAATAAGGGGAAAATAACTGCTGATGTTAAGAGGTACCCATTGCTCAGAGGTGCTTTTTTGGAAGGTCTGACATGGAAAAGGTTCATAGCTACATCAGTTCAATTAGCTTTGGTACACCAAAAAGCTGACTCAAATACGTTATTTAACCTTTCTACCAGTGGGAGAGGCCATGTCTCATGCTACGCAAGATGGAAAAGATCATACCCATGCAGTGTGTTCCCGCAGGTAGCACCCTTTGTAGTCGATGATATGTTTGTGTTTCAGCTGACGGAGGAACTTCACCTCCTTGATAATGTCCTGCCATTTCTGTAACACAAACATGCAGACTTGTATGTAACAAATAACATCACTTCAGGCACAGAAATGATAATAAAATCAATTTGGTGTAAGAGAAAATCATACTATTCACTATTTGCCTTGTATATTATAGGACTCCTTTTGACACCTAGCAGACTAAGATCAGACAGGAGCTGTCTGATCAGAGTGTCCTCTCTTTGTTCATAAATTGTAACTCACAGTCTACAAATCCACATGGCAAAGAAATATCCATTGTTTTAAACACCATTTTAACCCTTTCCCTCATATAGACTCATTTTGACGCACTCAATAGGTACCACATAAAGCCTGATCTGCAGAAAACCTCAGTTAAACCATACCAAATTTAATTATAAAGTCCTCATTTCCAGACCACAGAGGAGCAGCGAACAGCATAACACCAGATCAGCCTGCGAGTTACTCGCAGGCTGATCTGGTTTTATGTTGTTCGCATAGGTCTTTTCATGGTTTCCTCTATGAGGGAAAGGGTTAAGGAAATAAAATAATTATGACGCTGTAAATTTGCATATATACATATACACATACCCCCCCCCAACTCCCCCCACTTCCAATGAGGTTACAGTGACCTTTGACCAAGTGACCTCAAAATCAATAGGGGTCATCTACTAGTCATGACCAATGACCCTATGAAGTTTGAGGAATGTGAGCCCAAGCGTTCTCCAGTTATGGAATCGGAAACAAAGTGGTCTACCAAGGGACCGACCAACCAACAGACTGAGCGACATTTGCAAAACAAAATGCCCCCACTTCTTAGAAAGGGGGCATAATTAATCAATTATATTCAAAAATAGCTGGCAATTCTTTTTAGTTGGTGACATTTTCTGTGTGCAGCTGACTGGTCTTATGGCTATCATCTACCTCACATACTGTAACAACAACGCAACAACATACTGACAGTAATTTGAGTAAATCGTCACTACCCACCTCTGCTGACTGTTTCCCACTGTAGGACATTTTCTTTATTGCCACTATCTCTTTGGTTATGGTGTTCCTTGCCTGAAAATAGAGAAATCAAACTAAATCTGCCTATCACTGTAGAAACAAATGTGTGACCATTCTCAAACGACTCTATGAGAGGGCTCCTACTTTTAACAATCTTTGCCAAGGTCTCCAGTTTTAAAAATCAAGAGTCATTTTGGAATTTACAGCCAAGACAATATCTCTTATACTTATTTTTCATCTGCAATCTCTTAGTGACACTGACTTATATTCCTAGCATCATTATGCTGAACAAGTGTACCAAGTTATATCAAAATACATTAATGCAGGACAAAGATGTGGTAGGGACAAATAAAGTTTGACATCTACTCATCTATATAAGATTTTTCCATCAGAAAACCTGTTAAAAAAAAATCAAAAGAAAACTTACAAAATAGACAGCCCCAAAGCTCCCATGTCCAATTTCCCGGAGATCGACGAAGACTTTCTCAGGATCTTCTGTGGAGAAGAGTCCAGCGACCTCCGGGTCCTTCAGACTGCCAGGTTTGGAAGGCATGACTGCTGCTGCTTGTCTCTGCTGCTGTTGATGATGTTGCTCTTGTCCCCTGGGCCAGTGCTAACCCCACACACACAGCCAGTCGGTACTTGCTACATCTCTCGACTGCCTGAAATACAAAGCGATCAGTTGATGAGAGGTAAGCATTCATGAATCACAGACATTAGGATACTGAATGAACAGGTCTTAATCCTTATAACGATTTTATATATAAAAAATTATGCATTAAGCCTGGAGATAGTAAAGAGCATTTCAGCAAGTGTTTGCTTATTTCAACCTCTGTATCCTTTTCCACCATTTTTTTTAAGTTCCCCACTGTAAACAGAAAACAGTCTTGTCTTCAAAATCTGCATATGTAAAATCCAAGACATTTCTGTTTGTTTGTTGGGTTTTACATCCAACCGTATTTCAGTCATTTGGAGACTAAGTCTACATAAACAGATATTGTGCTGCCACACTGCAGTGCAGTATCACATCGTAAACATGTGGCATGATATCACACCCAGTCACATTAACCTGACCAAGGCCAACTAGTCATGGAACTACCCTTATATGATGAGCGCCAAGCAAGGTAGTTATACCAGTACCATTTTTTACAACTTTGGTATTTTGCAGCCGGGGATCGAACCCACAACCGCCCACTCCCGAGGTGGATGCTCTAACTATTTGGCCACTGGGTATGGTAAAAGGAACATGTTACAATTGTTGAGTCAAGTAGGTTTCTATTACTACTTTGATAACAGTTGTCAAACTTTATAAAATAAGAGAAAAACTGTTGGGTTTTTTTTTTCAGCTGATATTTTTTTCAGATTTTGTCAGATACATGTTAATTTAACTGCACATTTTCCCATAATAATTATTCCCATATTATATGGCATATAAGCATAGTGCAGTGAAAACTTACATAATTTACAAAAAGCAAAAAGGTATTTCCATTTAACTGTTTACCTAGGATTTATATTACTGTTTTCTCATCATCTGTTCTGTTAAATATTAACACAGATTTGCATTACAAATTTACATACACATACTAGGACATATCCAAAAACTATACATTGATATCAACTAACACATACGGCCAAGTGCAAATAAGGGTTCATTTTTGTGTCTCCAAGAATAAAACATAAATATCACCAAGGAAAATAATAAAACAACTTTGAAATTGATGTTTTCTGAAAGGTATGATTGTGATGGTATTGTGGTGAAAATTTCAGGTTAATCGGATGATTGGTTCGAAAGTTATAGCAGATTGAAAAATGCAAAGAAGTCGAAAATCGCTGTTTTTTGTGTGACATGCACTTTATTACCTTTTTTAATTTTTGAATAAATAAAAATAAATTGCTTTTTGGGTGGGTTTTAACATGGATGTATCATATGTATCCATATATTTAGTAAAATCACCAACTGATTTTTATCAATAGTTAAAAGTTACATATTGATGACATATTTGAAAAAAGGTCAAGATGTCTCCAAAATATAAATTTTGAAGTCACCAATATAAAGGTAAATCAGAAATAAGCAAATAATAGGTTTACTTAATCAAACAAGACTGAAAATGGTGCAGGTAAGATGTAGCTTCAAATTTTGATCATTTGCTTTGATTAGTTTGCATGTCACACTGCTTGGTTGTATCATTTGCTACTATAAAAAATATGTCCCAACCATAACGGTTAACACCCTCCTTATGTTTATTGGTAACCTTTACCTTACAGTTATGCTTTGCACTTCTCACAAGCCCTGTTTTATTTTCCTTGATGCCTATCAGAACTTTTGAATTTCAAGAGATCTTTCAGCCAATCTATGGGAAAGCCCTAAGAGGAAGAAAACGTAATGTCCCAACCATAACGGTTCTGTCCCAACCATAACGGTTTAATTCCTCCCCTCTGACATTCATTTAACATCTTTTAAAATTAAATCAGTCATTTATTTAGTTGTTTTATAGTTGTTTAAGTGACACAGGTCAGTCAGAATAATGGTATGTTGAATATTGTTCCTTTTTATTGTAATTCTTAAAATTAATGTTTATTCAGAGAGACAATTTGCAAACTCAAAACTACAAGCCACATGCTTGTTTAAAGCTTAGATTATGTTACATTCATTAATTCTGCAACAGAAAAAGATATTTTATTTTACTCTCTTTATTAAAACTCTGTTTTTTAAGACTTACGCAATGCAGACAGCTACCGTTATGGTTGGGACAATTTTAAAATCGATTCTTGCTAGTTAATATATGGTGTTTGGTTGCTGTTTCAGACTACGATGGAGAAATAAGTCATTAAAATGAACTTTGGAAGGGACTTAAGGTCCAATAACTTACAAAAGAAAAGAACTGTTGTAAAGAATGTTAAGCTAAGAGACAAAAAAACATATTGTGAAAAATAGAAAAACAATGAGCAAAAAAAAAAATACAGACAAAAAATGAAAGAACAAAGAAAAAAAATGCTAAACTAAATGTACAGTTAAGAAAACAAGAACGGAAGAGAAAAGCTAAGTATTTTAAACAAGAGGGTCGTAGAGGCCCTGGGACGCTCACCTGAGTATAGGGTTACCCAAGGAACATCTGTACTAAAACATTTTGAAATCTGGCCAGTAGCTTTATGGAGATAATTCTTAAAGTTTTCATAATTTATTTCTTTCCATTGCAACCAGAGTTCTACTTGGATCAAGTTTATTTTAGCAACTTTTGTGAAGCATCCCTGCCAAGTTTAATCAAATTCTGTCCAACAGTTTCAGAGGAAATGTCGTTTAAAGTTTTCACTATATACATATAAGGCAAATTAACCCCACCCATGGCAGCCATGTTTTCTTACGGATCAGAATAATTTTAGCAATCTTAGTAGAAGGTTACCGGGCCAAAGAACATCTGTACTAAAATATATTGAAATCTTGCTAATAGTTTTAAAGGAGCTACATGATTTTTAAAGTTTTCATAATTTTTTTCTTTCCATTGCCATGTCAACCAGATCCTCATAGATCAAGTTTATTTTAGCAACTTTTGTGAAGGTTCTCCCCGAGGATCATCCCTGTCAAGTTTAATTAAATTCTGTCCAACAGTTTCAGAGGAAATGTCATTAAAGATTTCACTGTATACATATAAGGCATATTAGCCCTGCCCCTGGTGGCCATGTTTTTTTACGGATCAGAATAATTTTAGCAATCTTGATAGAGGGTTTCCCAAAGAACATCTGTACTAAAACATTTCGAAATCTGGCCAGTAGTTTTGAAGGAGATGATTTTTAAATTTTTCATATTTTTTGCTGCCATGGCAACCAGCGTTCTACATGGATCAAGTTTATTTTAGCTAGATTAATCAAATTCTGTCCAGTGGTTTCAGAGGAGATATCATTTAAAGCAAATTGTTGACAACCGACAAAGACATGCAGACGCATGTGCAGGGTGATCCTAATAGCTCACCAATAGCTAAAAACTAAAGGAACTAAAACAGGCTGTTTCAGGTACTGAAAGCCACAAACATGCACCAAATGCTGGTAAAAAAAATCCACTGCAGATCCGTGTGCAACCTGTGAATGTGCTTGTTAGTTAACAAAATGTTAGAAGGACAGACTGTCTTCATCTTGCAAGAATATGTTGAAAAAGTCTTAAAGTTAGTTTATATAGTTCTAAGTGTTGAAGTATTTTTTAATGTTATGTTAGTTTGATGATGAAATACATCAGAATGACTTATTTCAGCAGGAGATATTTAGCCTAAATATTTAGGCATATAAGTTGTCCCAACCATAACGGTAATTAATGTACTTTAAAATACAAAGTGAACTGGAATCAAAATCAAAATCTTATTTCAAAGTAGTTGTTCTGATCTAGAAATGATTTTGCTTAATACTGTAATGATCTGAGCTGGAATTATTATGTGTGAATCAAACATTTATTGTGAATAGTGTCTTACTTATTGCTGCAATTAACATAATCTATTTGAAGACTTTGAACATCATATATTAAATTAATGGTGAAATGAAACAACATAAGGCTTGTTAAGATTTACAATTCAGCCTTAAAAACAAGAAGTGTAATATGTCCCAACCATAACGGTTAAACAGAAATTTCGCTACATTTTTGGTTTGGACGATGCTAAGTAATGCCTTTGGGTATCAAAGCCAGGTTGGTTTTATTTTGAAGGAATTTGATAAAGTTTTTATTTCAAATATTTATTTTAAGTAAATGTTCAATTACAATCTAAGAATAAAAATTATGAAAGGTGTGTCTCTTTGTATTGTTACATTTCCTGGCATCAAATTGCCATATTTTTTCAGGAATGTAGTTAATCTAAATGAAATATAGCTTGAAAGTTTGTCACATGCCCTTGCCTAATGTATAATGAAAAAATATTGTCAAACCCAATGGTTTACATAACAGTTTTCAAATTTAAACATGCTTTATGAAGTGTAAAAAAACCCATCTTAGTTCTATCTAAAATCAATATATTTTTAAGAAAGCTGCATCTGTTTAAAAAAAAGCATACTTTCTGCGTTTTTCAATATATGTACTATGAAAAAGAACTAGCAAAAGCAGTCTCAACAGCAGTTCAGTTTTGGACCTTAATGTCACACTTTATTTGCACTTGGCCATACAATGATACATTTTATGTACATCTCTGTAGAGTGTAAACTAAAACCTAAAGTAACTTCTCCAAATAATCTGGTATGCAAGAAGAGAATGAAAATTTTCAATTTTCTTAGAAATGCATTACATTGAATTTCTTAGTTTTAACCCTTAACCTTGTATAGCCAGACTCTAGGCCTTATTTTGACACATTGATAAACAGAGCAGACCCAGATCAGACAGCTCCTTTCAGGATCTCCTGTTTGCTCATACAATTTATAGTAACTAAGAATCTACACAAGCTGTATGTCAAAGTAGCGATTTTTTTGCGTTCTATGACAGGTTACTGGTACCAGAAAAGGACCCATTCAAAATTTTTGATTCACAATTCAAATGTGTATTTTTAATAGAGGCAGGTTTAAATACTTCCTACTTGCTGAATTAATAATTATTTTAAAGGTGCTTTCCTTCCACAGTATTTCAGTTGCTTAAAAATATAAACCATTCCTTACCATTTTTCAGAAATATTGCAAGGTATTTAGTCATAGTTTACATTTTCTCCCTACAATATCAGCAGAAATGCCACTTAACTTCTTTTTTTTTTTTTACAATTTTGAGAAAAAATATGTCAATTTTTCACAAACAAAAGGGAACCAGACCTATTTACAATTCAAGAAAAAAAATACAAAGAAAAATCCTTATTTCATATATTACTTAAAATTCAGTAAATGAACATTCAATCAAATCATTAATATTCAAATGAATATTCTAACACACTGTCAGTTCCTTCACAAGGTGTCAACTTAAACTACAAAAGCATGCATAATTTCTTTCAATAGACATCTATCCAATCTATCCATCTGATTTTTTTCTTTCTGAAACTCATTACATGTGCTAAGATTAACATACACACTCCAAATTATACACTAATCCTTTCAGTTTCAACATAAATCCACCGTTACAAATGAAAAATCCCTGGAATTTCGTCAAAGCAAATTGCCACTGACTTATCATTTATTGAGGTTACAACTATATTTGGATTGCTTTATTTCCCATGCTATCCGACTACCTTTATCTTAAAAGCATACTAAGTCAACATCAGACACTATCTCCTAGCCCTCCAATTGATGTTGGTAAACAGATCGGGGCCTATATCTGCCACTTTTTTTTGCAATGCACTGACCCCATTGTGAAGCCAGTTCATCAAATATTTACCACTTCCACAATCAACAGCTGATGGAGAAAAACCTACTGGATTAGTGACAGCAAACGTGTATCTGAAGCATTGGGAGTAACCTGTATTATGTCAGAAGTAGGATTTATCATTCAAATTTCTCGCCAGTTGACCTATTATTAGTATTAACTTGGTTTAAGTGTAACCGTAACATCATTAGAAATTAAAACAGCTTTATACGAGCTAAAGCTTAAGATCCATACATATTGGATCACTTGCTGAAAAGACAGTTCAAGTTAGAAACAAGAATATCTACATAAAAACTATTTTTGTTTGGACTAATTTATCTTCAACAGTCTCAAAATAAAGAAAATTAAGATTTTTACAGAAATTCATGTCACTCAGTATTTGCCTTTAATCATGTTTCTATCATGGAATTAATAACTAAAAGTACTGGTAATCAATACCCCTGTAATCCAATGTTTTCTACATGTAATGAGTGAAGGACAGGACGGAACATGGCCAAAGTGATCCTTGTATAGCAGCCCACTTCTGTGTATAAACATTCTAACCACTTAACATAAAAGGACTAGTTAGGAAATGACAAAACTGACCAAAATAATCACTTTGGTCTACAAGTGAAATTATACTTTCTTTTACTCCTCCTTCAAGTCTGTCCAGACTGAGAATAGCCTTCAGTTTGAAACATTTTTCATGACTTAGTCCAAAATAGACATGTACAACATTCGTTTATGCTAAATTTAAACCATGTGAAGAATTTTCAAAACATGGGTTAAAGAGTGCAAGTTTTGTGAATCATATTATATGCAAATTATATCTTGCAGGCTTACATAATTATGAATGACCTAATTTCATAACTTTGTTTATAGATACTGGAATTTTAAAGAAATCTAAGTTTTAAAGCACAGTTTTCCAGATGAAGAGGATGAGGCCTTAATACAATCAGGGTAAAACTCGTATGAATTCAAATTTATCCATGAATGGCCTATGACAAAATCGAAAGGGATTGAATGAGGTGAAACACCAGTGATTCTTTCCTTGAATTGTAAATGAGTCCAGTACCCCTTGGTTTGTGAAAAATTATCATTGCTTTCTCAAAATTGTGGAAAAAGAAGCATGTTTCTGCTGATATTGTGTGTGAAAATGTGGTCTAGAAGAACACCTTTTATTTTTTCTGTAAACTGTTAAGGGATGGTTTATATCTTCAAGAAATTGAGGTATTGTGGAAGAGAAGCACTTTTGATATTAATTCAGCTGAGTAGAAACTGGAAGGCCTTAAAATATGCCTCAATCAAAAATACACTATTGAATTGTGTATCCATTTGGGTCCCTTGTAAATGAGTCCTGTTAAAGTCTGTTAAAGGTACCAGTTTATATAGAAGGTAAAATATAACTTGACACCATGAAATTTGAATCATGATGTTGGGTTGTAGAGGAAGGGGCAGATTAAAACTTCTTTCAGGGAAATATACCCTTTTCTATCATTATCTGCAAGAAAATAACCTTTTCCCTTATACACTATATGACCAGTACCATACAATAACGAATTCTTAGTGTATTTGTTTCAACTTCTTTTGACAAGCCCCTAATGGATGTATCCAAGTGTTTATCTTTTAATCTGATGTACAGTACCGGTAGTACTTAGACTAGTACTTACTCACAATTAGAATATAACTACGATCCTTTGTAAAATCAAGCAAATTCAGGTCACAAATCTATCCATCCATTCCCTGTTGATTGTGAGAAAGTTCTTATTTCTGAATATTTATTTCGAGGATTTTTTCTTTTTATTTTCATAAACAGCAAAATAACATACAAAAGTGCCTTCAGTGCACTTATACTGACAAATTCACAGTAACTTTTTAAATTTTCTTTTCCAGGAATAATCAAGGGGCGATATCTTTTTAGAGATCTACTCTACTTATTGCTTGAAAATTCAATGAAACCTGGTAAATACAATAAAAATCCTTGCAATAAAAATGTAGTTACTCGACCAATGAAAAAATATGACTTCAATCTCAGACTCTGGACATGAACAAGTTCTCATTAAAAAATTATTTTGGACAAAATGAGATGCTTTCTACTCATTTTTCTCAGACAGGAAATTCTAATCCAAAACAGTAGATCAAATTGAAAGTAAACCTGTCAAATATATACAATGAGCATTTCTTCAACTTTCATGCTAGCAATAAATGAATATTCAAAATTAAGAGATAGCAACATCAAATCAAAAGAAGATTTGCTTGAAAGAAAAATCAAATTATTTGTCATGGATGGAATTATAAATGGACCTGAACCTTTATCCTTCTACCATATAATATAAATAGCAGGGGTGGCGAAATCTCATTTTATTTTACTTGTCCACGGACAACCAAAATTAAAATTTCACTTGTCCGTAGCAAAACACTACCTGTCCATACTTTTTGAAAAACTATTGGCATAAAATATGGAAATAATTGAAATTTTATTACTACTCTCAAAAAATTAATTTAGGCATGTAAAAAAAACAACATTATATTAATTAACTACCTTAACACTGAAATTTGAAACATTTTTTACTGACTGATTTAACAATCAAACTGTTTAACACCGCAGAATTGTCTTATGCATCTGTTACTGCCGTCAAATTCGACATTTCGCTGAGCCCTCATCAGCGACTCTAAGCCATGGGAGGTCTTTAAGGCATGATTCTTAAAATGATCTTTAATGCTTTATTTTATCGTATTTTTAATCTTAGTCTTTTATTGTTTTGTTGGGGGTTTGATCAGGATATTCTTCCCCTTTTCTTGTTTGAGAAGATTTTTAATAAGGAATCGATCCATTTGCCAAGGAACTTACCGATTAAAGACTGTGTTAAGTGCTGACTTTGAGAATGTATACAACACAAAGATGTAAAATATGTAAACAAAAATCACAATAGCTAATTCAATGAGTCTTTGATAATCAACACAAATCTGAAACGAAACCAGTCTAAACGGAATGGTTTAATATATGCGGATCATCTTGTAAGATGCCGAAAAATAAACTTAATTTGACAGATGCAGCCGACAGATACACGTCAGGGATATCTTTACAGTTGAAATGCTGCAGTTTAGAGTTTTGAATTTAAATTTTTGCTACGGTTTCCAGGGTTTTCCCTGACGCACAAATCATGCGTCTCAGACGCATTATCTGAACGTTGGACCCCAAAAAAAAAATATTGTGCGTCTGCCTGGACGCAATCTCAATTCAGCGTTTGTCCATTTTTTCTTTAAAAGATATGGATATTTTAAATTGACAAAAAAAAACCGAAAAAAAAAAAAAAAACGTCAGGAGATTTTCAGAGCAGCGAGGTAAACAGACTGTAAGAGGGATAACTACAAGGGGAATTCCCCGGAAGACTGGTACTGAGTCATGACGCTGTTAAAAAAATTACAGACTGTGTCTCAAATATTAACATCCAAACGCGCTGCTAAAAATCGATATTTAGTCACAGTTGCAGTCGTCGCTTAGGTAAACAACCATGGCTCAAAGCAAACTGACAAACTTCTTTATGTCGTCTGCGAAAACTGCCGACGAAAACAAAACTGATTCTGATGGCGCTGAGTCTAGTCCTAAAAGTAAACGTATTAAATATTCAAAATCATTTCAATCTGCTTGGCTAAAGCAGTTTTCTTGGTTAGAATTTACTGATGACCGAATGCACTGCAACCCGTGTATCAAAACAGGCCAAGACAATCCATTCGTAAAGGGATGCGTAAATTTTCGCAAATCAACGCTTGAGAGGCATGAAAAGTCATGGCCTTTTTTTAATCTAATTATCCATAGCAACATAATAATTATAACAGTACCCAGGTCTTAACTTCATGCACAATTCTCAACACTGCCCCCTTTAAAGCTAATAGTTTAACTTAATACATGAAGCTCAGTCAGGCAACACTTGTATACACTTATACTATAGTTAGTACCTTTCACTATTCTACATCAATATTATTTTGGACCCCCAAAATTTGATTTGGACCCCCTAAAAAGAAATCAGGGGGTTCAAGAGACCCCAATTTGCAACTTGGAAGGGAAAACCCTGGGTTTCGTATAATTTCGGTTGTCCACGGACAAGTCAACAGTGAAAATTTACTTGTCCGTGCTGGCAAAAGTACGACTCGGACAACATGGACAATGGATTTCGCCATCCCTGAATAGTTATTCATTACCTTTCCTTATCCAAAACGACAGGGACATGTTTATCTCTTTCATTTCTACCATAAATCTGGCAGTAATTCATAAAACAATATTAGACGTAAATGTATTTTATACAGCTTTCGAAAAAGAATGGTAAAAATTCTTGCCATTAACTAGGACTGTCACAATATTCTTGAAATGAACGATATACTGCAATATGTAATAAGCTAATCGCAATACATATCACAATATATCCCCATATATTTGATCATACTATAATCAGAGGCGATCTCAAACAATGTCTAGTTTCAATGGAATAAGCTGAATAAACAACAAATATTCTTATTTGGAATACTCCAAAGGCTCTGCAATGGAGTAGATTGTGTTTCTAAGAGTTGTTTCAAATTATCTCCACTGACATTAATTTGACGGCAGCAATGTAACTAAAGAATAGAATATCAAAAAAACTGGCATGTTCATTTTGTTTCTTGGTAAAATACTGACTTTAATTAGTATCGCAATATACCAGTATTCTGTGACATCAGCCAGTTGCAGTGGGAAGTAATAAGTAACAAACAGTATATACTTTCTTGAGAGTTTCAGACAGGTTGAACAGATTACATTTTCAATATACAGTCAGGCCCTCTAACAATATGACATGGTTCTCACTAGGACTTGGACAACTAGAATCACAAAAAGTTGAAGTTGTGCCATATGTTTATGAATAGAATGGCTGCACAGGGAAAAAAAAAAGACTCCTTAGGAGTTAGTGAGAGAACTAAGTCTAATTGCCAAGATGTCTCAATACTGCATGAACAAAGAAGTTAAAAAACAATGAACTGCGTTTTGAATCAGTGACAAGTGAAAGTCATTGTCTCTTCTCTGGGAACATAGATAATTCCGCTTAGAAAATCCAATACATTCTTGACTAATCAATAACACAACAGTATTTATGATGAGGTTTAGTGAATTAATTGTTACATATGAGATATGACTGAACTGCATGGTTAAATATTAGCATGCTAACAAACCATGCCATTATTAGCCATTTTATAACTATCTCAAATGTAAATTAGCAAAATTATACTGACAACTCTGTAACGTATGGTCAATATATGAAATTAGTTAAGAATTATTATAAAATACTGACTTAACTCCAGAGCAAACAAGAATTCTGTTTCAATTTAAATGTATGAATGACAGATACAAAGGTGACTTTATTAAGCATATTTCATAAATTAGGAACCATTATGAGTAATTGTGTACAATATACATTTATAATTTACCAACAAAATGAAAGTTATTACAAAACCTGACCACTGAAACTTTAGAAAACATAACGGATTTGAAAAATTGACAGTGACAGGAAGAAAATGTTCGACTTTTTGCCTTTGTCGAAAATTATAATTTTCGAAGTTTGCATGTGGAAGTTACAATGCAATGCACACCCAAATAATATCATGCTGTAAAGTTTCTGCAAAATTCTTACCGAAAACGATAATTTAAATCATCTGAAGGTGACTTCATTTATTTTTTTCTGTTGTTTATATTCATCAAATACAATGCTAAATTCCAATCCTATTTCAATATGGCCGATTGTAGACATGCGCTCTCGTAACCTATTGGTCGTTCGGTTAACTCGCCCCGGAAAGTATTTTTGAGTCTTTTTCCTTCACTTGGTATATATTTTAGCTGACCAAATTTAATAATCCAAACTTTTTGAAGTGAAATTTGGGTGAATTAGTGAAATGTAGGTCGTATTTTTGTTCGTCGGTAAAAGGTATCACATTACGTCACCGGATATCTCTTTAAATCTGCAGTGAAAAGATTCTCGCTTTTGATTGGCTATTTTTTTAGACTCTAACTTAAAAGTTAACTTCCTAAATCAGCTTAATTTGTTCAATGTATTGCTGAAAGGGCGAATCCTTCTAAAATATACTATCTTATTATTAGTATTTTTATAAGTTTTCAATCGGATTAGTTATGTCATGCGGGATGAATCATTTTCCAGAGTATACACGTGCAATCCAGATCCCTAAGACTGACAATATTTATCGACTTAAAAGATGAAAATACATGCAGTTGTGCATTATAAAAGGGGAGTGGGGAGGCCGATCCAAAGTTATAAATACGATTTTGAACAGATTCAGCTTTCAATGACCAAAGGTGATTGAAGTATTGAATAGCAGTCAAAGTGACGTCCAACTCAGCAAAAAAAAATGCAAGAAAGAAAAGAAATATGTCGATATATCATTTTCAGGTTAAAAATTATCATTTTTATTATTTTTCCTGCGCAGCGTGATAGACCATTTCACTGCGAAATAAGAAGTAAACGTACGGAGACCAAAGAGATAAAATGGCAGAAGGTTATATATATAAATCCACAAAAATCTATAACGTATGGATTGTAAAAAACAAAAACAAAAAAAAAAACAGAAAAAAAAACACACGCATATGCATGACCGGTGTCACAAACTCCTGTTGAACAATGCTAAACCTATAGCAGTATGATTAGCCTATCCTTCATGTCTTTGCGGTATATAGAAGTAAAACCTGTACTTCTCACCCAAACGTGTAGGCGGCATCTTCCTTAAACATCTTAATACTCTTTACTTCCCTCATGCACCTATCAATGTTTTGTTCCAGAGGGGAGGGTGAGGGTAGATTTCCGATATTTTTAGCCTAAATCCCCACCCTAGTACATACCCTTATTATATGATTGTCCTATTTCTTCTGGCTCATTCATCAACGGCATATGATGTTCAAACTCCCAAGCTCTAAGCAGTGACGCTTAGGTCTATATTTCACAATGGCTTCGTGTGGCTCCCCGGTTGGTTCCAGTCTTCGGAAACCCCAGGGAACTGATTTGATCGTCGGGGCGCGTGGGTATCCGGCGATGCGACTGATCAGACCGCACTGTTTCTGTAGTGTCTTTCTATCTATTCTTCTTTGGCTCCCCTCTTATTCTCATTGACATCCTCTTTCTACATCTCAAATACTTGTATCTCTGCCCATTCAACTGTTTTTCCAATTCTCAGCAATTTCTTCTTGCTTGAGGTCCATGGCAAGAAGAGCAGAATCTTGTCATGCTGTATTCGATTTGTGGAACCAAGATAAAGTCAGCCTGAATGAGAGTTCGGGTGAGCTCTGCGAATTAGCTCTGAATATTAAATGTTTTGCAAGGGTGGATTGATGACTTTTGACAAATTAAAAAAAAAAAAAAAAAAAAAAAAAAAAAAAAAAAAAGACCATGCAGCTGCTCCTGTCTGATGTGCATACCTCGACATTCGACATTAATATATGATGGCATCGAATTGTTCACGCAACTCTTCAACCCCTTTCACGTTGTGTGCCCTTTTTTTAAAACGCAGATCATGGGCTTATATTGATGACGTCTGAATTTCTTAGTTGCTTATAGAGTTACTTATTTAATTTATGATATCCACCATCAGACCCATTTTTACTTCACGATTTATTTGGTTAAGGTAATCTATCCATCGTTTAATTGTGATCATGGTCAATCAAGTGATCGTGGGACTATAATAATAAATGCATGTCTTTATAGCAAAAGAGCCTTAACTCAGAGTCAATGGATGCTTGCATTTGCACTGAAGTCTTTTTAAGCATTGAAGGACCATGAATATAATTTAATGACAGACGGATTATCTTAATCTGAGGGTTGGCCGCGAAATTGTTCCATCTCCTTTATTTCTAAATGCACTTGAAGTAGCTTCGCGGTCAGTCCATGATTTGATACAGCTTGGTGATGATTTGACATACTAGTAGTGATGTAAGTGTTATTTTAATTGGTATACAACATCGCAGTTTATCTTGTGAATTGAATCACCCACTATTGTTTTTAAATGAATCACATGCAAACCTTTATCTATATATAAATTATCACCATTTAGTAAACGTGAGTTGAAGAGCGTCAGTGCACATTAAAGTTGGTTTTGTACAACCTTATTAATGGGTTTAGTTGCAGCAAGCCGTATAAACAATTAACCATGATATAGTTATATATAAAACCTTATGGAGTCTCAGAGGTCGAGTGGTTGCAGTTCATGATTTAGTATCTTTTTGCCCCAGGTCACTGTTGGTTTAAATCCCGGTTTTGTATACAGGGATTGTTATGTGAGGAAGATTTCCGTCTTCCTCCTACTTTAAAAGTGCCGCAGCGGCGGCAAAATAAAACAAACAAACAAAAAAACACACACGCAAAAAAAAAAAAACACACACACACACACACACAAAAAAAAACAACAACGGGTGCCTCGTGTAATGTCATGTAAATAATTTATGCATTTGAAATCATACATTATTTTGGTAAAAATCTGACAAAACTTGAGTGTATATTCCATTTTGATATAATTGTTTGATGAACTAGATTTATTTATGTTTTACCTATAACTGTTTTAAGTGCGGTATTTGACCTTATGCTTTGAACAAACAGTATCATGTTTGTTCCCAGTATTGTTATGATGATTTACGGTCCAAATCATAACGTTAATCATGATTATTTTTAACATTACATTAAATTTCCAACATCAGCATTTCGCATTTAAGAAAGATCGATAATTCAATATGACCCCCACCCCCACCCCATGACAATTTTCACTCCTATATCGCGGTTATTTGTATATCCCACATCCTGTCCAGGTCAGGTATGAATATACATGATTATATATATATATAGACTAAATAAGGATCACATTAAAATGCTGTTATGGTGTGGTTTATCGGTCTTAACATCCACGCGCCGAGGCAGGTATCAGTCACATATGCGCAGAGAGCGTATCAAATGGCGAATCAACTTTACGCTAGGTATCTTGCATTCCTGGGATAGCTTGGAGTCAACCAGGTATGTCTGTTTGTTATGACGAGAAAGGTCAAGGTCAGCAACCGAGGTGTCTCTCTCCAAATGATTCATGTTAATGAAATTGTTGAGCTTATAATGTATATGCTAGATGGTGGTGTCGGTCAGAGGTAATGATCCTTGACTATGGACCCGAGGGTTTGAGGTTCGATTTCTGCTGATGGTAAGAAGATTGCAAGACGTGCCTAGGCGCTGAGTACTGGTCCGAGCATGGGAACCGTCGATACTCATAAGATTTGTATAACTTGTTTCCCAGTCGACGTAAAATGTTTTGAATTTGTATACTCGCACATAGTGTAACACTAATTAAATCACAGTGGAAATATCTATACATTGTGTATTTATAGACCTGAATTTGAATAACATAATCACTTACACGCGTTAGCACCTCATCACCGCTATGGGTTCGAATCCCGATACTCATATTTTTTATGTGAGAAGCTTTACAACGAGGTACTTTTTCCTGGGTACCTACGTACATCCGAGGTCTTCCTGCACTCGTAATGTACCCTTCCAGTGTTTAACCCTTGACCTCATGAATGTTCGTGTAAAAATTATAATTTGATGATTATTAATAATTATATTGACTGAACTTTAAATGGTATTTGAAACAATGTGTTTTTTGTCGTGCAGAATGTGGAGATATCAATATTGTATCAGCAAACAGAGGAGACCCTTACCAGATAACTCGATCCTTCCAGGAGAGGACTGAAATACTGTCGCTGTCCTTCTAGGGGCGGACTGAAATACTGTCGCAGTCCTTCTAGGGGCGGACTGAAATACTGTCGCAGTCATTCTAGGGGCGGACTGAAATACTGTCGCAGTCCTTCTAGGAGCGGACTGAAATACTGTCGCTGTCCTTCTAGGGGCGGACTGAAATACTGTCGCAGTCCTTCTAGGGGCGGACTGAAATACTGTCGCAGTCCTTCTAGGAGCGGACTGAAATACTGTCGCAGTCCTTCTAGGAGCGGACTGAAATACTGTCGCAGTCCTTTTAGGAGCGGACTGAAATACTTTCGCAGTCCCTCCAGAGGAGGACTGAAATACTGTCGCAGTCTTTCCATGAGCGGACCGAAATACTGTCGCAGTCCTTTTAGGAGCGGAATGAAATACTGTCGCAGTCTTTCCATGAGCGGACCGAAATACTGTCGCAGTCCTTTTAGGAGCGGACTGAAATACTTTCGCAGTCCCTCCAGGGGAGGACTGAAATACTGTCGCAGCGACGGTTTCTCCAACACAGCCACGACTTCTTGACTGACTGCCATTTCATATTTACAAATCGACCGAAACAAAAAAATTATTGAGATGGTTCAAATATTCTGTTGTTGTTTTTCTTTTTTTCCACTTTGCAACAATCTATAATTAAATATACAGTTAAAAAACTAAAGTTCACTTGATCGAACCATCTTCTGTATTGCAGACTTTTTTCATTTATAACTTATCGCATTTGCCATCGAGTGATGTTCAGCTTGAACAAAGAAGTATAATAAGTGTGTTTTTTATCTTGAACAACCATATTTGGCATGTCACGATATTTAAATAAAAACAAACATGATTATATTTATCAAAAATTATAGAACAGTATAAGCATATATTTACACTTGGGAAATGCTAGGCCAAAATACCACCTTTTACAATTTAGCTATTTCTCACTGGGGCTTTGTATCAAGATTAATGACCACATTTAATCGTGCGTCCGCCTCGGGGGTGGAAGGAATTGGGCTGATCTCCGGCCGCGACATACCGAAAGTCGTAAAAAATGGTACTGGTATAGCTCCCTTGTTTGGCGCTCAGCATACGAGTAAGGGTAGTTCCTGGTTGGCCCAATGTCAGAATAATGTAACTGGGTGTGGTATCATGCCCCATATCTACGGCGTCACTTATAGGCATCGTCTCCAAATGACTGAAATACTGTCAGTGGTATGTTAATCCCAACAAACAAACATTTAACCGTAATTTCACTGAAGAGTTGCAGTCCCAGCCCGACCGTGATATTTACGTTTTTTTTAAATATCTTTAATATTTAAATATTATGTTATAAAATTAAGTTGTCAGCCAGTCACTGATTTTCAGACGCTTTGATAGTCTTCGCGTGCAGAGTCGCATTATAGCACAGTAGTAAACAGATGTCCGACTCTTCACAGAAGAACAAATATTAAAACAACGTGAACTATTTAGTCACATTACTTCCATACATATTTCAATATACTGAATATCTGAATGAACGTGTTTTGAGTTGAATGATATATTACTTACAGTGTTTTTTTACAATGGGTTGGTAGAGGACTAACGCTGCATATTATTCCAATTATTCCATACACCTAATTATTTAGTTGGCTACATGCAAGGTTCAAGAGAAAGTCTTTTTTTTTTTTGACAGATGGAACTATTTTTCTTGTTGATTGGACGGAATAACATAATAACATATAACTTAAGTCTCGTAGAAAACTACATTGTTCCACGATAGTTGACTGCATTCAACGTCCGTGGAAACTATTTTGACGTGTTTCGTACTGTTTTCCTTGGTGAATTACGTGTTAAAGTAAAAATACCGTGATAAGAATCTAGAATGAACCTGTTTTCATTTGATTGAACGATATAAATTTGTGATGCGGAAAATACAGATTTACAGAATAGTTTTGCTGGCTTAACAACATGCCTAAGAGTCATAAACATATCAGAATTTATCATAAAATTCAGACAGACGAACGCAGGTGTGGTAGCAGTCATAAAATGTCACAAATTCAAATTGACATTAAATCAGGCATTGCTTTAATATTATGTCGTGGTATTTCATTATGTCTGAAAATAAGCCTTATGTATTAGGGCCAATGTGCCTAATAGTTAGAACGTTCACCTCTGCAACCTGGAGGTCGTGGATAACTCCCTTTCAAATACGTAACATGTAAGCGTGTAAGGGTTGTTTCAAGAAAAGCTTGTTGGTCTGAGTAAGGATGACTGGGTGTGGTATTTGGCTCATGTAGAAAAAAATAAAATGGCTAAAATATTGTCGATGAAAGATAAAAACCATTCATTAATTGTCACAGGGTGAGAAAAAAATGCAGTCTGACCTGTACTCGAACCTGGGGCCTTTCGCTGACATACCCCCGCTCCAAAATGGACATCGTCTAGAGAACAAGGTGAACATGATCTCGGAGCATTGCCACATATATGTGGTCACGGCCCCACGTCATAGACCATTTCACCTGGGGATCGACAATACCCGGTATTAGGACTAACACCACAGTTGATTTTACTATATGTCCTTTTAAGCATATTTAGAAGTGGCCCTAAATATGTGGCCAATCAGAAGCTCTGAAAACTCAAATTTATCCACGATAATTTTCAATAGAACACATTTCTACTTTCAAGTGCGCAAGCCTTCAGTGCGTTGCTTTTTGATGACGTGAAAACGAACTCGGTTCTATTCAGCCAGGGGTTCTATATATACGTGTGTACATGTATTATAGAATCCCTGGTTCAAGCATTCGTCTGAAATGCATTTTTCTCGGCCAGAATGATATTTCAATTGTGATCATACATAGACAGTAAATTCCAGGCTTTCTTTCCTCTTGTCTTTCACTCCT
>CM037789.1:45186336-45236336 GCA_021229015.1 Solen grandis | reverse complement strand
GGAAAGTACTGCTCAACTTAAGTAGAAATGGATAAATTGTGTTGTTGGTGTTGCCATGTTGTTAATGTTAGCATCTGCACATGGTGCTTTTGTTTACCATTCAGTAAAACTTACAAAGGCCAGATCACACAGAAAGCAGTATTTACTCTGAACAGACCCATCTTCAAGGTACAAAGGAATAGCTTCTTCTGTCTGTGTTACAGATGGTGCCATGTGAGAGCGTGGAGAAGGAGTTCTGGCGACTGGTTAACTGTCTAGAGGAGGATGTGGCGGTGCAGTATGGGGCCGACATCCACGCCATGGACCAGGGCAGCGGCTTCCCCACCAAGGCTGTCAAGGATCAGTTTGCAGAGGATGAGGTAATCCCCCATACTTCCGAGGTAAAACTGACCGCAGCCAGGTCAATCATGCTGGTCAAGGGAGGTGTATATGGTCTGGGGCACTGTAGGGTGATTACTGGGGAGGGGAGATTTTTATTTAAGCCTTTATCTTTTATAGTAAGCTGTTTTATATCATCCGAAACTTTTGGAAAGTAAAACAGGAAGCAATTTTCAGTTTGAGAAAAAAAAAGTGTTACTGCCTCATGCTGAAGGAAGGTGCTGGTAAATAATGAGCTCTATTAAAACTGATCAGCCTGCACACAGCTCTGGCTGATCAGGTTTTATACTGCAGTCATAGGTCATACTCAGATTCTTTTATATGGTAAAGGGTGAAGCAACAGGAAGACACTTATAATGGCTGTGATATCTTTAAATGAAAAAAAATATCATCTGCATTGTTTTTCTGACTAGTAGTGTTCTTATACATTTTGAAGTGTTTCCAGTTTAATAACTGGCTACAGTTCCCAGACCACATATGTTTAGTCTTGCCATTGTGACTTTCCTGTAGGGATTAGAAGTAGCTAGCCACTGTACGTCCAGATTGATTGTGACAATGTCAGTAACATAACCGGTGGCAGGCTGTGTTAGTGTAGTTTTCTTGTCTAGTACTTGCTGTGAAAAACTAATAAAATCTTGAAACCAATTAATTTGACAGTTTTATGATGGTGATATAGTTTACATATTGATATGAAATATATCTATGTTTGATATGGATTAAACTGAAAACAAAAATGTAAAAAAAAAAAAATAACATTAACTTTCTCATCAATAAATTAGTAGATTTTTGAATAAATATTTTTTCCATAGAACATTACTCATAATAAACAGGACAGACATTTTTCATTTGCCATACAGTGAAAGCTACATGTCAGAGACTATAATGTATTCTGTGAGCTGTTTACAGCTTTAAGATTATTTTATGATGTCATATTACACCGTATATTTTTTTTTCTGTGTATGATGTATATGGCTATGCATGACTGTTTAAGATCGTTGTGTAGTATGATGTTTAATACTGCTGTGTATTATGATATGTTTTACATAGAGTTGTAACGAATACACCAGGTAGCGAATACGAATACACATTACTATACAGGGTCACGAATATGAATATTTATTTGTGAATATGAATACACCCTGGTATAAAGCAGAGACAAAAGACAAACTGTAGTCAGGTTGCACATATATTAAAGTGTTTCAGTAGCTGTTATCTCGTCAATCATAAACTGTATTCCCAATTATCATTGAATAAAAGTGAAGATATATGATAAAAAATACATTGTTTGAAACATAACTAAACATTACTTTGTTTATATAATAAAAATTTTGCTTGTACTTGGAATAAGTAAATGCTATTGAAAATGACATCGTGTGTGATCAAAGTTTTGTTGCAAAATATAATTACAAAAAAATGTTAATAAACCTGATGGTCCATTCATAATGTTATTTAATACTGATTTTTTTTTTACATGTAAATAATTATGATACATTTTATTGTTCCTATTTTATCATTTGTGTTTTTTTTCTTTTCTAATTGTCTTCCATGTTTTAAATTAAATATTTATTATCATATCAGGAACATGCAAGAAATAATAACTATGACAATTTTAAACAAACAAATCAAATTTTTATTAGGCAACCATACTTGATATTCAAATATTAAATGGATATGGTTTCTGATGTTTACTCACACTTAAACAATCTTAATCTACAAAACAGACAACATACTTATTTTGAAAATACATTCTGTGCTGTTACCTTTAGGGTCTTATTTGGTTTCTTGCAACTTTCTTGTAAAAGGTTCATTAAGAGACAGTTAATTTGGCCATTATGCAATGTCATCAGTTTCAACAAGCGTTAGATTACTGGTTACAAGCAAGCTCTACGAAAATATCTAATGTACCCAAATGAAAGAGGTAAGAGACTGGACTGTACTGTACGAAGCATGTATAAGAGTGCACTGAAGCAGATACATTTACAACACCTGGCTAAAAGAAATAAGCTAGACGAAGTAGTCAAGCTTTGGATTTCTTGGACATTGATTAATAGGTTGTTATTTGCATCATCAATTTATCAGTTGTTAATTGGCTTGTTGTAAATATTTGTTTTTTTGCCTTGCAAATAACGAATACGTATTCGAATACTGGCAATATTCGGTGCACCAAATACATGAGTGTATCGTTACACCTCTAGTTTTACACCACTTTGTATGATGTTTTACACTGGTGTATTTGATAATGTTTTCCACTGCTGTGTTTGGTGTTTCACATTGCTGTGTATGATCATGTTTTACACTGCTGTGTTTGGTGTTTCACATTGCTGTGTATGATGATGTTTTACACTGCTGTGTTTGGTGTTTCACATTGCTGTGTATGATGATGTTGTACACTGCTGTGTATGATGATGTTTTACACTGCTGTGTATGATGATGTTTTACACTGCTGTGTATGATGATGTTTTACACTGCTGTGTTTGGTGTTTCACATTGCTGTGTATGATGATGTTGTACACTGCTGTGTATGATGATGTTTTACACTGCTGTGTATGATGATGTTTTACACTGCTGTGTACTATATTTTACACCGATATGAATGATAGTGTTTTATACCCCTGTGTATGATGATATGTTACAGGAGTACATGAACTCCAGCTGGAACCTGAACAACCTACCAGTCCAGGAACAGTCTGTCCTGTGTCACATCAACGCTGACATATCTGGCATGAAGGTAGGCCACCTGTCCTAAAATATAAATAGTACTTACACACAGATATTACATTTTCACTCACAGATATTACCTCAGACCTGGCTGATTTTACTGAAGGGGCAGGGAACAGGAACATTTATAGAATATCTTTCCATGCTTTATCCATAGATTGTGATTTTGAATGAAAATATTATGACACGTCAGTCAGGACTTGGTGATATATTGTTTGTTGATGAATTAAAGTGCACACTGAAAGAAAGATGTGCATATTTCTTTTTTTAGTAGCATTAAGATTACATTTATCTGTTTCCCTTTATTCATATACGTTCTTTTAGTCTCTGTCATTCAAAAATGTTTTGCTGAATTTTGTACTTAAGTGGTGCTATATAGAAATTTGATGGTTTGAGTGAGTTGGAAGGTCAGATTAATTTCTGAAATAGTTATATATATAGTTCTGACAGAAAGTGAACAGTAACTGGTGGTCATTTGTATTTCTATGCTAAGGTAAAGAAATTTGTAATCAACATTGATCAGTGTTTATCATATTGCGTTAGAACGAGTCTATAGGAGTTAAAGGGATAATGTAAGTATATCCGAGGCTCGAATTTAGCACTCGCAAAATGTGAGTGAGAAATTATGTGAATTCCATTTTCTAGCTGCTTACCTTTTTTTTGCTAGTGTAAAGTTTTAAATCTTGTGTTTTCTTTCTCAGGACAAGAAAAATTTATAGCATGGAGCTGTAATAGAAACATACATGCATCTGCTAGACTGACACCCCATGTTTTCATATACTAGATATTACCCAATAACTACACATGGCACACAGTCTAACTGTTTACATTTATCATAATATGCAGCTGATATTTAACAAACAAAAATTTCAAAGTGTAACATAAAAAGTTTTTATTTACCTCTATAGAAAATAAAAAGAATAACAGTAATTATCAAATAACCAGACAGTTTCGATATATTGACAATAATTATACTTTTCTTATGAAGTATTTGTTAATATAACTCGGGCATCTCACACTAAGAAGAGATTGATGTGTTGGTTTGCCTTCGTAAAATATATACTTCATGAAATTGAAATTGCACATGAATGATAATCTTGGGGGTTGAAATATCAGCTACTCGCAAAATTTGATAGTGGCAAGAAAAGTTAAATTCGAGCCCTGTATTTCATTTCATGTTTCTGGGTGAAAACTGGGAAATACTCATAACAGAGAAATGGTACCTTACAATGAAAATAAAGACTTGATAATTTTGATTAAAAATGTGAAATATCCTGAAACCATTGCATGTTTCAGATCCCGTGGTGTTATGTGGGCATGTGTTTCTCCAGTTTCTGCTGGCACAACGAGGACCACTGGAGTTACTCCATCAATTATCTCCACTGGTAAGGACTCAGGCAACATGTATATGTATTGGTGGCTTGAATAATGTACAAAAAAATCCCTTGACACTGGACATTTAAGTGTCAGTTGGAAATTGAAATTTTTGTTGGTCTAAATAGACTGCAGAATGTATACAGGAAACTCAGTTTTCTGGGTATGAGGTGTGGACAAACTGACATATTTATATGTGATGTTGTTGTAAGGACAATATTGGCCAGGCAAATCTGCATGCAAATCATAAAAGACATTATAAATAATTAACACTACATTTAGTTTATCCGTACCTAAAATAAGAATTATTATGATTTTGAAATTTCTATTACTTTTCCAAGGATTCTGATGCTGTAAAAACATTCAATACTGAAATTTTATTAAAGGCTTTTATGGGGGGGGGGGGGATACATATGTAAAAAAAAACACTTCAGGTCTTATTAAGGGCATATTTTTAAAGGGTGAATATTTGTGGAGAAAACCATCCATAAAAGTGATACAAAAGAATTATTTTATCAGATATTTACAAGATACAAGACGTATACTGTAGAGTAAATGCAGAAATGTTTTAGTGAACAGCTGTTACAAATTTGATATTTTTTGATACTATTTATTCAATTGCCCTACTGATTGCAGGGGTGAGCCAAAGTCCTGGTACGGTGTGTCGGGTCACGATGCTGAGATATTCGAGGATGCGATGAAGCAGTCAGCCCCAGAACTATTTGACAACTCCCCAGACCTCCTGCACCAGCTGACCACCATCATGAACCCTAACATCCTCATGCAGAAGGGTGTCAAGGTAACCAGGGCAGGGCGGGGCTCATAATCAGACAATTAATTTGGTCAGACTAAAGATCGAGAGATCTCAGTGCTATGATGTACAGTGCTTATCAGTGTTTGCTTCAGCCACACTCACACAACCAACAGATACATATCCCCATACATGGTTTAAATTCAGTCAATAAGAGCTTCTATTAGTCATATTGTTTTTCTCATATTTGAACAATTAAAATTCAGTTTTCTTTCTGCATGAAGTTAACATTTTGATAAAACATGAATTTTATTTCAACCAATTAGCAAAGTACTCAGATATTTGGAAACAAGATAACCAGAAGAGTAACAAAAGGACTGCTATTTTTATTATTAGATATGTCGATTGAACCAGCATGCTGGAGAGTTTGTTGTCACATTTCCACGGGCCTACCACGCAGGATTCAACCAGGGCTATAACTTTGCTGAGGCAGTGAATTTCTGTCCAGCTGACTGGGTAAGACTGAATTCTTTGTTTTGTTCTCGTAATTTGCATAAATATACTGAGTATTCATGCAGTGCTTCAAATTGAAAGAATGAAGATCAAAATGGAATGATAATAGAGAAACAATACAAATAGAACACTGAAATAATAATGATGTATGACGTTTATAGGTGTTGTTTGTTTTAAGGAAGATAAAAGTAATAGAAACATAATATTTTAAATGCTTTTATAAAATTTTCATATTAAATACTTGCCTTAATTAAATTCATAGATAAAAAAAAAAAAGATTAAGATGATTTTAATAAATGCAGATTTTTCTGGATCATTAAGTTTGGTTATATTACAAGTTTATGAGTGACCTTATGATTTCAGCTGCCCAGTGGACGGCAGTGTATTGAGCATTATCGGGACTTACACCGGCAGTGTGTGTTCTCACATGAAGAACTTGTGTGTAAGATGGCAGCAGACCCTGACAACCTGGACTTCAAGGTGGCGGCCATGACACACGAGGATCTCCTGGCCATTGTGGAGAATGAGAAGAAACTCAGGAAAAAGCTGCTGGACACTGTAAGTAAAGATATCACACATACACACACATTGTGCTGCTATTTATACATAGACATTCTATACTATTTTATAGATATGATCAGGCTATTTATGGAAATTTGAAGAAAAGGTATTTTTAATTCATACAGAGAAAAGGCAAAACAAGAATTGTCTGAGCTCATAAACTTGTGTTAAAGGAGATTAAATTGAATACCATGATTATTTTCGTTATTTGGAATTAAGTGTTTATCTGTATCAAATAGTAATTTTGTTAAAAGATTTATGAATTTTAAATGAATCCTTTTTACCATTATCACTATGTGATATGTACCTTTACTCATTTATATGTTTTAAAGGGTGTCACTGAAGCAGAGAGGGAGGCATTTGAGTTGTTACCAGATGATGAGAGGCAGTGCTATTTCTGTAAGACCACCTGCTTCCTGTCAGCACTCACCTGCCCGTGTTCTCAAGGTAAGCTCTCATCTACACATGCTCCTCAGCTTATAATCAGGACTTTAACACTTTACCTCATATTTACTCGTTTTGACACATTGGCAAATAGAGCAGATGTTAAATATGACAACCCCAGAAAGATTTGTATTGCTTTTTTTCCAAAAATTTTTTAAAAAAAGTTCATTATCAAAATATTAATTTTGCATTCTGAAAAACAGTATTACTTCTATAGAAATGATTGTTTACTGCCTTTCTTTCAAGGAATATAGCCCTTATATGTCAGTTTTGAAACTTGCATTCAGTAAATTTCAATCTAAAATGAAAAAAAGTAAAGGACAACATTTTCAAACATCTTATGCATTTACAGGAAGTGGAACTGTAATAAGTTATTTTAAGTGTCTAGTCTCGGTGTCACACTGCTTCTATCATTCTGTGTCTGTTTCTGCAATGCAGACATGCCATCATGATCAGGGCAGGTCTCTTTTATTTGATTTCCTGTTTACATTATTTTTTTCCACTTTGATAATTTTTAAAGCTAGTAGTCTATCTAGCAACAAAATGAGTCCTTGACTTGATGAGTTTCAGACTCTGGGCCCTCGGTTCCCAAAAATGTTCAAGTTCTGTCTCAGGCTAAATCCAAAGGCCATACTTGGGGTATATTTTGTTAAGAATACTGAATCTGGCTTGTTATATTGTCAGTCACTGCAGTGTTTGTGTGTGTGTCCACAGAACGTATAGTGTGCCTGTACCACGCTGATGAGCTGTGTGGATGTCCTCCTAGCAAGTACTGCCTACGCTACCGCTACACACTGGATGAACTGCCCGCCATGTTGTGCCGCCTCAAGGAGCGGGCTGAGTGCTACGAGAAGTGGCACAGGACAGTTAAACTGGCCCTGGAGGCCAGTGATGAACATAAAGTTGGTATGTAGCTGTTGTGTCAATATACTGAAAGCATTAAATTAATAAGGGAAGACTAAAAGTAAAAACAAAAGTACTTATATAATTTATATTTATCTTTTTTTTTCTTTGCAAAAACCTCTTCAAGTAATTGGTTAAGTTTTTCTTACCATATTAAGATTCTTTCCCCTTAATATATCACTACTTCTTGCATAGAAATAAAGGGATGTTTTATTACTCTCAACTACTGTTTTGAGCTGATATGACAAATAAAAAATTATTGTGTACATATTTGTCTGAATTACTAATGAATAAATATAATGAGATTTTTCATTCCACAACTACCACAATAATATAATGAGATTTTTCGTTCCCCAACTACCACAATAATCCCCAGTGTATGTGTATGTCTAGACCTTCATGAGCTGAAGACTCTGCTGATAGAGGCAGAGGAGAAGCATTTCCCAGACTCAGAACTCATGCAGCTCCTCAACAATGCTGTCACAGAGGCAGAGAAGTGTGCCAACGTGGCTCATCAGCTGGTTTCCAAGAAAGTCCGCACTAGGTTTGTAGCAGTGTATTATTAAATCTTTGCTTCACAGATGTTGAAGATATATAGGAGTCACCCTTGTCACATCACATTACGTCACAGCCCATCCTACACTCACTTTACATGAAGACAAGGTGAGATGTGGGGTATTAATCACCTGTAGTATTCATTCTAGTTTGTCATCAAGAATCTTATACTAAATGCATGGCTTTTTTGAATGGCTTTAAGGATTTTGTGTAGCTTTTAAATTGTATTGTTTAATTGATTATGAAGTTAATTCAGTTCCCTATATAAAGTGTTAAAAAATGCATGATACATGAATTATGAAAATTAAACATTACTTTAAAGTCATTGTTTTAATTATTCAACTATACATTGACAGAGAGCAATAAATGATCAAGATAAATATACAGCCTGGTTAAAAAATGCTTGCAATCATCAGAAAGCAGTAAAAAATGGATGAATGTTTTACTCAACAGGAACCGTCAGTGCAATGATGGGAAGTATATAGCTAAGCTCAGTCTGGAGGAATTGAACTGTTTCTACGAGCAAGTGGCCAGTCTGCCCTGCATCATCAAGGAGGGAAAGCTGCTCAAGGTATATTTTCCTTGTCTGTAGATCAATCTTTTCTGCAAGTGTATCTTACATTTAAAACTCTTCAGTTATAGAAAGGGGAGATTACTTACAATAACTTCTGTCTGGGGTGGAATAATTGGAGATAACCCATGTACACAGATTATTTTACACTGTTCTGGATAACCTCCCTTGGATTGAAATATAGCTCTTGGTTCTGCTTTTATAAGCATACAGTGGATGTTTAGTCTTCTGTGTTCTTATCCTTAGTATTCAGGTTTTAGTGTCAGCTTGAAAAATGATTATTGCTTGTAAATATACTATTCTAGTCATCTACAAAAATAGTGATGCCTAAATAAAGGCGAGGGGAATAAGCTTTCAGCTTTCAATTTAATCTTATTTGTACTACATGAATGTGGATTGTTCATTATAGTATTTGATTAATAAATAAATGTAAACAAAGGCTTATTTTTTTATGACATAAGAGAGCTGTACTATTTTAAATGAAATATAAGATTGTTTTTATCATAACTTAAGAAATAATTTAGATTTTATAGACATTTACAGATTAATAAGAACATAGACAAAGCAGTATTATTATGCTTTCACTTAATTAACTTGCCCATTATTGACATATTAATTTTTATCAAAAACTTAATGTAGGACTTGTAAGTTTCAGCAGATTTCCATAGTTATATGTTGTGATGTATATGATATATTTGCTAAACAAAGCCTAGTCAGGTGAACAAAGTGTCATCCTCACCCGGATAGTGTAGGATTTTATAGATAAAAACATGAATAGTGAAACCTGTCCTCCCAGTGAGTGATTGTAAGTCCCTATTTGACTGAAATACTGTTGGTGTGATGTAAAACCCAAAATAACTTAACATAGTGCAGATATCTGCTGACAAAACATTTAACTGAATGTGTTGCCATGGTTACAGGAGCTGCTTGACCAGGTGTTGAACTTCCAGTCGGATGCTAAGGAGGCCTTGGAGGCTGAGACCCCTGACTCGTCTAAACTGGACCACCTGATAGAGTTTGGGGTCACCCTAGATATTGACCTCCCAGAAATACCCAAGCTGAAACAGGTGGGTACACACACCCTGTCTTTATCACTTTCTGTAATTCTGTTCAAGTTTAAGCTTTCAAGATTATGTTTAAACTTTTATGAACTTAATCAGTTGTCATATTACTATTGTTGAATTGCAATATTACTGGTTCAGTCCTTTTATATAATAATTAAAAATATTTCATATATTTATATATTGTATTTAAATGTATTTAAATGCCGTTCACTACATTGTATGATTGTGATGTATATCTTTATTAATCATGTGTATGTAACACACAAAAAAGTAAGTTTATGTGTAATATAATCTGTTCTGTTTAAATTTGAATGAATTATTGATTTATGTAAAGAAAACTTTGAGTATGTCATTCTATTTTAAACAAAAAAATGGGGGTGGGGGAACATAGTAAAATTTTATTTAAGTCATGGAATCATGAAATTGTGTATAAATTACATGTGTGTAAAGGTGACATCCCTAATTAAGTTGACATTGCAATTGTGTCTGCAGGTGTTACAACAGGCCAAGTGGCTGGACGAGGTACGAGACTCCCTCCAGTATCCTGACACTGTCACCCTGGATACACTGAGGAAGCTGATGGAGTCAGGTGTGGGCCTCTCACCACACAATGCTGTGGAGAAAGCTATGGCTGAACTACAGGAGCTGTTGACACTGAGTGAACGCTGGGAGGAGAAGGCCAGGATCTGTCTCCAGGCCAGGTAAAGGGGTTAACTCTAGTTTACAGTCATTTCTTGAAATTAAGTTTTTAACACTGATGGTGGTTTACACAGAGTTCTTGATATGGAAAATAATCAAAATACTTTGAAACTCATGTGTCTGATCAGATAACAAAGGTAGATTTAATCATACAATAACAGAGTTTCAATTGCGGAAAGGCATCATGTAACCACTTTGCTGTCAAAAAACAGATATATGAGAGCTAGGGCAGATGCCTGGCGATGGTTATTAAGTTCTTAAATTACCATGTAGGGTTATGGGCTCATTGTTATGACCTTGTATTCTTCTCACAAATGTTAACAAGTAAAGTGTAAGCAGACCCTGATGGTGTCCATAAGGGAAGCTGAAATTCCATATTTTCAAAAATAATACAGTAAGGTCTCAAAGTTACAGAAAACTAAGCAGATTGTTATGACAAAAGTTGGTTTTACAATCTGAAATATGTTCTTTTCTTTCCAGACCACGCCACGTCATAAGCACACTGGAAGCTATTGTAAATGAGGCGTCCAACATTCCTGTGTACCTGCCCAACGTCAACGCCCTGAAGGACGCACTGCGGAAAGCACGGGAGTGGACCACCAAGGTGGAGGCAATCCAGGCCTCGGACGCCTACCCTTACCTGGACCTAGTGGAGAGCTTGGTGAACAAGGGACGACCCATCCCCGTCCGGCTAGACCAACTGCCACAGGTAGAGTCGCAGGTGGCTGCAGCCAAGTCCTGGCGAGAGAGAACTGCACGCACCTTCCTGAAGAAAAACTCAACCTACAGTCTCTTAGAGGTAAGTGAAAGTGGTGATTTACTTCAGAAGAACCTGTAGTTGACCTGGCAAAAATTATCTGGATGTTTGCTCTATAAAGCATGAGGCCTAATCAATAAACAGTTTAATGGGGATCAATATTGGTGGATAAAGTCTTCCATGATATAGACCAAAATTAGTCCCCCATAAAAATGGATGATTATTTATCATACAGTTTGCTTATTCTCAGTTCAGTGCAGATCGGGTAGTAATACTATGAAACCTTCCTAAGTCAGAATTCTTTTCAGTCTGAAATAGTTTTACTGGTCTTACAGGATTAATCAATGTCTCATTTGTTTGTGTGTACAGGTATTGTCGCCGAGGACTGACATAGGTATTTATAGCAGCGGAAGGAAGAAAAAGAAATTAAAGGAGTTGGAGCGGCGAGAGTCTGAGAGCAGCATGTCAGATATCAAGGTGGAGGAACAGAGGGACCCTGCACTCATTGTAAGTACTCTCATGGATAGCTTGAGTGCTCATAGATTGATATAAGTGATTTTCTGTGTTTGTAGTTTCTGATTCAAGTCCAGTGCAAATCTTTTACAATTCAGTATTTGCAGTTCAAATCTTAGTACCATGTTAAAGTGGAGAGGAGTCAAAGAGATTTTTTTATGGTTTGAACACAAAGTAATTGTTCTGTGCTAGATTAGATTCAGTGCAATTTTGAGCTTTAGATTGGATGTTACATGTAGGGCATAAAAATGTGTATGCCTTGTTGCAGTTTTATCACAGTGAATGTATGATGACTGTCTTTATCTACTCCTGCACATCTTAAAATGTTTTTAAAATTCAGGCAGTTAAAGTTATACATTAAATTAGTGTATCCCAGTGACTTAATATATGCAACCATTTTACCATCTGTAAACTCATAGTTTGTTTACTGTTTTGTGTTTGGCAGGTGGCAGCGTTTAAGTTGGCGGAAGAGAAGGAGGCAGAGGCCATGATGGACTTGAGGATACGCAACATGGAGAAGATCCGTAACGAGGGAGTAGACGCCAAGTTCTGTATCTGCCGCAAAACTGCCTCAGGATTCATGCTGCAGTGTGAACTGTGCAAGGACTGGTTCCATGGTATGTTGTACTCACTTTGGACAGGGATACAGTCTGGGTGGGGAGGGGAGAGGGGTGAATAAGTCTGCCAGATCAGTATTATTAGCACGGAGGAATTTCCCTATTGATGTTGAAGTTTTATGTCTGTCTATCTGCTTTTAGATTTATCTAAATTATATGGAATCAAAGTCAAAAGAAAGTAAATGGGTTAAAATCACTTAAAGCGGTATATGTAAAGTTAATGTGATCAAAGATGTAAGCCAAAAATAAAATCAAAACAAGTAACATGTTTTTAACCAGGTTTTCCAAAAGGAAAACTCTGGTTATTAGATTGGGGTATGTCGGCAGGCGGGCAGATGGGCGGGCGTAAACAATTTCTTCTGTGCGCAACTCCTCCTACATTTTTCAACGGATTTGGCCCAAACTTTTACAGAAGCATTATTACATAGTGGCCTGGCGCATATTGTTAGGGTTTTGTGGTTCGACTATTTTTGATGCAGTTATGGCCCTTTGCCCCTTAACAGATGTAATATAAAGGGAAATATTCTTTTGTGCACAACTTCTACATTTCTTAATAAATTTTGTCCATACTTTAACAGAAGTACCTTCACTTAGTCACCCTGGAGAATATTACCTGTGTTTTGCAGTTTGACCATTTTTGATGGAGTTATGCCCCTTTGATAAAATTCCTTGTCCGGAGCATAACTCCTACATTATAAGAGGTATTGACTTGAAACTTTATAGGTGCATACCTCTCATTGAGACAGAATGCAGTGCATAGGAACCTCACTCTGTGGTTCATAATTTTGGAGTTAATGTTTGCCCCTTCGTAAAAATTCCTGATATGGAGCATAACTCCTTAATTTTAAAATATAGAGTAATGATTGGTTTTGCAGTTTGACCATTTTTGATGGAGCTATGGCCCTTAGTTATTTTTTCAATAACACATGTGTAAGTTATTGAGAAATATTCTTCTGTGTGCAGTTGTCAAATTTGACATCCCATACTTCATGCATATTTACATATGATGTGCCATTGGTGATTCCTATATACCTCCACAAAACAAATAAAGTAGAATTTAGTTAAAGTGAATGCTTAAGTGACATTTTCAGAAGCAGATTGTTGCATTATATTCATGTCTTTTTCAAAGTTATTGTGGATTAATGTAAGTTAAAAATCCTTGTTGCACATATTATGTATGTTTGCTTTATACAGAACTGCATTAGATTTAATAGACATTGATCACAAAATTATTTGACTGATACAAATAATCTGTACTGGGACGAAACATTGCGAACAGAAAACCTGGTTTTATGACAATTCCTGTCACTTGTTCCCATTGTTTTACAGGAACATGTGTACCTCTGCCTAAGTCGGCAAATGTGAAAAACAAAACCTCACAGATGGCAGCAGTGCAGGCCGCAAAGGATCTTAAGTTCTTGTGTCCTTTGTGTTTACGTTCACGTAGACCACGCCTAGAGACAATTCTCTCCCTTCTTGTGTCATTGCAAAAACTGCCCGTACGCCTGCCCGAGGGTGAAGCTCTGCAGTGTCTGACTGAGCGCGCCATGGCCTGGCAGGATCGTGCCCGTCAGGCCCTCACCACGTCTGAGCTGGCCTCGGCGCTCGCGAAACTTAGTGTCCTCAGTCAGAAAATGGTGGAGCAGGCAGCCAGAGAAAAGACAGAGAAAATTATCAATGCAGAGTTAATGAAGGCAGCAAACAATCCTGAGCTGCAGGGACACTTAGCAAGTGTGACTCAGAGTGCATTCAGTGGGAACGGTACGGCACCGCCCAAACATTCGGACTCTGGAATTTGTATGGACATGGAGAGCCCAGTCCAGCCACTGCCCATGTCGCTGTCCATGGGGTCGGAAGACTCCCAGACTGGTGATGACGACTTCCAGTTGGAGATCGAGGTGGTCAGTTCAGGTGGAGACAGCAACAGTAACCCTCCAACAGGTGGCATGTCAGAACATGCATACTCATCCGTCTCCAAACTGAACCTTAGTAAGTTACTTTTTCCTTATTTGTCTATTCTCACTGGTTTATTGAGAGAAATATAGGAACCTATTTAGTCAGATTTTACTGGTAAGTTGACAGTCTGATTTTGTTAACAATTAATAATTTACATGTAAGTTTTCAAGTTTGGACATGATTTAAACACCTTTGGTCTGATCTTGATGAAACTTTGTCATAAAGAGTTTTTGTCCAGTCCTTATTAAACTTGATCATATTTTTCTGCATTATTTCAAACATTATTGTGAGTATGGAACATATTGGGTCAGAAACTAATCCACAAGAAATGAATTTTGTGTTCTGCAAATTACAGATGCATCACCAAAGAAGCACCAGCGCAAGTCCCCGCTGGTTCCACGACAGCTGGAGAACCCTGTGTTGGAACTGTCGGACCAGGCCAAGGTGCAGCTGGAGATCCTCATGATGGAGGGAGACCTGCTGGAGGTGTCACTGGATGAGACGCAGCACATCTGGCGCATCTTGCAGGCCTGCCAGCCTCGCACAGAGGACTCTCGTCTCGTCGAGTTTGATGTGAGTGGAATTTTTTGTTGTGATAATAATTATTGTTTGTCAGGCAATTTCAGAGGGTTCGCTCAGTACGAATCACTTTGTCATGTTATTTGAAACTTTTGTGGTTTTAAAAATCTACATCTTTTTTCCTGAATAAAGTTTTTTTTTTTTTTTGGGGGGGGGGGGGGTTCTTCACCTATTTTTTTTTTTTTTTTTCTTCACTTATTTTTTTACCACTCATTTAGATTTACATGAATTTTCAATGATACTGACCTTTATCAGTGTTTAAAGCAAATTATAAAAAAAGGACTTAACATTCAGTGACCAAATTGAATACACTATTGTGCTGCCTGACTCCAGGAACCTGTGGAGAGTGCAACAATACGTGTTGGGTATGATGGAGAGAGGATCAAGATGAAGAAAGAGAAGGATCCGGAGAAGAGAAAGAAGAAGAGGAAGAGCATGCTTGAGGGTGGTGACAGCATGAAGCCAAAGAAGGTCAAAGTCATTACTGTGGGACTGGATGGAGAGAAACTGAAAAAGAAGAAGCTGAAACTAATGAAACCTAAAACCAAGAAGGAGTTAGATGAGAATGGCATGGGTAGGTGGATTTGTGTTAGTTGTGTATCTTTTGGGGAGTGGTGGGAGGGGGTGGAGATTTGATTGCTGGGGGTGAGGTGAAGAGAGAAGTACACTGTAAGAAACAGGGGAAACGGGAAAGGGAGGAAGATTGAAAAATAAAACAGTTAAAGATAGAGGTAATTTAGAAAGAGCGAGAAAAATAAAATACAGAGGAAGGTTGAAAAATGTAGAAGAATTTTCTGGTTGATTCCTTTAAAGGCATAAAAACAAAAAACGGTCTCAAAAAAAAATGTAGGGTCAGGATTGAGTTTTTAGCTCACCTGAGCATAGCTCAGGGTGAGCTTTTGGGATACTTGATTGTCCGTCGTGCGTCGTCCGTCAACAATTTTGATGTTTACACACTAGAGGCCACATTTTTGATCCAATCTTCCTCAAACTTGGTCAGAATGTTTGTCTTAATAATATCTTGAACCCTTTCGAAAATGGGTCAGGTTGGATCCAAAAGTAGGTCAGTAGGTCAAATCTTTGAAAAATCTTGTTTACACACTAAGGACATTTTGTACAATCTTCTCAAATTGGTCATCAGAAAATTCCTGAACATTTTTCACCTCATCATCTTTATTCTTAAGCAATCTGTTTTGTACAGGCAATGAATGATACTTTTCTCAGGTGAGCGATCTAGGGCCATCTTGGCCCTCTTGTTTAAAGTCCAGTCATAATAGTGTATGAATCATGGAAAATGGCAGTCTCAAAATGGCCGCTAAAAATGACTGCTAAAACTTTAGGGTTGGCAGATTTTCGCTAGGTTGGGATGGTTTGCCCTAAGCACGGTATTTTTTTTTTTAGGCCTTATAGGATTATGTTTGTAGAAGAAACACTTTGTGTAGCTGTATTACATGATGACAAGAAACTTGCCTGAAGTCCAGCGTACATATCTTATGTCCATGCTTATGTTTGTACCAGAAGTTACAGAAGACCTGCTGGACGACATGTCCATGCCGCTGACCATGGATATCAAACCTGACAAGATGAAACTGAAGAAAATGAAGAAGCAGCTAGAGAAGGGAGACAAACCCAAAAAGAAAAAGAAGTTAAAGGTAATTTTACTATTACTTTAAAATTAAAAACTGTCATGCGCTGATGCCTTGACATACCATAATTGTGAATTAGCTACTGTTTAGTATTGTAGTGTACCTTGTGAAAGTAATGTTTGGCACTTCTTGCGTGATAAATTATTGATTCATATGTATACAATATAGACAGAAACATCCTTAGCAAGGGCACCTGCCAATGGAAAAGAGCCACTTTCTCCAGAGTTTCTGTTTAGAAACCGGTGCCCGAGTACTATATACATGTCGATATTTTTACTTCTCAAATGCATATATCAATAAGTTCACAGGTCATTATCTCTAATTTGTCAGAGCAAATACTTTGTAATTTGTAATACTTTGTTTCTTTGTAATATAGCAATTTCGTACGAGTTCCTTTGATATGAGATCAAATGTCTTGAATAGAGTGTGCTAGATAAGAATTTATAACACTCCTAAAACCTTTGAAAAATACTTCTAGATAAGCAAGAAATTACTGTCAAGACTGTAATGTTGGTAAATTGCCAGCATTTACTTGACCATAATAAGACATCAATCCCTGCAACTATTCACAGTCTCACTAAATAAATCCATAATGACATCAGATATAAGGAGGTTTTCAGGGTGAGATTAGGTCTGTGTGAGTGGCTGTTTGAGTCCTTTATATTACATGTTTGTAATTGTAGATTAAGACTGAGGAAGGTCAGCCACCAGAGAAGAAGAAAAGGAAGAAGCGAGTGAAGAAGGAGAAGATGTTACAGGATGATGACGACAGCGAGGAGGACTGTGCTGCCCTCAGGTGTCTCAAGCCCACAGGTGAGGGGACAAGCACTGGTCTGTAACTATAGTTACCTAGTTTGTTAAAATGTAACTTAAAAATATTATGTTGTAATCTGTACTAGCTGATTCTCAGAAAAAAAGGTCAAGTTTATATGAAAATTCAGTTTATTTTTTTATTTATTTGTTTTTTTTTACAACTAAAACTTAATGCCTCCATGGTTCCTGGTTTGGACCAGTATTTTACGCCTGGGAAGATCATGATAAATCCTTGCCCTCAACAGGGTTCGAACCAGCTACCTTCAAATCAGCAGTCAGGTGCATAACCACTGGACAACAGCATCCCTTTCTTTTTTAGCAAATGTGAAAAATCACTAAATAGTTTGCAGTCTGGAAAGTAATGGTTATTTATAGTCAAGACCCATTTCTGTTAATTTGACACACACTTGTTTAGAAAATAAAATTGTCTATGCTTAATATTAGATTTAGTTAGAGGGAAATTCCTCTTCAGTGACATACCAGGTGTTTGAAGTGCGCCAAGACCTAGTCCATTTTAGGTGAACAGAACCATGTCATGTAGGTGTGAGGAGGATGGGGAAATGTGTTTGTTGAAGCAGTCTTCCATAATTTGTTCTACAAAATTGAAAAATCTTGTATTATGTTTCACCATACATTGATGTATGTACCATCTCTGTCTACTGCAGGTGAGGTGAACTGGGTGCAGTGTGACCGATGTGAAGAATGGTTCCACCTGCTGTGTGTCGGGCTGGCCGAGGATGAGGTGTCGGAGGAAGAGGAATACGAGTGTTACAACTGTAAACATGGCCGCCCACCCATGCCCTCCTCTCTGCCTGCCCCCAGTGTCTACAGTGTCGGTTCAGGGGGGGTGTCTGTGATCAAATCAGAAATGGACGCAGTGGACAGTCTGCTTATGTGTAACGAGGGTGGAGTCGGGCTAGGGGATTCCCCACGTGTACCCATGTATCACACGCCCACCGAGCAGCTGGCGGGCGGGCACAAATCTCACATGGCAGACTTAAGTAAAGTGTCACAGTTCTCGTTTGAGGAAACTGATGAGAGTTCTCAGGACGAGATGAAGGCGGGGTTTTCTGTGGAGGAGGATGGGAAACAGAGAGTGGTGACCATGGCAACCCAGATGTCAGAGACAGTGGAAACTATGCAGGAGGTTGTGATGGATGGTCAGTCATAGCCCATGCTGAGGCAAGGGTGTTTCACGTTCAGGACTTGGGGGTTTACATGTATAGAATCAGAGGACATGTCTGATTGTGTTTAATGATAACAGGCCTTAGAGGGAATGTGACTGATTTTGGATTGGATTCATGTTGTAAATATCTCAATTTATTCTAAGAATAATACCATTAAAGGTGAATCATCCGTTTGTAAATAATTTTGTTGTAGAATTTTATTGTCATATTTCATAGATTTATAATAGATTTATCAAGCACCTAGACCATGTTTACATGTATCTGGTAGATTTATTTCTGATTGCTAGGACGTTTAAGGAGGAACAGTATTACATTGTCTGTATTGACTTGGAACTCCCCTGTCCTTCACACACACACATATATACCAGGTCACATAGCCACTACTTATCATTCGCAGTACCCAGGCTGGGGTGAAGGCTGGGGAGGGTAGGGAGCCCTTTCTGAGAATTGTTTATTTCTATGAAATACTCTAGGACAATGAAGACACAGGCCTGTGGCGCCTCCTTTGTATCATCATCTCACTACCATACACAGCCTGTGCCATAGCAAGCCGGCAAATCATAGTTGTTCATTATTTGAAAGACAGTGTTTTTAAAAAAAAATGAAGGTTAATCAAAGCTGACAAAAGTTGAGCAGTATGCAACAAATATAGATTGTACTTACATAACTCTGATGCTGACGGTTGGACACGCCAACTTACAGTTCCTATGGTTACTACCTGTATGTACACAGTCTTGCCATGGAGACATTAAACTGGGTTCTCACATACCTCCGTTCCATAGTTGGGGGAAATTAAGACTAAAGATATGCTTGATGCCTCCAGCTTTATTTGAACTGTTTTGTTATAGTCCCAAGATTTTTTTCTCCATAATTTGTCATTGAATTCAAATACAGGGAATGTATGCACACATTGTTTAGTTGAAAGTTTATAAATATTTCTAGAAGTTGTGTTTGTGATGATTTGAATATTTTGGGAAAATAGTTTGGCTATGAGGTTTAATCAGCTTTGTAAAATTTTGCATTGTTAAATTATTTTTGTTTGATTTTTGACAATACCACAGTTCATGCCGCTTATTACCTTCAAGACAGGTATTTGTGGACACATGTACCTTTTATGTTCAGATATATTGACATAGTTTTAATGATCTCAAGTAGAAAGGTAAAGGGAGGGAATGTTGGGGTAGTTTGGATAGATTATAATGCTGCTTTTACATTTTTTCTTTTATTCTTTGTTCAAGCCCATTTATTTGTGTTTAAGATTTTTTTAGAATCAATTTTTGATAAAATTGATGTACCAATAAACAGTTTCAAGTTGAGAAATTTTCCATTAAATTTTCTGTTCTTGCAGCAAATCATGTTCATTATTTTGTCCGTTAGTTTCTTGATATAAGTTACCATAGAGTTTTCATTATGTTACTTGAGTACTGTTAAATGATTTTCACTATTGCAGATTTAAGAAGTAAAATACATTACAGGGGAATTGACTTAGCAAAGCACTGTGTATTTTAAGATTATTTGTTTTAATAACAAAATCTAAAATGTATACACCTTTTCTGTTGTATTAATTATTACTTTTCATTTTGTAAGTCTGACTAACATCAGTTGGTTTCCCTTGTATTGCAGGCAACCTAGTTTTATTTGTTAACATAATTTTTCAAAGTTTATTTTATCAGTTACAGTGTATTAACATAATATTACATGGAGGATAATACATGATTATATAACACTAAGCCATTATAATAAAATTATGTATGACTAGGGGAATTGTACTTAGATAATATCTCTTTCTGAAGCATCTATCTTATTCATCAAATCTGGGTATCCTCCATTTCCATGGTAACCACTTAATCTTGTACAAACAGTCCCTCCATGTGTAGTTTTCTATCCAGTCATGTGACCTGCCCGGGTAGGTTGACCCGACATTTTGTGCTATGTAAATAAGTTGTAGGTCACATGACTTGTGGCCATGTACATACTTGTCTGTACAGCCTGTCATTGTCCTGCAATAAATCATTCTCTGGTTTAGATTGGCTCCTGTCTTGTATGTTCATACCATTCTAGATTGTTGTAAGCCAGAGTTTATATTCTGCTAACACTACTGTACGAGGGGCATATTTTAATTAGTGGCAACAACTCAATTTAACCATGATTTGCACGTGAAAGTACATGTATAATATACCGTTGGAAAGATTATTGATTTTTCTAACCAAGTCTATTTTCACACGATTTGCACGTGCAATAAAATTTTAGCAAGTCATTTAAATACATGTGGTTTTGTATACTGGTTGTAAACATGGCTGAGTTGCATTGTGATTTGAGAGAGGAGCAAAGAGCTTATTGCAAAATTCGTGGGTTATTGGGTAAATGCATGTCAGAATTAAAACCAGATCTAGATTTAGTTTATGGAGAAAATGCCCTTCCATATCGTACAATTGCCAGGTCAATGTTTAAGGAAGGTAGAACTAATGTTAAGGAAGAGCCCCGCCCTGGGCGGCCAATTTCCACTACCTCTGAAAAAGACATCAGCACTGTCAAAGCCATAGCTGAAGATGCAAGATATATCATGGAGGAGATAAGTGACATACTGGGCCTTAGTGCGTCATATGTGTTTTCCATCTTAAGAAAAGTTAAAGTTAAGGAACTTAAGCTTACTTCAGAAAAGGGAGCGGGTTGAAAAAGCCTCAGCCATATTTGACTAGGTTCAAAGATCGTGACCCTAGACGCCTGATAGAAATTGTCACAGGATGAAACGTGGCTTTATTTTTTTGAGCCGGACAATAAAATCAGTAAAAAATGTGGGTAGGTGAAAACAGCCATCGCCCAGTTGTTGCTCGACGTAGCAGGAGCGTTAAAAGAGTTATGTACGCTCTGTTTTTTGACAGTGATGGAATAGTGGCCCGTGTCGCTGTGCCTGAGAGAGGTAGTGTCACTGGAACATTTTTAATGTGACCACGTTCTCACTGCTGTAGTTAATCACTACATTACAAAGAACCCAAGGTCTGGGATGCGCAGGAGCAAATTACTCCATGATGATGCACCTGCGCACCGGTCAGCCTTGGTTCAAGATTATTTAAAGGAGCAGAGAATTGAGGTATTGCCACATCCCGCTTATAGTCCTGACCTCTCTCCTTGTGACTTTTGGTTAAATCCATACATCAAATCTCGCCATTTCGAAATCCGTAGTGCCGTCGGAAGTGCTTTCTACCAGTGTATAAACCGTATTCCCAAAGAACAGTTCAAAAATGCATTTTCAGAATGGATTCTGAGGCTTGAAAAGTGTGTAGAGGTCCATGGGGAATATTTTGAAGGGCTCTACTAATCATTTTTCACAGGTTAAAATATGCCCCTCGTATTTATACCATGAGATTTTCTCCTGGAAAAACGTCATTTTCATGCATATTTATCAGGTACATGCTGACCAATCAAACAATGCATAGATGGAAGCTACAGAACCAAAAGTGGACTTTCAAAATCAGAAAAAGGAGTTAACTAATTCTAACTTAGAACCATCCTGGCATAGGTAACAACCAGTACATATACAAGATATAATTATTCAACAAAATAACTTTGACAGATAAATGATTTACGGGACTACCCCCTAAGGGCGGGTGTTTACTGTTTTTTTGTTTTTTTCTTCAGTAGAATTTCCTGATTTTTAAATTTCATGTGAAAAATGCTCTATGATAATTAAAAAAAAAAATTTTATGCTAAATTCCTATATCCGGAAAATTTTAACTAAATTAACATCTTGTTAGAAGAAAAAAAATCAATACAAATAGGTGTGTCCACTAACAAATAATTCATGATTTATCTGAGTAAAAGGTTTAAATATCCTTAGGTACAAAAAAAAAAAATGAAAGGGGAGAGAAACTAGATGGGGTTTCAAAAAAAACACTGGAGTCGCCTGCATTCCAGCAATTGTCACAGAAAGGGTGAGCATCAAAAGATCAAAATTTATGAAAGAAATTAATTTTTATTCTACCTCCCACTATTAGAAAACTGGGTCCTGTCATTTGATGCCAACACGCATTGAAGTGGTCCCTATCTATTTGCCATGCTTTGCTGGGGGCACAAGAAACAAGTTTTAGGACTCCTATGTATTGCACTTCAATACCTCATTAGGTATCCATGATCTTTGTTTGAAAAGCATCCTCCATATAGTTTTGAAGTTATGCTATGAACAAAACTTAAGAAATAAACAAAGGGGGATAAATTAAGATTTATAGGAGGTAGGATTGCAGCTCCTGAGCAATGCTCACTCTTCATCAGGAATACATGTTCCAGGTTTGGAGTGAATCCAAGGTAGTGTTGAAATTATGCTCCAGACAACTTTTTTGTTAAACAAAATGAATGGGATAACTCGAGAATTGGATGAGCTAGTGAATTGCAGTTCTACGCCAAATAAGGTATCCATATTCCAACCCTGCATTCAGTTAACAATAGAAGTCCTTAACTTTAACATTTTCATCACTGTTTTATCATAGCGTATATAGTGCAAACAAAGAACCAAATCCAAAGCAGTTGCAAGCATTACGGTAAATTGAACACAGGGCAAGTTTTGATTGAATCCATTCAATAGTGTTGAAATTATGCCCCGGACAAGAAATTGTGAGGTCTGCCATGCTATATACATGTATATCCTAACGTTTTTGTCTTGACTAAAGAGTGCAAGCAGGAAACTAAACCCTATCAGTTGTGATCGTTATGGTTAACTGGACGCAGGGCAGATTCATGGATCAATAGATGAGCTGGTCTGATATGACTCAGTCTTATATGACCTTTCAAGGAAGTAAATAAATTTGGACAAATAAACTAGACTATACAAGGAATACTAAGCAATCTAGCTAACCTGGCAGCTTATGATTTAAAGGATCAATATTCAAACAATATTAGTAGAAGGCCATGAGGAAACAAGTAATAATTGTATCAGTGAACTGTTACTAAGTCTCCCAAACGAAGTTAAAGAAATAACCCAGTCATAAGTGAAAGTGAGGGGGTGGGGCCTGACCCCTTGGTGACCCATGTGAACATCAAAAAGTACCATTCAATCCATCTGATCATGACGAACGAGATATATATGGTTTATGGGAGGGGATCTCAACTGTTTTTTAGAAAGATCAGAAGTAAAACTTACAGGGTGGGGCTAGACCCCCTTAGGACACTAAAGTACCATTCAATCTGTCTTATCATGAGGAACAAGAATATAAATGATTTATGGGTGGGGATCTGAACATTTTTTAAGATATAAGGTCGTAAGTAAAATTGAGGGGCCTGCCCCTGGGTGACCTCAGGGGACACCAAAGTAGTACTATTCAATATTCATTTTTAGGAACAAAAAAAAAAAATTTGGGCTGGAAATTTGAAGTATTTATCCAAAATACTTTTTCTTTTCAAAAATCCATCTTTGAGGGGGCGGGGCCTGACCCCCAGGGACCCACATTTACAACAACAGGGAGGCCCCAGTACTCATGCAGGACTATAAGTGTGTAAATTTTGGTTGAGCAGCCTCTGAGATATGGCCTGTACAAAGTTGCAGCACAAGAAAGAATAATAATTATAGGAAACGGAGTTGGTAATGGTTTGGGAGACTTAACAAGCCTCCTTCATTTTTGCCATTGTAAGGAGGACACAAAGTGACAATTTGTGCCTAATGTTAATTTCTGACTGGTTTCTGAGAAGACTTAGTTTTTAATCAAACTGTTAACAACTTTTGAGCACATTGGCTCTATAGTGAGCTAAAATTTGCATTTTGTATAAAGAACCTTTTTTTATTGCATTTATTTCTACCCACTTCATTTTCATTTATTTTCTGCATGATAAAAATGAAGTTTAGTTATTAAACAGACACATATTCTTTAGTTCACATTAGGTTCCTTCCATGCATTTTCAATGCAATATACATGTAATATGGTTCAAATACAACTTTAGACGGATGCCATTCTCCATGTAGACTGAAGCATAAAACTGTTAATTAGTTCTTTGATGTTAGTGATAATTTATATCCCTTCTCATATAACATTGTGTGTCTTGCCATTTAGACTCATTCTTTCATAGAAGTGGAGGCTGTATAAAAATCACATCCTGTCCCATACATTTCATGAAGACAATGTGGAAGGTACGAGTATTAAGACGAAACAAGAGGGCCATGATGGCCCTGAATCGCTCACCTGAGTACCATTGCTTCAACTGATGTCAAGGTTTTTAAACAGACAAGGATTCTGATATAACTTAATCTAAAACATTTTACCCCTGACAATACTACACACCAAATATCTAAGCAATGGGCCATATGGTTTCAGAGAAGACTTGGGCGCAGGGTCATTTATCACCGTAGGGCCAAGACTTTGAAAATCTTTGTAATGAACCATTAGATGCTACTACATACCAAAAATCTTAGCTCTAGGCCTTATTGATTCATAGAAGAAGATTTTTTAAGATTTTCCTATTTAACTCTATGTAAAACAAGTGACCCCTGGTGTGGGGTCATTTATCACCATAGGGCTATGATTTGTACAATCTTGGTAGTGGCCCATAAGATGATGCTACATACTAAATATCTAAGCTCTAGGCCTTATGCATTCATGGAAGAAGATTTTTTAAGATTTTCCTATATAACTCTGTGTAAAACAAGTGACCCCTGGTGCGGGGTCATTTATCACCATAGGGCTATGATTTGTACAATCTTGGTAGTGGCCCATAAGATGATGCTCATACCAAATATCTAAGCTCTAGGCCTTATGCATTCATAGAAGAAGATTTTTTAAGATTTTCCTATATAACTCTATGTAAAACAAGTGACCCCTGGTGCGGGGTCATTTATCACCATAGGGCTATGATTTGTACAATCTTGGTAGTGGCCCATAAGATGATGCTTCATACCAAATATCTAAGCTCTAGGCCTTATGCATTCATGGAAGAAGATTTTTTAAGATTTTCCTATATAACTCTATGTAAAACAAGTGACCCCTGGTGCGGGGTCATTTATCACCATAGGGCTATGATTTGTACAATCTTGGTAGTGGCCCATAAGATGATGCTACATACCAAAAATCAAAAGGCTAGGCCTTGTGGTTTCGGAGAAGAAGATTTTTTCAAGTTTTTCCTATATTAGCCTATGTGAAATCAAGTGACCCCTGGGGCGGGGCCAATTTTGACCCCAGGGTCATAATTTGTACAATCCTGGTAGACAGTCATAAGATCATGCTACATACCAAAAATCAAAAGGCTAGGCCTTGTGGTTTCAGAGAAGAAGATTTTTTAAATTTTCATTTTTAAAATCTATTTTTAGCTCCTGTGACCTAATTATGCGATGGACCAGAACCATTTATACAACTTTAGTAGAGCTTCATCCAAGGAACATTCCTGCAAAATATTTTTCAAATTGGCCAAGCTGTTTAGGAGGAGATGTTGTTTGAAGCAATTGTTGACGCCGGACGCACGCACGGACGGACGCACGCACGGACGACGGACGCCGGACAAAAGGCGATCAGAAAAGCTCACCTTGAGCACGTTGTGCTCATGTGAGCTAAAAAAGTTGTTTGATTCCACCAACATCTCCGAAAAAAATTGGGTTGGTAGGTCGGCTGAACTTTTCAATTTTTAACTTATTTTTACAGGAATTGACAAAAAACAGCATTTTGCAACCGTAATAGCCCAAATGATACAAAAAAGGTATAAGGTTGGTAAATAAAACAAGAGGCCCATGATGGCCCTAAATCGCTCACCTGAGATAAATAGGTTGACCCAAGGAACATCTGTACCAATTTATTTTAAAATCTGGCCAGTAGTTTTGAAGAAGATGATTTTTAAAGTTTTCATATTTTTTTTCTTTTTGTAGCCATGGCAACCAGAGTTCTATATGGATCAAGTTTATTATAGGAACTTTTGTGAGGGTTGACCCAAGGAACATCTGTACCAATTTATTTTAAAATCTGACCAGTAGTTTTGAAGAAGATGATTTTTAAAGTTTTCATTTTTTTTTCTTTTTGTTGCCAAGGCAACCAGAGTTCTACATGGATCAAGTTTATTTTAGCAACTTTTGTGAAGGTTGACCCAAGGATCATCCCTGCCAAGTTTAATCAAATTCTGTCTGGTGGTTTCAGAGAAGATGTTGTTTAAAGGTTTCTCTATATACATATAAGGCAAATAAGCCCCGCCCCTGGCGGCCATGTTTTTTTACGGATCGGAATAATTTTAGCAACTTTGGTAGAGGTTGACCCAAGGAACATCTGTACCAATTTATTTTAAAATCTGGCCAGTAGTTTTGAAGAAGATGATTTTTAAAGTTTTCATTTTTTTCTCTTTTTGTTGCCAAGGCAACCAGAGTTCTACATGGATCAAGTTTATTTTAGCAACTTTTGTGAAGGTTGACCCAAGGATCATTCCTGCCAAGTTTAATCAAATTCTGTCCAGTGGTTTCAGAGGAGATGTTGTTTAAAGGTTTCTCTATATACATATAAGGCAAATAAGCCCCGCCGCTGGCGGCCATGTTTTTTTACGGATCGGAATAATTTTAGCAACTTTGGTAGAGGTTGACCCAAGGAACATCTGTACCAATTTATTTTAAAATCTGGCCAGTAGTTTTGGAGAAGATGACTTTTAAAGTTTTCATTTTTTTTTCTTTTTGTTGCCATGGCAACCAGAGTTCTTCATGGATCAACTTTATTTTAGCAACTTTTGTAGAGTCTCACCCAAGGAACATTCATGCCAAGTTTCATTAAATTCTGTCCAGCGGTTTCAGAGGAGATGTCGTTTAAAGCAAATTGTTGACGACGGACAACGGACGACGCACGCCGGACGAAGGGCGATCACAAAAGCTCACCTTGAGCACTTTGTGCTCAGGTGAGCTAAAAAGGTCTGTCAGGTTAGTGGAAACTTAACTTTTTTATTACGCCTAATCACTTTTAGTGATAGGACTAGTTTGTTTTTCAGTTCTGATTTGACCTTGAAGTGAGAGCTATCTGGATTGTAGATCCACTTTCTATGTAAATGGATGGTTGAAATAAAGATTTATTGTCTGGGTCTTGGCTGGAGTTGCTTCCCCTTACTACATTATCTAATATTGAGGACCAGGGACCAGACAATAAAACCCATTGAAACTATTTGTGCCCACAAGTCACCTTAGGCAGTCCATAAGTATATCCCCATAATGAGGTAAGTCCACTCAAGGTCATATGCAAACTTACAATCATTGATTTGATAAATTACAGGCATTTTCTAGGTCCATGTCTGAAAGTAACAGACTACTTTTTTAGGGATATTTTTATTTAATGGATGTATAATGCACAAAGGAAATAAACAAACATTTCGTATAAAAATTCTATTCAAACAAATGATGTGACTGAAATGCAGATGATGTATGTACAAATTAATATGTAAAAAATTCATTAATTTTCCTGCAAATCATTAATACATGTTCACACATATAATTCTGACAGGATTTTTAAAAAACTTTCTACAAGGTGTTATATCACATTTGAAGACCCATCTTAATCTCATGATAATTATGAAATATAATGCACCATCTTCATTTATTATCTTTAATGTCTACACATGTAAGTTTACCAAATAAGCAAAGATCTACATTTATCTGAAATTGAACAACATTGTGCTGCTGTCATTTCTAGCCACAGTTCACAAAAAGGCATTTCCTTGAGAACAACTTTCAAATGTACAAGAGGTGATTTTAGTATGCAATTCAAGTCATAAGCTTCACCTTTAAGTAGGTTCCTATCTTTATCACACTGTCACAAATCACTGATGTAATCCCAAGCATAAACACACCTCAAATGAGCATCTTTTATTTAATGCCCAGTGAAATACCAGACAAATACAGCCAACTATTCAAAATAATAGGGACTGTTTACACTATGTAAGTTCACCTTGAACTTAAAGGAACTTGATACACAGATTCCAGATGATAAGGTGTTACATCACCTTATGTTTTCTACCACTGTGTTCTCAATTGTTTCTATTAAGTATCAAACTATAAACCTAGCCAGCAGTCTATCCACTGTATAAATACTTTCATAAAGTACAGTTCAAGAATCACAGTCGATCACTAATCCATGTTAGATACAATCTGACAAAGCAGTCCCCGAGGCTATGTACAAGTTTACTTAGATGAACACAAGTTGACACTGACAGTTGAGCCACTCAGGTCGGATCAATTCCATCTGATAAAAGTGGCGCAAAGGCCTTGTTTCAAGTTGACAAAGCTGTACCATGAAATATTCAACAAGTGTATGTAGGACGGACACCAGCTAACACGGCAGGACACACTAGACATTGAGGAAGGAGTTCCCCTGCAGGGAACCAATAAACTTCTCCTCGTTCCCTCTCAAACACAGCTGCTCAGACTCCAATTTTGGCCCTGACCGCTCCTGAAATAGCAAAAAAACAAATATTTATGACAGCTCCCTTAGTCAGGTTTAACATTTAGTTCCACCTTTCTTAATCCAGCAATACAGGAAAGAATGAAAACATTCTCATTTTCTACTATAAATGGCCTATAAACGTGAAAATGGTAAATAAAAATGTTATTCCCAAATCTTTATTGTTGAACAGTCAAATGTATTCAATATGGAAAAAAGGTCAAATTTAATTTTGGAAGGTTATATTGATGTGGAAAGACATAAGACTTAACCCAGCTTATCTAATACAGAGAAAGCATTTAAAAACATCTTTCAATGAATAAAGTGCAATTCTAGGAGTAAATGAAGTATCCCTATTATGTGTATAATTATATGAACATTGCTGTAATGTAGGGATCACTGATAACAGCCACTGACATTCAACACATTTTTCATTTTCATTATTTTAACTATTTATGAGTAATCTAACCAGTGTAACTCACCTTTAGCATTGAGACACGTTCATAAACATTTCCACCACAATTCCTGAAATAAACATTAGATATTTTTAAGAAACAAAAAATACTAATTTAAAATTACATAAATCATATACACAACTATAACTGCTCAATTTACACAAAAGACGCTCCCCATCACATTTTAATACAAGAAGTGTTCCTTGGAACTCATGTGCCACCTGCTGAAATAAGTGTGACTGACACACACAGAAGTGATCCCTATATAAGTAGGTGAAACAATAAGTTTTGATTAACAGAAAAATAGATAATGACTTCACTATTTCAGTTTACCGTCGCTTCGACAGTATTTCAGTCATATAGCAACGTCCAGCTAATTACAGGTGGAGGAAGACTCTGCACCGAGGCATCCGGGTAGAACCACCGACCTACCGCAAGCTGGCTGGAAAGCTTCCTCACATGAAAAATTCGAATTACCCTGCCAGGATTCGAACCCATGTGGTGAGGGGCTGAGTGAGTGTTAACCCTTTCCCTCATAGAGGAAACCATGAAAAGACCTATGCGAACAACATAAAACCAGATCAGCCTGCGATCAGGTTTTATGCTGTTCGCTGCTCCTCAGTGGTCTGGAAATGAGGACTTTATAATTAAATTTGGTAAGGTTTAACTGTGGTTTTCTGCAGATCAGGCTTTATGTGGTACCTATTGAGTATGTCAAAATGAGTGTATATGAGGGCAAGGGTTAAAGTCAGTGACTTTACCCTCTAAGCCGTGGAGGCCCCGATATTGATAATGATCTAAGTTCCTAAATGTACTTGAGGATGCTATACAAGGGCAAGTACAGAAGCCTCCAGTTACCAATATACCAACCATACAACTTACACACAAGAGTCACTTACTTGCAGGGGTCCGTACAGATCTTGTCCGTGCTGATTGTGCGGGTTTTGCACGTTTTACACTTGAAGAACCGTTTCTTCCCCTTCACTTTCTTGATCACGTGATTCTCTGCCTTGCACCGCTCATGTACACTGAAGTACTGATACTTGCACTGCAGAAAACAACAACAAAACATGAGGACATGTCCTAGTAGTGTGTACATATAGGAAAATAACTTGCAACTTTTTCATACCTACTTCAACACATTTATTAATCTAACCCAGATGTACATGGAATTCACAGTCTATTTGCTATGGACTCGGGACTTGGAATTTCAACCAACTATTGCAGTCCTTTTAGTTAACAGACGACTTGATTATGCTAGGGGTGCTACAACTACTAACCTACCAGATCACCAGATGAAAAATGTTAGAAACAAGAGGGCCATGATGGCCCTAAAAAAGCAATCTTATTAAAGGTTTACCCATAGAACATCTGTGCCAAAACATTAAAATTTGGCCAAAAGTTTTGGAGCAGATGTCTTTTATAGTCTACACTATATACATTTAAGGCGAATTTAGCCCCATCCCTGGCGGCCATGACATATTTTTACAGAGCGGAATAATTTTAGCAATCTTGGTAGAGGGTTTCATCAGTAATATCGGTTCTAAAACATTTTGAAATCTGCCAGTAGAGTATTGAAGGAGATGATTTAAGTTTTCATATTTTTCTTTCCATTGCCATGGCAACCACCGTTCTACATGGATCAACTTTATTTAGCAACTTTTGTGAAGATTCACCCAAGGATCATCCCTGCCAAGTTTAATCTAATTCTGTTCAGTGGTTTCAGGGGAGATGTAGTTTAAAGTTTTCACCAAATACATATAAGGCAAATTAGCCCCGCAACTGGTGGTCATGTTTTTTTAATGGATAGGAATAATTTAAGCAATCTTGGTAAAGGGTTAGCCAAGGAACATTTTGAAATCTGGCCAGTAGTTTTCAGGGTTTAATATATACATTTTCATTTTGGGGACATGTGTCCCCTTGAATATTTGATTTAGGGGTCATTTGAAATTTTAGGGGGACAAGCTTGCAGCTAGGTAATAATAATTATATAAAACCTGTTTACATGGAAACGTTGGAAAATAAAATAAAGTAATATAACTGTTTAGTTCAGGACGATCGGCATTGTCCGTTTCCGAGTTCTGTTTTGAAAAGAAAAACTTGCACCATTGTTACATCATTTGCGATGATCCGAATGACGTTGCTATGCAACAACTCTCCATCATTGGTAGGGACTAAGTTATGCAGAACGTATCGGAACATCAGACTAATTTATAAAGGGAGAATTTTTCTGTGATAAAATTTATCCAAATATATAAAAGGGCCATATATGATGAGAAAAAATCAAAGTAAGTCTAGTTTTCATAAATAAAAACACGATTCCATGCACGTAAACAGACAGCCTAATATTCGGGACGACAACGACGTGAGGTCATAGTTGTATGCATTGCCGGCAGTCCTGGTTCTATTTAAAGAAACGGAAAGTCCCATATCTTGATCTGTTATTCAGAGCTAAGCAGAAAAAATAAAATGAACATGCATCTGAAAGGTCACATAGAATAAAGGAAACACATATAGCAGGTTTAAACTGACAGCTATTTGATATCAATCCAATGTGTCTTATATTTAGAACCTGGTTTTGAAAATGCGTCATTGACGGCGCACTAGCATTCAACATGGGGGTCATTTCAGATTATTTTGCGTCAAAACGCACAATTTTGTGCGTCATCGAAAACCCTGAGTTTTGAAGATGATTTTTAAAGTTTTTTTGTTTTTTTTTATCTTTCCATTGCAATGGCAATCAGTGTTTTACATGGATCAACTTTATTTTAGCAACTTTTGTGAATCATCCCTGCCAAGTTTAATCAATTTCTGTCAAGCTGTTTCAGAGGAGATGTTTAAAGCAAATTGTTGACAACGCACGATGGACGACGCATGACGAACGCAGGGTGATCCTAATAGCTCACCTTGAGCACGTCGTGCTCAGGTGAGCTTAAAATAAAACAATTCTTGTACATCTTTAAAACATGCTGGATCCTTGAATACCCAGATCTGCTAAAATGGACTATAGGTCTTTCTTTGTCTCACAAAGTTTACTTAAAGTATGAAACCCCATGTGAGAAGGAAAGGAGTCATTTTATTGCCAGGCTTCACATGATAAAGTATGAAACCCCATGTGAGAAGGACAGGAGTCATTTTATTGCCAGGCTTCACATGATAAAGTATGAAACCCCATGTGAGAAGGACAGGAGTCATTTTATTGCCAGGCTTCACATGATAAAGTATGAAACCCCATGTGAGAAGGACAGGAGTCATTTTATTGCCAGGCTTCACATGAAAAAGTAAGAAACCACATTGAGAGAAGGACAGGAGTCATTTTATTGCCAGGCTTTATATGATAAAGTATGAAACCCCATGTGAGAAGGACAGGAGTCATTTTATTGCCAGGCTTCACATGGAAAAGTAAAATAATAAGGACAGGTCTACCTGTAGGCAGGAGAAGAGTGTGACCGGGACCTCCATAGTGGCAGCCATTTTGTCCTCCATCCGCTCTGTCTTCTCTAGGGCCTGGAAATACCGCTCCTCATGTTCAGCCTCAGCCTGCCAAATAGAGAAAATCATTAGTACAATACATTGTTTTACTGCATTAGATGCCCAGGGGGGGCTCACTTTGTTATTCAAGTGAAATGGCCTGGTAAAATATAAACTTAGAAAAGGATTACATGCAGGTAAAAGAAAAAGCCACAAATGACAAATAAGGTGGGGAGAGAGACACGCACATCTGAATCATACAACTGATTTTGTGTTTGATTCTATCATCTCAAAATTGCAGTTATTTATTGAATTCAAAACCAAACAATTTAAAGCTTTATACTGCATTACTTCTACATTCAGCAATTTCTTATAATATCAAGATTAAGAGAACAGCACTGGGCTGTACAAGTGTTGCTTGTAAGTGCTGCTTACCTCAGCCAGAGCCCCGGTGTGTTTAGACTTGGTCTTCAGCAGACTCTGCACCTCTGGTGAGTTCAGGTCTAAGTTACCTAGCAGCTTGGATTTCTTCTTGGGAGGCTCCGACGTTCGAGTGTCGTTACTGTCAGTGTCTGAACAAAGCACGGACAGATATTTACTATTGATGCATACAAAAATACATTTATATTAATAAATTATTTCTCTTGCACTTCTCAGCAAATACAGAGTAGATACCTTATAGTTTGTTCCTTTATAAAACGAAAGCCAATATAGTTCAGGTCAACATAAGACAAATTTTTTTATTTTTTTATCTCATTTAATTGAATTAAAACGGATTTTCTTTATAATATGAAGTGGTATCTTAACATGAACCCCAAGTATACAGTACACTGGAGCTGCACTTAAAAATTTTGACTTAATATTTTCTTCACATACATGTAATTGTGACAAAGATGGTAATACCAAACACAAACATAATGAAGACATTAAAATATTCATAGAGCCTCTCCCATCAGAGGTAAGTAATTTTACTGTACAGGCAGTGTAGTGTAGTGTATGAAGCACAATACATACCCATTGCCTCGGCCACCCTCTTCTTCACTTTCTCCCTGGCCTCAGGTGATGTTAGTTTCTTCTTTACTGCATTTGGATCCACTTTCTCTATCCCTCCCTTGGCTTTCACCTTCGCAATAGCCAATTGCTGAAATATAGTTAATCTATCAGAATTCTGTATGCTTCTTCATACTAGTAATTAGAACATGTAGCAATTGAATGTATCTGTATAACTTAAGAACATATCTAGAGATTTCTAAGAACAACTCCTGAACATATACACATTTCAGTTTTTCTGATATTCAGTTATCAAATACATCCTAATAAAGTCCTTTCATATACTATAAAGCCATAGTTAATAGGAAAACTCAACCAAAGAAAACTACACCCAAGAATCTGAACTATTTTTTTCAATCCACTGCATATAGCAATATTAGTGTTATGGAAGTCCTGAGGTGAGTTGCTCACACAAACAGTTTCAATGTGTTTTGTAGTCTGGTTCCCGGTTGTTAAAGATTACAGATAACAGTGTAAGGGGAAGGTACCAAATTCAAGAACAAGACAATGAAACGTATTGAATCAAATTGTTTGAGCAACTCACTCATGATAACATTTATGCAGAGAGTAGATGTCCTAAGATTTGTTCACATCTAATCTTATGGCAGACCTGAGCTACAGACTAACCTTGGCCAACTCAGCTGATGCTGCCCCCTTAACCCTCTTAACTGGAACATCCAGAGAAATGTCCTGCCCAGACCCAAACCCCCGCCCCAGTTTAGGCAGGGACACCACTTTGGCCTGCTTCAGCTGCTGCTGGTGTTGCTTCAGTAGATCTTTGGCCGACATCAACTCCTTCACAACCTTCTCTCCTGGTTTGGCTTCTGTACATGAAATGAAGATTGGGAAACTGAATAAGCACTGTGGACCTAAGTAGCAAACTTACTCCCAATTGTTTCTGTCAGAAATCAAAAAGCCAGGATCCAGAAACACTTAGGCATTGAAAGAAAGTAGAAGAAATTGCACAATATTCAAACTACAGCAGAGAGCAGCACATGACAACATACCTGTGGTAGGCTCATCTTCCTTCTTCACCAGGTGTTTCACAAAGTTCATGGCTCCTGCAGTGGGCATGGCCAGTAGGTCTAACCTAGTTACCATGGAAACAAGAAGTGATATAACATTTAGGGTTTAGATTAATAACAAATTGCCAGTTGAAATTGGTTAAAATCTGTTGTATTTCAGCAAAATCTAAAATCTCCCTTGACAAAATAATTTTTCTAAAACCAAGAATTGTTCACGTGGAGGTATAACAACATTCCAGGCTCTCTACTGTCATTCAACTGTGGGTCAATAAATACTTATTGAACTTAAAGAACTATTAATTGTGCTTTATCCCATGGGCTACAATTGGCGACCACGACGAGACCACAGTTGTTTATAGAGCCAGGTTTGGTCGAGAAAGGACCGTCCACAGGTCGAGAGGACTGACTCAAGGGCGTGGCCGGCAGAGGATTCAACCTCAAGGGCTATCTGAGATGTTGTCAGCAGTGAGGATTCACCAGCGTGTTTTCCAGTGTTTTTCAGCAGGGAGAATTCCCTAGTGTTTCACTGTGTTTTTGTGTGTGTGTTTTTTTTTCTCAAGCATGCTAACTTTCATGGCCATCATTTTGCAAGAAATGAAGTGTGCATCTACGTTGGAAAGGAGCAGTAACTAACTTTTCAATGCTGGATCTTTTTGAACTACCCTCAATCAACGTTGGAGGACATGTGTAAACTGTGATATTTTGTGTTTAATATTTGGAATTGGACTAGGAAAAAAAAAAAAAAAATTGTAAGTAGCACATTTATTTATTCTTTGTAAGTTCTGGCATCATATGTTTATATCATTTTTCTATTTCATTTTGAAGGAAGTAAATATATCTATTTTTAGAAATTTTTGGAATGTTTCTACTTTCATTTTGCTATATTTTCTGTAGATTGAGAATTTTATAAGTTATGGTTAAATTTTGATTGAAATTTGGTTGATTTATTCCAAATTTCAAAGTCAAACATGGAGAGATTCTTTATTTTGTTTAAATTTTTGTGTATCTTTCATATCTTCAGTAGAATTTTGTTCTATTTGAGTTAACCAGAAGTATTATTGTAAATTTGACCTTCACCTTGTAAGATCAATCAGCTGTTCCCTGTGGATAGAGAGAAGAATGAATAATTTGTAGATTTTTCAATGCAGTATGGACAAAAAGTTCTGTGATATTCTTGATAATATCATCTGAAAACTAGAGCTATCACTGAATGTGATTAACCCTTTCCCTCATATATACTCATTTTGACGCCCTCAACAGGTATCACATAAAGCCTGATCAGCAGAAAACCAGTTAAACCTTACCAAATTTATTTACAAAATCCTCATTTCCAGACCACTGAGGAGAGCGAACAGCATAAAACCTGATCAGCCTGCGAGTTACTCGCAGGCCGATCTGGTTTTATGCTGTTAGCATAGGTCTTTTCATGGTGTCCTCTATGAGGGAAAGGGTTAATACCCCCGCAAAATGCTTTGATACAGGAGAAGCCAGACTCCAGGCAGAGCATAGATAAGAACCTCTATACACAGTATTTTGGTTATGATAGTAATAAGTAAGTAAAGTTTATTTAAGATGGATAGAGAGTCAGTTATGGTTGTTTGGCACAGTAGATTAAAAGTGTAGAGTTACAGTTCTTGGACACTGCACTTCTCCTTGTCACCATCTGTTTACATTTTAAGTTTCAAGTAAATACCATGTATAACATTCAAGTTCTGTTCGGGACAAGAAAAAAAACAATTTAACAAAGAGAGATAATTAAAAAATGGGAACAGGTAGAGTTACAGATCTTAGACACTGCACTTTTTCTAGTCGCCATCTATTTACATTTTAAGATTCAAGTTAATACCTTGTATAAATTATATAGTTATATAAGTTATAATCCGGACAAGAAAAAAACAGAATTAAACAAAGATAGATAATTCAAAAAAGGAACCAGGGCAATAACTCTGCCATCCTTGAGACAAATCAAGTGAAATTTATGTCACACACCTCTCCAGCTAATTATGAATGCACACACAAGATTTGAACTGAATCGGTTAAGAAATGTAGAAGTTCGCGTCACAAGATATTTAAGGTCTAATCAGGGGCAATCATTCTGTAATCCTTGAAATAACTCAAGTGAAATTTATGTTACTTGAATATCCAGACTACCACAAATGACCAAGTGTAACTTGAATATCCAGACTACCACAAATGATTAAGTGTAACTTGAATATCCAGACTACCACAAATGATTAAGTGTAACTTGAATATCCAGACTACCACAAATGACCAAGTGTAACTTGAATATCCAGACTACCACAAATGACCAAGTGTAACTTGAATATCCAGACTACCACAAATGACCAAGTGTAACTTGAATATCCAGACTACCACAAATGACCAAGTGTAACTTATAAAGACTATCAATATTTTATTTCCGTAATAACGTGGTTTTCCCTTGTTCCATGTAGGTACACATTTATACTATTATTCTACAAAGAATACAGTGTTGTGCTGCAGGCTTTTTAGCAACACTGCATGAACACCTTGTTTTGTGCCTACATGAAAAAACCTTTTATGCGAGTGCTGGATATCAATACGTACAGAGCCTTGTCTTTCTCCTTTATCTTCTGCAGCTTCATCTCCCCCTCTGGGGCGATCTCATGGAGCGACATGGTGGTGACCCGGCCCTGCCGTCGACTGGCCTCAGACTGGAGCTTGTTTAATGTCATCTTGTTCTGCATAGACTTGGCATTGGGTCTGAAACACGAGGGTCACATGATCTGACACGCAATACACCCACACACCTACAGAGGCTTCGACATTCATGACTTTTGATCTTTGGATCTTTTAAGTGCACCAATGACAATGTGGTGAAATGAAAGACGGTTTCAATTCATACCCAGGTGTCATGACCACAGAGCTGAAGAAATAAAATTCCCTGACTATTCCCTGACTTTTCCCTGACTCAGCCCTACTTTTTACTGACCAATACAACCACAATTTTTCGGCCTCCTCCTCCCCTTCAGCCGTCCAATCCTCCCATCTACATTTTTATTGTTTTAGAATAATAACCTTAACAAATTTCAAATAAATCAGAATTCCTTTTCATGGTTATATTAGTCAGTGATAATAGTACAGATACTATTAAATGATTTTCTTACAAGGTAGTAATACTTCAGTCAATCTTACAATACAACATTTCAATATGATTAACTAAACATACAGTCATGTCATACACCTCTAATGTTAAAATTTAATAACTCTGATAAACAGTGTGCACAATAAAATCTCAGTGAGTTGACTTAACCTATCAGTCTAACATCCCAAACCTTTTAAGGTTTCATGCTTAGGAATGTTTTTATATTATTAAATAATCAATGTTTGAAAGTAATACTTATAAATACTGTTTGAAGACTGCCATAGCCACTGAAAAATTCAAAACATCAACTCAGACTTTCATTTTTCCCTGACTTTTCCCTGACTTTTCTAAAATGTATTTTTTCACTGACCATTTTTCAAAATTCCCTGACAATTCACTGACCTTGAAAAAAAATCATTTTTCCCTGACTTTTCAAGGTATGTGGCAACCCTGTCATTTAAGGCGCAAAGAATGGATTAGTTTGTTGTGTTTGGTTTAACGTCCCACCGACAGTATTTCAGTCATTTAGAGATGATGTCTACTTGAGACAGATATAGTGCTGCCACACTACAGTATCACGCCGTAGACAGGTGGCATGATACCACACCAGTCACATTATCCTGACACCAGGTCAACCAGTCTTGCAACTACCCTTATATGCTGAGCGTCAAGCAAGGGAGCTATAACAGTACCATTTTGTATGACTGGTCTGTCGCAGCCAGGAATCGAACCCATGACCTCCCGCACCCGAGGCGGACGCTCTAGCCACTCTTCCACCAGGGATGGTTGCAAAAAAAAGGCGCTTCAGGGAACTGTCAAAAAGGATGTTTACTCATGTGAACTTCCTCCTAACTAGAGCTATTACTGAACAGGATTTATATGCCTACTACACCTCTTATACTTCTTGTAAAAGGGAAGCAATGTGACGAGACTAGACAACATCCTAAATTCCTATATTGCCTCAACTTCACTTTGTGAAGCAGTGCTGAGACTCAATATCTAAAGTTCAAACTGGGACATTCAATGCTGTCATTACACACGTGGGTGTCCACTCACTTGACTGTTGTGTAGGTATTTCCACCATAGAAGAAACATCCTTGGCTGTTCCCTCGCTTCTTCTGATCAAAGGCTTTTGGAGTGACACCAGTGCTGTAAGGCAATATTTTATAAAGGGTAATGATTTTGTTGAATATTAAATGGTAATACAAACTAACAAGAGGGCCATGATGGCCCTGGAACGCTCACCTGGTATCAATAGGCTATGTAAAATCAAGTGACCCCTGGGGCAGAGCCAATTTTGACCCCAGGGTCATGATTTGAACAAACTTGGTAGAGGTCTATTAGCCCATGTTACATACCAACTACTAAACTCCAGACCTTGTGGTTTTTGAGAAGAAGATTTTTCAAGTTTTTTCCAAAATAAGTATGTAAAGTCAAGTGATCCCTGGGGCGGAGCCAATTTTGACCCAAGCGTCATGATTCAAACAAACTTGGTAAGAATCGACTAGACAATGCTACACACCAAATATCTAAACCCCAGGCCATGTGTTTTCTAAAAAGAAGAATTTTCAAGTCATTTCTATATTCATGGGTGAAAGTTGAAAATTTTGGAGGGGGGGGCAAAGCCCCCCGGAACTCCATGAATGTAGCTATTTTGGAACCATTTAAAGCAAGTACAAACTACCTCTCATGTAAGTTCAATTGGACATTTTGTTATACAAAAAAAGTTCTAAAATTTATATATATATTAATAATATCTTTAAAAATCTATTAAATGCAAGAAATTCCTCCTTGAGCTGAAACAAAATGCTTAATTAACCTAATGTTGTAATTTCAATCTCTTCATATATGATCATTTTACAATGATCTCCTTAGTTGTTTTCTGGGCCATTAATTTCAAAACTTGATTTGATATTAAAAAATAAATTTGAACTTGGTTTGTAATGTTCTTTATAACAATGCCTTAAGCACATCTTTCCGCATGATCTATAATTAAGTGTCCTCCCACAAACTTCACAAAATCCACCTTTCTCCTTTTTTAAACCACCGTCCCCATTTTTCTCCGTCTTCGTCAATTTCGTTTAGCAATTGCCATCGCCACTTATTTTTTACGTCTACCTCAAGATCGTTCGAATTGTACCCTGGGGGTAAATACTTAATGTTGTCTAAGTAACGTTGTCACGATAACTGTTCTTTCACTTAGAACTGTTTACCAATATTATAAACGGTGTCACACGGTGTCGCATGAAAATTCGATGACGTGAAATTCTTTAGCGCTCTTTTGATTGGATGATAAATGTAAATGAAATGTTGTGATTGTTTCAAAAATGTATTTATAGCTTCACTGGGTTTCCATATCAAGTACCGTATGGATTGTAGCAAAGGAGGATATTCCCATGGCGCAGCAGTTGCAAATTTTAACAAAAAGATGTCTTATCGAGGGAGCGTGTGTGTATATGCGGCACTCGAAAATCTGATGACGATGCCTGCTATCGATACAATGTCTAAACCCAAGGCCTTGTGGTTTCTGAGAAGAAGATTTTTCAAGTTTTTCCTACATTAGCCTATGTTAAAAAGTGACCCCAGGGTTATAATTTGAACAATCTTGGAAGAGAGTCATAAGATCATGCTACATACCAAAAATCAAAAGGCTAGGCCTTGTGGTTTTGGAGAAGAAGATTTTTAAAATTTTCATTTTTAAAATCTATTTATAGCTCCTGTGACCTAGAATATTGACCAATCAAAATTATTTTAACAACTTTGGTAAAGGGCCCCATAATGATCATTCCTGTGAAGTTTTATCAAAATCCAGTGAGTAGTTTAGAAGGAGATGTTTAAAGAAATTGTTGACGACGGACACATGGACGCACACACGGACGACCAGAAAAGCTCACCATGAGCACATCGTGCTCAGGTGAGCTAAAAAGAGGCTTATCAATAAAGATTAAAGATAAATGAATTGAATCCTGCAGTGAGATATTAAACCTTCTATGTCTGTTCTCCCTAGAAACCACTAAGTGACAGTTGTATGAATAGAAGTTAACAGAATGAGTGTTCTGTTCATCAGAATACCAGTACAGAGAGAGAGAGAGAGAGAGAGAGAGAGAGAGAGGGGGGAAGGGAGACAGAGGAGGAGAGAAGGAGGGAGAGACATGCATACAGGAGTTGTGACATACCTGCCCTGAAGTTCGGTTCTCTTGGAGCTGGACCTGCGGTAGGCTGCCTGCACGTGGTATGTACAATACTCCCCTTGTTGTCTGTCAACACAGTTGTGAACATGATGGTGTGAAAGGAAGGAGGAGGATTTAATTCCTTATCAACAAGTAAGGTGTTACTTTCTGACCAATAAACAAGTCTTTCCATATCAAATTTATTTCTTCTAACAGAGCAACATCAGTTGAATGCCCTTTCTTGTTAAATAATATATAATCTTATTACTTATAGAGAAAATGTAAAGAAATCAAAACTACCAATAAACTTATACTTGTAACAAATTAATTTATTAACCCTAAATAGGAGTTGCAAAGAAGTCGTACTGACAAGTAAAACTCGCATCAGATACTAAAAATACAACAGGCTAAAATGAACACAGATCTTGGTCCAAATAAGGAAATGTGAATACTCAGTTGAGAATCTAACAAACCATTCCAGTTTTAAGCAGAGGAAATTTGATCTCCAATTTTTTACTTTCTGTTCCCACTTATGACAAGATCAGCTGCTCATAAACAGTATCAAACAAAACCTTGTGTTATTCATACAAACTAGGTCAACCATTGACAACCTATTATCCCTGTGTAGCTACTGAATAACATTTAAGTCAATTTGAATATATCTAAACACTGGAAAGAGCAGTTGGGAACAGTATCAAGTGAACTGAACAAAGATACATCTTGTAAGAAGTCCTGATAAAGACCAGCAATCTAAATGGATAATGGATTTTAACAGTCAAAGCAAGGAACCAGTCATGTAGCTCAAGAATTACTCATCAGTAGTCATAGAAACCTCATAACTTAAGAGCACATATGTAATACAAAGGTGTCCAACAATGCCATTCTATTGTACAACACATACTTATTGATGAATGATGAACATGGCTGGCCAGATTTTGTTGTACCCCGACATCGCCCTAGGTCCTTAGACACGCCCATAAACAATAGCTGCTGGGGGTGGTTGATTGTCATGGCAACCTCATTCTGATTCTAGAAAAGAGGTTTAGACAAAATATTTTTTAAACTGTTACCAAGTTAAGTATAGAAATTTCAAACCATAGATCGTTTTTTAAATGAAAATAGGCTTTTGAAGATGCAGTATGCAGTGCAAATCTATAATCAAGCCACCTCAGTCAACCGTTAACTTAATATCTCTCTTGAACATCTTGCAAAACTACCAATATTTTAACTATTGAAATATTTCTTGGAAGAAAATTAAAAAGAGAGTTCTCTGGAACACATGTGTCACCTGCTGAAGCGTCACAGAAAATGTGTGACGGATGAACATATGGACAGACAACAGAAAAGTGATCCCTATGTGTCACCTCGGCTTACAGCAGGTGACACAAATCATAAAAATAAATCCTTCACTCCCCTATCTTACCTTCTCAGCCTTGTCCATGAGGGAGGGGTTCAGGAGACCTATGACCACGCCCAATTCCTTCTTCCAATGTTCCTTGTACACATTTCCAAATAGGAAGAATGTGACAGTTGAATCACAGTTCTGTAGGTCACTCAACTTCCAGATACAGTACGCCTTACCCTAGAAAAACACCAACCATTAGAAGTGAGGTAAACTAGACTTAACAAGTTAAAATATTACATCTTTTCTTGAAAATATCAATAATGTCAGATTTGTGGAAATTTATCCTATCCTTTCATAAGTTATTTTACAGAGATGACCCGGCATACTAGATGATTGTTTTCAATATAAACAAAGGTCTCCCAAATAAGTGGTCAACCAGAGCACTAGTGATTTTAAGAATATTGACACAAAGATTCACTCTGCACTGTGGTCATCAGTTTTTCAAGTTTTGAAAATGTGAAAATCTGACAATGGATCCCAAAAGACACAAAGTGGCCATGATCCATGACAAAACAGATGGATGGAAAAATAGACCCCTTCTATCACATATCCCCCACCTACCCATACCGTGTAACAACCTACCGTGGCAGACTGGCGGGGCTCAGTCTTATGTACCACCACACCCATGGTGACCCAGTTATCCTTCTGGAGGTCACATGTCCCGTACTTGGAGGTCAGTCGATCTATCTTCATCATTGCCCGGCCTGCCATCTTGGATTTAAAGTCATCCATGGATATCCTAGGATTTCTGTTCAGGGAAATAAACGTCTGTTAATAAACACTGGTTTTCATTAAAGAGATGCTAAATATATATTTATCTGACAAGAAGGTACATTACCTCCATCCAGCTCATCCCAGTCAAAATATTTTATGGCACCAAATATAATAATTATTAATAAGTCAACAAATTATAAATTTAGCCACACTCACATGATTCGGATGCCACAGAAGGGGTCGGTGACAGACGCTCTCTCATCCTCTCGCTGGACAGTGGCAGGTTTTTGTCTGTACTCCTCTCGTACCTTGTACTTTCCGCTGACTGTCCCAGTGTCGGGGTTCAGCTGAGGCCGCTCTGGTCTATTGGTCGGCAGTGTTGACTGAATGGGCCTCGTCTTGTCCAGACCTGCAGTGTTAACTAGTGGTTAGTTAACTTGTATCATCTAAGTTTGCACTTGGATCAATAATATTTAAATAAATTTCAAACCAAAATAATTGAAAATTAAGATGTAAGAAAGAATCTAAGAATTATTCTTTAGAAAGTTACCAAATACACTCTTTGAAAAGAAATCAGGGTTTCAGGGTTTAAGAACTTAAGTTTCCCCTTGTTTTTTCTGAAATGACAATATATTTTGAGAAGCCCCTTGTGTCCTCTAACAGGCTAAAAAATGTTACTTTTTAGACACAAAATGAAGACCAATAAACATTTCCCTCATTATATTGAAATAAAAACCAACACCCCATGAGAGCAGCACCAACTGCCTGTCACCGCCCTACCTGTGAAGCCAGACCCTGGAGAGACCTTCCTCAGTATACTGGGGTCATAACTGGGAATGTGGGCCTCACGCTGCCGCTGTCCACCTGTGATCAACTTCTTGAGGTCACGACCCTCCTTACTGAGCTTAGTCTTCTCATCTGTATAAAGATCAGCAGGTGAAATAAAGATAAATCCCAAACCCTACTGATCAGGAAGGCTCAAAGAAAATTACAAAAATCATTATGCAGAACAGCCATAGAGATCCATCCAACCCAGACTGCTGAGGCACGGACGTCAAACAACTGATGATGATGAGGGCGGAAATGCTTATGAAAATTGATCAATTAATAAGGATAATTGGAAGCCTAAACTTACTAGATTTACAATTGATTAATAAATCAAATGACCCAATTTTATCCTTGATAGAAGACAGTAACATTACCGATTATCAGCTGTCCTCTGCATACAGATTAAACAGTTAACCAAACTACCACACTGTCATATAGACACACCAGCTGTTAACATTAGCAGATATTCTGGGTTTTATTTTTTGCATGCAGCAACTCATACTTTGACAGAGTTTTACATCCATACTATATACTGTGATGGGTGGTGGGTGTCCAGGAATGATGGAGACAGAAGGTACGTTACCTCCATCCAGCTCATCCCAGTCACTATCATCTGAGTCCCCAAACAGACTGGTCGATGTGGGGGGCGGGGCAGGCTCCACCGCAGTACTAGCCACACCCTGGGATCTGGGCGGGTCCCTGAAGAATGGGTTGTCTTTCCCTGCATCCTCACCTGATATATATACATCTACTTGATGAGGCAAATCAGTTATTTGATCCATTCTACTGGTTATGTTAACCCTTTCCATCATATAGACTCATTTTGACACACTCAGTAGGTATCACATAAAGCCTGATCTGCAGAAAACCACAGTTAAACCTTACCAAATCTAATTATAAAATCCTCATTTCCAGACCACTGAGGAGCAGCGAACAGCATAAAACCTGATCAGCCTGCGAGTTACTCGCAGGCTGATCTGGTGTTATGCTGTTTGCATAGGTTTTTCATTAAAAAGAAATCCTTGAAAAATCTCAAGACTCTGAAATTAGAGAACACTGTATACTTAACTTTACATAACACAGTAAAATATTAAGTCTCAGGAGATTTTCCGAATATCATGCATAAATTTGATGTTCCTAGTCCTAATTGAAAATGGTTTTATTTTTAAAGACTGATAATTGCTTAGACTACAAAAAATATGTTTTCTGAATGATATTTATCATTTAGTCCTTTACATTAATTTCATAATATCAGGACTTCTTACTCAATAGTTTTAAGCTTGTATCCTTTTTCTTTTCACTTCTTTCTGCTTTTGGCAGTTTTTCACTGGATCCTTTCTGCTGACCTGGAGATGGTTTTGTTTTGTTTTGAATATCTGATGACTGCTTCATTTTCTCAAACAAATTCGGAGTGTTTACAGTTTTGGAAGACCCGGTATAGACAGATTTCTTGGATGTATCAGAACCCGACTTCTTGTGTCTATCTGTTTTATCCTTTGTACATGTTGATTTTTCACTTGCAGGTTGTTTGGTGGTTTTCTTTTCCAGCATTTCTTGAAGCTGCTTCATTCTAGCTGCCATGGCAGCCATCTCAGCTGTCAAAATAGGAAAAAGGACACTGATCAGTCATTCAAAAACACCAATACTAAGCAAGTAGAACTAAAAGAATCTTGGGGGAAAATGTTCTTCTCATGTAATGTTTATACATTTTATTGTAGTTTTCTAGGTCCTGACCTAGGAACCTTGTTATATTGGACCATATTTGTAGTGTATATTTATGTTACTGGGTCCATTGCACAATGCTGGTTATACAGACATTGGCATTATAAAGCAAGTAGTAATGGATAAACACTGGAATAAAAGGAAAACATTTGGAACCTTATACATGTATTAACAAAGGGTGTGGCATTTCACTTTGTGACCATTTTGATGGAAAATGCTATTCTATCTTTGCTCAATAAAGAAATAGTTGATACAATATCTAAATTCTGTATTTATAAACTTGCCAATTTAACTTTAACTCCTTAACATATTCAAGAAACTCAGACTGTGGACTTGAAAGATTTTAACAATTTTATTGATGTAAATATTTTCTACTAATCAGTTAACTGAAACAAACAATGTCGCACAAGGAGATAAGATCTTAATTATGAATAATTACTGGCAGTCACATAACACCATAAGTATGTAACTAATGGGATTCATTCTAAATTAAATTTATCACCTTTGATAAGATCATTTTTATCTGCTTCAGCTGCCTCTTCTTCATCTTCCGCCACTTCTTGTTCCGCCTGCTTGACATCAGACTGGGATTCTGACGAATCCTCAGGATCTGTACACTGTCCATTAGACTGGGTCTCTGTGTCATCCACTTTCTGGTACCCTAGGTCTGACTGGGTCTCTAATTCCTTTGACTGGTTCCCAGCTACACCAGTGGACTGGTTCTCAGCCATCATCTGGTCAAACTCGCACAGGGCATCATCGTCCAGGTCTTCTAGATAAAACACCCACCAATTTTTTAACTCCCATTCATATCAATTGAAAGGAATATACATGTACCAATTTCAGCTTAGGATGTAGTTAGGTGCATAATTTGTTACCATAACAAGCAGAAGTTTGGTCCAAGAAAAAAAGTAACATGCAGAATCTCCATACTGCCATCAATTCATATATCAAGTTTCATAATATTATCTAAAGTTCTTAAGTTATCACAGGATTCAGATTTACGGACAGACGGATGGCAAACCTATAGCCTCCTCCAGTGTAATCACCGGTAGGGGACTAATAATTATTAGAATTAGAACTTTTATTATGACAATAGCCAAACATGAAGAAACTGTCTTAGCTTTTATTCTTGAGGTTTTTATCATTCATTGACTTGTTTTCAAAATTCCCTGACCTTTTGCTTAAATCCAAAAATTCCCTGACAATTCCCGAACCTTGAAAAATATTTTTTCCCTGACCGTGGACACTCAATATTTTGACCCAATGCATATTATCAAAATATACCAAAAATGCTTCACCCTCAAACTCATCTCCTTGTGTTTCTTGACCCTTTACTGCTTCAACCTCAGTGGCAGCCTCATCATTGTCATCGTCTGAAGCTTCTAGAAAGGCAGTCAGCTCATCTATGTCACATTCATCTACAACAGAAGACAACTTACAGTACATCACCGTTGAGAGAAAAATTACAATCAAAACCTGCAAGTCAAATGGACAGATCCGAGTGATGAACTTTAACCCTTTCCCTCATATAGACTCATTTTGACGCACTCAATACATAAAGCCTGATCTGCAGAAAACCACAGTTAAACCTTACCAAATTTAATTACAAAATCCTCATTTCCAGACCACTGAGGAGTAGCGAACAGCATAAAACCTGATCAGCCTGTGAGTTACTCGCAGGCTGATCTGGTTTTATGCTGTTCGCATAGGTCTTTTCATGGTGTCCTCTATGAGGGAAAGGGTTAATCTGATCACAAAAGAATTTACCGACAAACATTTCCATGTGGTCTAATGGTACAATAGATATCCATGTTTGTGGTGAACATATAAGTTTTTCTGTAAGATTTTATCAGACAATCCAAATTCATGGATCTATCTATTGGAACTGTCAATGACAAGTTCTTTGGACACTTACATAATTATGAATAAATGTATAAATTTTACACAAGTGCTAAACAGAAGCTACCCAGAAGAACTGATTGAGGTTTAAGATAAAACGATCCAAAGTTTTGTCTAAAAACATAATTTGATAAGCTAAGCTAATGATATCAAAAGAAGCAAAATCATTAAAAGAAATTGAAAAGATGCATTTTTTACCAGTAAAGTATTTTTTTCTTTACCTGCCATATTTCCTTTTTTAGATTCTTTTTCCTGAAAATAAAAAAGAAAAGGGTTTATTATATTAGATTCTTTTTCCTGAAAATAAAAAAGAAGTGTTTATTATATTAGATTCTTTTTCCTGAAAATGAAAAAGAAATAATTATTTTATAACAAAGGGAATGGCTTTAATACCATATTTCAGAAGGACAAAAGGACAAAAGCAATCACGCCACTGAGTACAGAAAAATCCTGGTGTTAATACCAATCTGATGAATAATGCATGAATTTAAAGAAATTTCAAGAGGGGAATCTTCCCCTCCTGGCCACGGAATGGTGTTACTATAAATCTGAAAACGGGCTAATTTTGCGTTATGTCAGATGCCACACTGCAGGAGTCAATCTGCCTGGAGGAAACAATATTGCAGTAACATCTTCCTGAAAGACAATAGTGTACAATCTGTTGAGACTTAAAGCATATCTTCATGAAAGTCTTCATTGTAGAAAATGTTTGCCATGGGAATATATCTTAGTCACCCACACTTAACACTGAAGTTATACAATAAAATTCCATCAACCAAATGAAACAACTGTCTGAATTAACTTGACGGATTATGCCAGAGATCTTGTGCACATTTCTCACTCTGGTATAAGGAGGCAGCGGATACTTTTTTTTCTCCTTCAAGAAATGACAATATTGTAGGATTTGTTTGGGGGCAAAATATGGCAGACAATGTCTAAATACACTAAAGCCTTCCTCAGTGTAGGTTTCTAGGCATGTATATATACATGTACTGTGTGTAAGTGTATTTATGCATGACTTTACCACAGATAAATATTAAGTACAATAAGATTACAGCCTCAAATTAACCCTCAATATACTTGTACTAATTATTTTAATGTAATGTGCAAATGTGTACTTGAGATAGTTGGTGTATGATATTAAGAAAAAGTTGCTCTATGTATATACTTATAATTATATTTTTTTTTAGGTTAGACCAGTTCTTTTTCTAGTTGAATAAATTACACAATTAGAAAACAGTGTAGCTTTCCCCAAAGTATAGTTTTAGCCATGTACATATAGAAGAACTAATGTGGAGTGATCTGCATATACATATGTTGTACAGTAGGTTGTGTTAGTGGCACATTAAGTATAACTGTTCCTGCAGTTTTGGCTGGAGGGGATACAAACACCAATACATAATGATTGTGGAAAGGATTTGTGTATAGAAGGAAGGATAGAGAAATGGAAAGAATTAATGACCTATATAATGTAATGCACAGGCTACATGATTATGTAGATAGCGCTGGACAAAGTGACAAAATAAAGACTGGACACAGGTACAGGGTCTTATTAAATATAAGACTGGGACAAAGGTACAAAGTCTCACTAAATATATATGGGACAGAGGACACGGGAGATTCACTAAATAAGACAGGCACGGGTTTTCCAATGAACAAAACCTACAAGATTCCATACCCAATTAAAAACATTTTTCAAAGAGAAACAAAATTCCAAGATGTCAATATATTTTCATTGGATTAACTTATTGACAATTTACTGTGTTTAAACTGAAGTTTTGTGTCACAAAATAATTTTGACGTGGCCTGAAAATATGCGTAAATTTAGAGTATGTTGTATTTGTCACGTAGGCCAGAGTGAAACTGTGTTAGCCGATTTGGTTATATAAGGTTTATCGCAGGTTTCTTTTATTACCTTTTGTTCAGAATGAGATATGATTAGGGTTTGAAATGGTTAGATCTACTGTTTTGCTATGTTTTAAGTGTATTAAGAGAGATGTTTAAGTCTTAGAAGTTTAAACCTATAGTTTCTTTACATAGGGCCTTTTTAATCAGTATACCTCAGTGTTATCAGTGTTCTTTGGGATGCACCAGATTCAGCAATTTACAACTTATGGCACGTTTTACGTGATATTGGTTTTTTAAGAGTAAATCATGGGTTT
>CM037789.1:45151025-45186236 GCA_021229015.1 Solen grandis | reverse complement strand
CAAACTTAATTATCTTTTTGAAGTACAACTCAGACACTGAATATTCCTCACAGATGTTTAGTGTGGCCCATTTTGAAACCAAATGAAACGTATAAACGAAACCAAACGTGTATATGAACTATCATGCAGATGATAGTCTATGGTTGGAGCTGCTGGGACTAATAATTCAACACAATCTGAATTATGTTGCTCATTCATGTACATGTGCTGACTGACTTTATCTTTCACTTCAACCCTAGGATAACTAAAACCTGTCCTAGTTTCAGTTTGATGAAGTCATTTTACGACGTACGCTCCACTCTGTATTTTATTACCTCACGAATTAGGAACTTGTTGTAAATCAAGATTTACCGATCACATATCAATAAAAATGATCCCACGGTATCATGTATTCGCGCTCTTGTAAAAGTTCAGTCGATCTAAAAAAGATTTTTGCTCACGTTTAAATAGCGCGTGATAATAATGGTGTCAGTTTTTATCTACCTGGATTCTTTAGTTACAGTAATTTTAACGTTTATATCGAAATTTTACAAACAGAAAGTCAAAGGTTTTATAATTACATTTGCCAGTACGTATGCACTGACTTAAGAGAGACTTAAGAGGTAGTGATGATATACCGTCATCAACAAGTAAACATTGCATACGATGGATAACTTAAGCAATCCCATTAGTGTCATCGTCTCTGAATCGCGATACTCGATACTACGATGATGAAAACGCGAAATCACGACAATACAGAAACGGAAACGCAAAAACACGATAATTTTAACGCGATAGTACGATCATGGAAACACAATTGCACGATAATGATAACGCGATAGTACGATAATGAAATTACGAAAGTACGATAGTGCGACAGTACGATGGTGAAAACACAATACTGTATCGATTTATCATCATCACACTATCGTATTGTCGTGTTTTCATTGTACTGACGTTTTAATTATCATTTTACTGCTATCGCGTTTTCGTTATCGTAGGGTCGCGTTATAATTATAATACGGAAGTCTCAAAAACACTATAGATGTTTAAATATGTCGACGATAAATAAATCATCGATATAACTAAATTCATTCATGTTTCGAATGAATGTAGACATAACATAGGATTTCACCATTTAATAGTTTTTCTGCAAAGACAGAAACATTGTACATTTCGAATTCTTTGCCGAAATATTATTGTAAACCGTTTCTTGATTTTTTTTTGTGCAATCCTGAAAAAATATTGCAATTCAAGTATGAACATACTCGCAGTCATGCCATACTTTTCGTTTATTCGAATAAAATTATGTGAGAACACCAAAAAGATGTAGCTATATATCGACAAAATTTAAGCGATATAGCTACGGACTGATCCGGATTAATCTTAATAAACATAGCATTTCGCTCCCAGTATTCAGGCAAAAATTGGACAATTTGATTTTTTTTTGTGGAAAAAATTTTGTTAACCATTTTGGAAAAAATCTTTTTTTTTTTTTTTGCAATGCTAAAAACATATTTCAGTTCACAGTTATTAAGTTGAAACATTAAAGACGAGAATATCAAAAAGATTTAGCTGTATAGCTTTCATTTTGTCGATATGTTTAAACATTTTCTAACAGCCTTTAAGGCTTCCGTATAAAACTAAGGGCTGTGGTTATAACATTTGGATTCAAACCCAAGTATTATATATATATATATATATTATTTCGCGTAGATATTTCGTCTACAAAAGAAAAATAAGAAACCGAGTAAATTACATTTTTTTTATGAATTTGTAACTTCATTTTATTCTTGAGAATATGATAAATATAATTAATTAATTAATTAAGTAATTAATAAACTACACTGGATACGTTTGATCAACAAAAACTATGTCCATATGTATCACATACAGTGAAAAAGGCAGCAATCCAAGGCGCAAAAATCCGAATGCCATGCCTAACCCAAGATATATTTCTAATCCCTACACGGACTCAATTACTTTCTGAGAAACTAAATTTACCCTCACGTTCTCTCGGTATCTGAGACTCGCGATACCCCGATGGGTATACTTCATTCACGTCCTCAAGATACCGCAATTTCAGCGTAGTTGATTCCATACCATTTTCCATGGAATTTTGGCGTTAATAAACGAGTTTTTAAATTGTTTGTGTTGGTTTAACATCAAACCGTTCGTTTATCAGGCATCTAAAGTTTATTGTCTACATGAAAAAGAATTTAGTTATGCCTGATCGTGATATTACGAGACAAATACCATGGTACCAAACCCTATCACATTGCATTGACACTGGAACCGTCACAAGGGCGATATACAGGTACCATTTCTAATGACTTTGGTATGTCGCGATCGGGGTTCAAACCCTATGGTTATGGGACGAACGCTCTAACCCGTCAGACACATTGACTGGTTTAAGGCATTGCAGAAATGTTGAAGAATTTCAATAAAATGTAAACTAGGCCTACTTTTTTACCAAAAGTATGTCAAAGGTCAACTGCATAATGAAGAGGTCAGTTTCTTTCCGTTGTTAGCATAAAGTATCCAGAGAAACGATTAAACGCCAGTGTTATTAAACAGTGATTGATTCAATGTTGAATTGTTACAGTCGCCTTAGATTAAGACAAATATTTACTCCTCCTCCATCAACCTTTATTCTTTTCCCATGAAATCGGTCAGTAAAGCTTATCTGGGCTATTCATTTAAACAATAATTACATTATATCAATACACATAATTCAATACACATAAGTTTTGTTCGAGTTTTAATACTTCTACCATTACCATCAACATCGTCATCATCATAATCATTATCGCCATCTTCGATGCCGTCATCATCATAATCATCACCATCATCAATTTATCAAATGATGATAATATATCGATCATTGAGTTAAACACTGGATCAATAAAGTTCTAGCCTGATCAGGAAACATCTCACATATGTCTGGCTTTATTTTATCAATATCTTTTCAACCGTTGCTGGATGCACTTCTTTGTGCACTTGAATAACAGCTTGCCATCTGATAGTTTTCTTCAGTTAGAGGAGACATAAGTATAGAGTTTATTTGCATTTCAGCGATATTTACTTCTATACATGTAAACATAAATTGGTATAGATATTTTCTCAAGACTGAATATGAATCTGTGTTAGTTGATGACTCTTATGATGTTTCAATCTTCGGAAAACTGTTGAGTAACTATAATATCAAAACTCGATATTCTAAAGTCACTCTTTGCTTTATTTGTATGAGTTTAACCAATAGTTGTCTGTGCATGTCAACGCGATATCCCAGTAACACAAAGAACAATTAACATTGTAATATTTGTAAAACGCTCCTCAAATGGGAATTAATGATACTTGTTTCACTTTAAATAAATATCTCGGTACGTAAAAACGGATAGAGCATGTCAAACTAAGGCTTAGTTTTCTTAATACACTTCTATTCTTTTCATAGTTCAAGATGACGCTTACATTTTTCGTTAGTTATTTTTTGCTCAGAGTATTGTTCTTTCTTAAGATTGATTTTTGTAATTTCATCAATGGTAATTTATTTATTGGTTGACTTTCGAATTCATTTTTATCTACACATCCTCTTTGTTTGAAGGTGAAACAAGCATTACTAAAGTGTTTGTTGACACTGGCATAGCAATTGTAGGTGAAAAGTTGAGTTGTAATGCTCATGGAGGAGTCGTTTGTATAGAAACAGGGCTTTGGTACAGTGCTCTTTGAGTCTGTCGTTATACATGCCAATACTGCATTTGAAAAACTACATTGTCTTAGTTCTCGTGGTCGATAAAATGTTGCAAGAGTTAAAGAGTTGCTTCTGGAGGCGTCTTATTGATATCTCGAATGATTAAGTGTTGTTTCCTACATTTGTGGTTTCTTAAAGTTCTTGAATGGTTCTTCTCTTTTTACTTGCTTTACAATGATTTAGTATTAAAATAATTTACCGATTCAAAAAATCACAATCGAAGAAAAGTAAATAAATAAATGCAAAGCTGAACTATTTAGGAACAATGAATAAAAGATTAAAGACAAGATTAACATTGAGTAATAAGGTGAATATTATTGTGTAAACGTTTTTGGTGAGGAAAAACTTTTGCGAATAATGGGTACTGAGGGTAAATATCGAGAGAATTCCAATAATCTCACGTACGTGTATATCTTACAGCGTGTCTATGTGGCGGTTCCAATGGTGGACAGAACGAAGTTGCGTGTAAGGTCACTGGTTTGACGCCATCTGAAAAGGATGCCGTTCGAGAAACATGGAAGGTGGGCAAGGCAGATTGGGATACAAAGACTGGGATAGACTATTTCATGTGGTATGACCCTTTACTTGCCTGTTCTCAAAATAATGACTCAAAGTTTCTTGTGTATCTTCTTATTCGTTAGAATTGCTGAAACATTTTAACTATTTTTATTGTAAATTATATTCGTATGTCATATCAATATCAAGTAACATAAGTAACATGTCACAATATCCTGCGATACACCTGTAGCAATTAAATACTTTGGTACCATCGAGTTCCTGACTACGGGGCGGAAGTACTCAGCCACCAGGAATGATGGCTCTAAAACAGCCAATGGCATATTATGTTACATTAAAACCTGTGCCGTCAGTAAAAGTTATTAATATTTTCAGGCTATTCAAGAAACTCCCAAAAGTCCGAAGCATGTTTGAAGATTATTTGAAGATGAACCCAGGAGAGGACCATAGCAAGAACGAGGTTCTGAAAGCCCATGTCATTCTCTTTGGCGGTGCACTTGCGGGTTTGGTGGATAATCTAGACAATACGGACGCACTAGTGGCCGCTATCCACAGGTTAACGGACAATCACGTGAAGCGTGGGGTAACTGTCGCGATGTTCAAGGTAAACAATTAATCAAGAAGACACATCAAGTATGTAGATCAAGCCATTTAGTTTAAATAACAAGAGCTGTTCATGTTAAACTAGTGCTCCCGATGGAGAGACACTGAGGCCAGATTTAACTTGAAAGAGATGCTTGTGGTGTGGCCAGTATAATTATGTAACAACTTACCCCAAAACTATATAAGTCAAACCTGTCTTAAGCGGCTAGTCGAGGGGACAAAAGAGGGTGACTGCTTAACAGAGATGATCGCCAGTTGAAATGTTAAACATAGACCAAAATGATAACTTGATAATACCAAAATTGACCGCTAAATGCAGACTGACCGCTTAACACAGGTGACCGCTAATACAGACCCAACTGTATTTTGCCTTTTTTCAGGTATTTTATCTCCATTCGGTTATCCTGTAAATTAATACAGATTCTGACCTCGCCACAAGCGTCTATTCATATTTACAGCACATAGGAACGGATAGAGAAGAATAAGTTTTCGTATGTCTATGAATACATGGACATAAATGAATTATTAACCGGAGTAGGCTACCTATGCAAATTACGAGTTCTAAGCCATGGTCACTCGTGCGTAAATAACGTAGATTAGTATACTTGGAAGTAACCTACTTCAACGTAATTTAACATACCTTAACTGGCATAAACGTATTAACTGTTATAACCTTCCTAGTGACATGTATGTGCTTGAGTGTAGATTTATCTTGTGATCATGGGAACGTACTTGAACATACATGTACTTTGGTATACTTTAATATCTTATAGTAACGTACACACTTTTAACATACTCCCCCCTTACCAGTTTAAGGGGACGATCACTGCGTTTTATTACGTTGTAATTACATTACTTGTTTAAACGCATAAGTGGACCTACGTTATACCAATAAAATCAAATTACAATCCGGGTCAGATTTTGTTTTACTTAGAGCATATGTGACCTTCACAATGACCAAATGGGTCAAAGATATAGCACAGTTCAAAATATGTAAGTTATTGTGGTTCAGTATACGTTTACCATAGGTCAGAAGCTCTGGTTTAAAATCCCAACCAGTATAGCAGGAACATTTTAAAACATTTTACCTGACCAATCCTATAAGAATTCAGATGATTAATGCAATATATCAAAATGGTTTTTCAATCGGGATAATAGTTATGTCTAAATATAAAAATTAAACCAATTCCATGTATTTATAACTTTGCAATTTCAGGACGCACTGACGGAATTCCTGAATTTCATGGTGGAAACGTTTAAAATCAACAAGTTTCAGAAGAATTCGTGGGCAAAGACAGCCAATGTTATAGTGAAGGTCATAGATGGTCGTGTACAAGAAACAAAGAAGTGAAGACATGATTCTATTAAAGAATTTTAGTCTGTGATATTTTCATATGATCGACCCACGTTAGTAGGTCTCCTGTTTCAATATCACATCACATTTTCAAGTACCAGTATAGAATGTATCTCTCCAGTGTTCAGCTGTTAACATTTTAGCCTCGCTTTTCGATTCAACTGATCTTATACAGCATAAAAAGCAATATGATATGTCCTTTAGGGTAAATCACGTTAACCACAGCCTAATTACCACCCACCATTTGCCATTAGATACCGTGTAGATCAATTTGAAAACATCAGTTAACACTGGAAAGGTCCATTCATTATCATCTTGTGTCGAATTTATTAATGAGATGCTCATATTTCAGGAAAATTAAAACTGTTTTGATATTGTTTATTACCTAGTTACATATTATAAATGTTTCTTTTGTGGCTCAGTTAATGAATTAGTGTATCATTATATTTTTAACAGATAACGAACTCTGAGTGTGACATTGCTAACATTTAAGGTAAAGTCCCTGTAATGGTTCCACTACTTCTCGGACCACTTAACCTTTACTATGATAATCAAGGTACCCTAATGGAACATGAGGAACCCTTTATTATAAACAAGAGTTACAGTGTGATAAGTATATACAAGATATTATTTGTCATCCGAGATTGTGTGCTTAGATGTGTGTGCAGATACTTGGTATATACTATTAAATCAACAATAGTAAAGTAAAACGTATATTTCAAATATTGAATAAGAAATCCGATTGTTGTTTTAATTGTATTTAATTTTTATATAAAAATATACAAACGAAGTGAACTTCAATTTGTTTGTTTCCTCATAGTGTAACCATTGAATGATTATATGTCCTCTCTTACAAATATGGTCATTCAGGTGTTTCGTGCGAGGAAGCCTGCTGGTAGGTTTGAGGTTGGTCGGTGGTTATTCTCGATCCTCACCTAGACGTCGCTATATGATTGAAATGCTGTCGCTGCGACGGTTAACTTTAACACAACAATAACAACTTGAAGCTTGATTTCAGTTTCAGTGATGCTAAAAATAGCTCAATTAAATCAAACATATTTTTTGAAGAGAGTTGCAGTTGACGTAAAATTGCATGTACTTGGCCTCCTTGGGGCATCTATAACGACATAGGCTATCGGCACAGCGGTCGTGCTAATAATTGTTCTTAACCGTACGGCTGCCGTGCCATTAATGATGCGTATTTTGTCCGAGCAAGACGTAACTAAACTATATGAACATAACTTACCTTACATAAACTGCCTAGCCATTTGATTAGCTAGCGAAAACGAAAACTTACAATTTCCACCAGTTATACGCCTAGCAGAGTCCAATCCCGTAGAGTTACAATTACCCAAAGTCAAACTCTACCCTCAATATTATTTACCATCGGACGATCCTCGTCTAACCGCTACACATTACCGCATCACTAGGCCGATTCTGACTTTTTCTACATGCGCGCCTGATTACGCCAAGCGTTTGCAAAAAACCTAATCCGTTGTTAATCGACATTAAAATATAGCATAAATTTCAATAATTTCTCATAAGGAACATTTTATTCAGGCATATTATTCTAGCAAAAAAGACATATCAAGAAAGCACAGGATTTACAAAAATATTGCGCAGCGCCGGTCTATGCTGTATCTGTCACTTTCACTTCTAGCAATGGTGGATTCTGTCAGACTGGTATCAGATATCGCAAAGTGTTTGGGATTTGTGCATTCTCTTAAAGACGCACAGGTGGAGTGTATTCTCAATGTTATTGAGAAAAGGAACACTATGGTCATCTTGCCAACCGGAATAATTGAGGCCGAAATGATCTTTCGATAAACGATCTAAGAGAGCGGCCATGATGAAAGTAATACATATCCCATGATTCTTTGAGCGAAAATTCACAGATAAGATAGCGTTGCGGTTTATTTTGCGGGCACAATTCCTTCAATATACTAAGCTGGACCTATACAAAAAAAAAAGTTCCTATGATTAAGTTTCAGTAACCTTCTGCCTGGCACGAGAAAGCTTGGTTTTTAAATCCAGGGGACGGACGCCAAGTCCTACCAAAAAAGTCTGGCTACAAATGATAGAGACCTGATCCCAGGATAGTCACAGCTGCGGCCAGTGTACTGCTCCTTTCACTTCTTCTGTCTCTCTCAATAAAGCAGTGTTTACGAGACAGAAGTTTACGCGGTATCTCGACATAAAGCTTCAGCAACTACAATCCTATGTTTGGTGACAATTTCAACGAGCATTGTCACCTAGCGAAAGCACGCACGAATAAGCAACCGCCCAACGGGCTAACAATCCTCCTTTTCAAAAACACATGAGAAACTTTCTATTAAAAATGAAATATGCTGATGCCAAATTAACAAACTACGGTTTTATTTAGTAATTTTAATAAGGACCTCCTGTTTGTCTATTTTCCTGATTTATTTCTTGGTTGGCAAAGTATATTGGTGTTATCAAGGTACATGTATACTAATGTTGTCAAGGTATACGTCAAGGTATACTTGTGTTGTCAAGGTATACTGGTGTTGTCAAGGTATACTGGTTGATTCTGATTGGATCTGAGATGTAGTACCACGGATTTGTCTGGGAAAATAGTCAATCTATCCTGAGATGCACAGAAGTTTCAATATTCATCGTTGCTTGCAGATTTTCTGTATTGTTTACCCTGAGCGCAGTGTCATCGCACTGGCGGATTCCGCTTCTGATATCTCACCAACATGAACTCCTAGGTCGCTAGCTGCGTGTCTATTAAGGTGTTGTTATGATACATTTTTGTAAAGTGTTATCCTTGCTTTGTTCCTTGTTTCAGTAGGAAACTTTCAGACATGGTGTCTTCCCATTTAACCTTTACGGTAGCGTTAACATATAAAATTCTTTGTATAATTCACATCCCCGCCCCCTCATGCGTGATAGGTGACAGGGTTTGATGAATGTGACATCATGGTCGATGACTGTATCAAAGGCTTTCTGTGCATTGAAACTGGCCATGATGAGTTGAGTCTTTTTGTCCTTGTAACAAATTTAGTAGTTTATTTAAAAACTTGATTTATCCGAGCGTTCAGTAAGTATGCTTTCAATAATCTTCACGATGGTGTTGGTAGCTTCTATGCCTCTGTAGCTGCATGGGTACTCATTATCTTTACCTTTCTTATGTACGGGTGTAAGTATACCTTCCTTTCAGCTCGATTGGACATCTAGGTCAACGAATGTTACTGATGATGTCTACTATAGCTGGTATTAATTCTTCATCGTCATGATCATTTGCTCAACAGTTATTCTATCTTCGCCTGAAGTCTTATTGCAGTTGAATCTTTAATGCTTGTTCAACTTCTGCTGCTGTAATAGGGTATATGGTCTCTGACAATAAGTACCTTTTTAGTATCAATTTATTTTGAAGTAATAATCATACATATATTTTTTGTTATGGTATTTACCGTTGATGTTGCTAGTGCCTCGAGGTGATTTTTTTCCATGCTGATAGCATCAATTAATTTTGAAGTTCATTAATACTTTTTTTTTTTGGTCTTTACTGTTAGTGTTGCTAGTGCCTCGAAGTGACTCTTCCATTTTGATAAGATATCAGTAGCGTCGTCCTTAATTTTATATATTAGAATAACAGAGATCAGAGCTCGAATATCTCTGAGCCTAAACTATTATATGGAATACTCTTTGGTGATTTTCTGTGGCTTCGATAATTTTATTTATGTGTCCTCTTTTTGAGTCTCTCCAGACTACGTAGTTTCCCTGCGTCCGTCGTCCGCCGTGTGTCGTCAACAATTTGCTTTAAACTACATATCTGAAACTGCTAGGCAGAATTTGATTAAACTTGGCAGGGATGATCCTTGGGTGAACCTTCACAAAAGTTGCTAAATAAACTTGATCCATGTAGAATTCTGGTTGCCATGGCAACGGAATAAAAAAGGGTGGAAACTTTAAAAATCATCTTCTTCAAAACTACTAGCCAGATTCTAAAATGTTTTGGTACAGATGTTCCTTGGGTAACCCTCTACCAAGATTGCTAAAATTATTCCAATCTGTTAAAAACATGGCCACCAGGGGCGGGGCTAATTTGCCTTATAATTATGTACATAGTGAAAACTTTAAATCTCCTCTGAAACAGCTGGACAGAATTTGATTAAACTTGTCAGGGATGATCCTTGGGCAAACCTTCACAAAAGTTGCTAAAATAAAATTGATATATGTATACCTCTGGTTGTCATGGCAACGGAAAAAAGAAAACTTATGAAATGAAATCTACTGGCTAGATTTTTAAATGTTTTGGCACAGTTGTTCCTTGGGTAACCCTCTACCAAGATTGCTTGAATTATTCTGATCTGTAAAAAAACATGGACGCCAGGGGCTTATAAATATGTATATAGTGAAAACTTTAGAAAGCTGTTCTACAAAACTGCAGGCCAAATTTCAGAATTTTTTGGCATAGGTATTCCTTGGGTTACTTTCTACAAATGTTGCTAAAATAAACTTGAGTCATGTAGAATTTGGTTGCCATGGCAACTAAATGAATATTACCAGATTTATTTTATAAATCTTCTTCTCTAAATATGTTGATAAGAATTTAATTTTATTTAACAAAAATGATCACATCATTACCCTCAACCAAAACTGCTCAAACAAAGCTAATCCCTTGAAAATACAGCTTCCTAGGAAATATTATAAAGTAAATTTACAAAAACCTGCTGGTAATATTAATGACTATTATTCTGCCAAGACTGACTTGGTATTGGACCACTATCTCAAAGTATGGCCCTTGAGGTATAAAAATATCATATTTAACATTGTTTACATTCTAGCATCAGTATTTATAAAGCAATCTTGATCAGATTTATACATTATGTTAACAAACCAAGGATTATTATGCATTGTATGGGGGTTATGGTCCATAATACTTCAGGTTGCCTTTAGAGCAGTGGTACTCAGGTGAGCGATATAGGGCCAACATGGCCCTCTTGTTTAGGTTTATTTCTGTTTTTGTAGTTATACATTTCTCTCCTGTCTTCTTCCATTGCCAAAATAGTTGTTTAAATTTCTTGGATGAAGTATTTATCTTTTTATTCTATATGACATTGCCAGTTGTTTCAAGAGTTTTCAATTCCCAGCTTACTTTTATCATTGGCTTTGTAATCTACCGGTATATTGTTGGTAAGTTTTTATTGTTTTGCTCTTTCTGTTGCTATTGATAGGTAAGCTAATATTCCCACAGGAGCTTAATGCGTTAGTATTGGCAATATTTGATGGGTGTACTTCCACTGCTTAAATCTTTACTTAGAAGGGTGGCTGCTGATGTGCTCATACCTATGTCAATGGGAAAACTGCACTCCATGCTGATAGAGCTATTAATTGCATGCATACTTGGGAGAAAATCAGAATTGTCTGAGTGGGGATTGGAACTGTTCGGCATATCATTCTGACCGTGGGTGTCATAATGCGTTGTGTAGTAATAAACCTGTTAATTATGTCCCCTCCCATATTTTTGTCCGGAGCATAACTCAAAAAGTATTAAAGCTATGAACCTGAAACTTCGAAGGTGGATAGATCTCAGCAGGAAAAGTAAAACCAATTTTGGGAAACTCCACAGGTAATAGATTATTGGGGAGTATTGTCATGCACAAGAACCGTAACTCTGCGTATCATATTTTTGGAGTTATTGCCCTTTGATACATTTCATACTTAATTTTTGTCTGGGTGGGTATTGGTACTGTCCCCACCGAGACAAATCGTGTCTACCACCTTCACCGGAATCAATACCTTCTCCATCGCACATCGCAATGTTTCGGACATGTAAGTAGTTATAGATTTGGGCGTGTCTGGGCCACCCCCCCCCCCCCCAACTCCTCCCAACCCAGACACGCCCAAATCTATAACTACTATTTGTGATAAAAAAAAAAATCACACTAATGTAAAATTTAAAAAAACACATATGTAAACTTTTAAAAAAACAACAATGAAAAAAAATAAAAAAATTTATGCTTGCGTTTTTTCCTGAACCCCTTTTTACATTTTTTAATAATATAAAAATTTATAAGTTTTTATATTTTTGGATATTATCTAGAACTCAGTTAAACTACCTGTAATGTTTTTAAATCTTTTTTTTTAAGTAACGGGATTTGTATTTAAAACTTGTTCAATTACAAATATTTCTCTAGTCCAACGATAGTATACCCTTTTCAAATTTCCTTTTTTTTTTTTTCTATCTCCAACTTTGAATTTAGGTTTTTTAATTTCCTTTTCTTCTTCTGGATATAAATTTTTATACACTGTTAATGTATTTTCTGATTTACTTGCTTCAACAGGTGTCATTTTAATAGAAGAATGAACTGTATTGTTATAATTTTTAACTAAATCATCTAATATATCATAATATTTAGTAGTTTCATGAGCAGTAAAATATTTAAACATAGTTGTTTCATTGTTCCTATCCACCGTTCTACACACTAGATTTTTCTTCATTCTCAGTTGAATATAACTTTATGTTATTATCTTTTAACAATTCTTTTACTTGTCGATTATAAAATTCAGATCCTTTATCTGACCAAATAAAAATTGGTTTTCTTTCTTTAAATAATGTTTTAAATGCTTCACTTACTGTTATTCCTGTTTTATTTTTCAATGGAATTAACCAGCCATATTTACTAAACACATCTATAACTGCCAAAAATATTTATGTTTATTTTTTTTAATTTGTTGATAAAAAGGAAATTTCTTTATAACTCTTGATGTAATTCATCTGCTAATTTATTTGTTCCTATAAATCTATTTTTCTTAGATCTACACTCAGAACATTTAGCTTTTAACATTTGTCTATTATTGGTTGTTGTTACTTGCTCTACTGAATCATTTTCAGTATGTTTTTTACAACGTAAACAATATATTTTTGGGTGATCCATTTTTAAATAGCTTAAAATTGTTTCTTAAAAAATGGCAGATCGAAAAGTTTGTACAAAATATAAAAAATGTCTTAAGCCTAATAACAAAAACATTATAAAATAAACAATGTCTTAAGCCTAATCAACAAAAACATTAAAAAAAAAAGAAAAGTATAAAAAAGCGTATCAAGAGTTTATAGTTAGAAACCCTGATTATATGAAAAATTATCATAATTAAAATTTATTTCTATTAAAATGAGACCAAGAAATTTTAAAGATCTTATTACTGAAACTATTATTGATAATATAGATGAAGAAGATATAATTAAATATATTAAATTATTAAGAAAAAGAATAGTTATTAATCAGTTTCCTTTGAAAATAAAAATAATAATAAATGTTTCATATGGTCTATATTAGCAAAGTTTTATCCCGCTAATACACACAAACAAAGAGTATCTAAATATAGAGAATATGAACATAAACTTAATATGAAAGGAATTGAATATCCTGTATCTATAAAAGATATTCCAAAAGTAGAGAGACAAAATAATTTAAGTATAAATGTATTTGCATTAGAAGATCAATCTAATAAACAATCTTTATATCCGGTTTATGTTTCAAACAATGTTTCACAGCTGGAACAAAGTTCCGAAAAAGTAGTTGATCTCTTATACATTGAAAGTAATGAAAATACCCATTATTGTTTAATTAAAAAATTAGATAGTTTCAAGTATGATAAGAATAAGCATAAATCATTTACATGTAGAAATTGTTTACAAGGATTTCGAAGAGAAGAAACGCTAATTAATCATAAAGAAATATGTTATGATAATGAACATTGTAAAGCCGTAATGCCTAAACCAGGAAAAAATTTTAAATTTAAAAAAAAAACCCCTAAAGAAAAAACAAGAAGTAAATAGTTATGGAATATATGTTCAGTCAGATTATCCAGGAATATATAAATCACAATACTTTTCTTATGTTGGAAATAATGCAATAGAAAAATATGTAGAAAAAGTAATGAAGATATTTAAAGAAATAAATTATAAGATCTACCTGAATAGAAAAAACAATAGAGGAGAAGACGAATTTCAAGAAGCAACTGAATGTTATATTTGTGAAAAAGGATTTGAATGTTGTGATGATAAAGTAAGAGAACATAATCATCTTTCGGGGGAATATAGAGGAGCAGCATGTCAATCATGTAATACAAAAGAAGGTAAAGTAACAAAATTAATACCTGTATTCTTTCATAATGGTTCTAATTATGATTTCCACTTTTTAATTGAAGAACTTATGAAATATGAAGATAAATATAATAAAGTAAAACTTCTTTCAAAAAGTTCAGAAGAATATATTTCTATAGATTATGGATATATTATAAAAAATTAAGATTCTTAGATTCTTATAGATTTATGAGTAAAGGGTTATCAGATATAGCTAAATCAATAGATGAATTTCCTATTTTAGAAAAAGAATTCTCAATGGAACAAAGTTCCAGCTGTGAAACATTTAAAGTGGATTTATTAAAACAAAAAGGATTCTATCCATATTAATATGTAGATTCCATAGAAAAATTAAATGAAACACAATTACCAGATATTAAAGAATTTTATTCTACATTAACTCAAACAACAATTACGGGTGAAGAATATCAACATGCTCAAAAAGTTTTCTCTCATTATAAATGTAAAACATTATTAGATTACCATAAATTATATCTTAAAACAGATGTTTTGATCTTAGCTGATGCGTTTGAAAAATTTAGAAGTTTTTTCTTAAAACATCACAATATAGACCCTTGTTATTGTTATTCTGCTCCAGGATTAACATGGCAATGTGGTTTAAAATATACAGGGGTAGAATTAGAATTATTAACTGATATAGATATGCTGCAAATGTTTGAGAAAGGAATAAGAGGGGGTTTCTCTGGGGTTCTAGGTCCTAGACATGTAAAAGCATTTAATAAATATACTCCTAATTATGATGAAGATTTTAGAATTATAGATGAATATGAAAAGGAGGAAGCGTTAGAAATAATTAAAAATGGAGGAAACTTAAATAAGTTCTTTGAAAAAAATATTATTATATTAGAGCTAATAATTATATGGTTGGGAATACTAAAGATTTTAAATGGGAAAATAATTAATTATTAAAGATATTCCAGAAGGCAGAGGTTGTTTAATAGAGTGCGATCTTGAATATAATGAAGAGTGTAAAAAGAAAACAATTAAATATCCTTTAGCTCCTGAAAAGATGAAAATAAATAAAGAACAATTATCTAATTATCAATTAAATTTATTAGGAGATAAACCATTAGGTAAAGAAAAAAAAAAATAATTTTAAAATATATTAATTTTAATACTGAACAAAGAACTAAATCAAAATCTGATTTTGAAAAAGATTTATGGAAGTTAATGAATAATAGTTTCTATGGAAAGACTTTAGAAAATATAAGAGGAAGAAATGAGATTAAACTACTTACTAATAGAGAAGAAGTAAGAAAATATATAAATAAACCTAATTTTAAAGATTCAGTTATATTCAGTGATGACCTTGTTGCAATTGTAAATAATGTTACTTCTGTTACATTTAATAAACTTATTTATTTAGGGCAGGCTATTTTAGACTATTCTAAATTATTAATGTATCAATTTTATTATGATGTTGTTAATAAACTATGGGAAAAGAATGAACTTGTTGCTTCAGATTCAGTTTTAGGTGATACTCCAATAATACTAAGATATAAAAATAAAATATATATTGATAAAATAGAAGATATTACAGATGAATATGAATATTCAAATGGTAAATTTTATTGTAAACTAAGTAATTTAGAAGTTTGGACAAGTAAAGGATTTGCTAAAATAAAAACTGTAATTAAACATGAAACAGAAAAAGAAATTTTAGAGTTGTTACACCAGTAGGATTTGTTGATGTAACAGAAGATCATTCTCTAATAAAAGATGATAATGAAATTATTAAACCTAAAGATTTAACACTAAATACAAATCTTTTATTTAACGATAATTATAAAGAAAAATTAAATCCTTTAAAAGAAAATTTTTGAAATTAGAACCAACAACTCTAGAAGAGAAAAAAGCTTTTATTGAAGGATTCTTTTTAGCAGATGGATCTAGTGGAATTTATCCAAAAAATAAATATTGTTGGTGTTTAAATAATCAAGACTTAAATCTTTTAAATAAATGTTTAGAATGGTGTAAAGAAATATATCCAACAGATTTTAAAATAATAGATTGTATGAGATCATCTGCAGTTTATAGAGTTATCCCTAAAGGAAATATAAAAATAATGGCAATACAATTTGAAAAATTTTATACAGATAAAAAAGAAAAATATATTCCTTATAAAATTCTTAATAAAGAATATAATTATAGATTATTCTTCTTTAGAGGATTTTACCAAGGAGATGGATATAAGAAAGGTCTTGCATTTTCTTTTTCACAAAAAAGTAAAATTACATTTTCATGTTTACATTATCTTATAACATCTCTAGGATATAATGCCAACATTAATACAAGAATAGATAAACCAAATATATTCTATTTATTCATAACAAAAAAAAGAACAAATTGCTACAGTAAAAAAGATAATACCGTTAGGAAAAGAAAAACGAATAGTATATGATTTATCTACAGAAACTGGGGATTTTAATTGTGGATTTCCATTAATCTGTTCAAATACGGATAGTATCTTCTTATCAATAATAACAAAAGATATTTATGAAGATTTAGAAAAAATAAAAGATGACCATCTAGATACATCTGACTATCCTAAAGAGCATGCACTTCATTCACAAAAAAATAAAAAAGTAATTGGAAAATTTAAAGATGAACTAAATGGAAAAATTATGAATGAGATAGTTTTCTTAAGAAGTAAAGCTTATTCTTTTACTTTAACTGAAGTGTTTCACAGCCGGACTTCGTCCGAAGCTTTAAAGGAAATCAAGAAATTAAAAGGAATAGGGACAACAACAATTAAAAAAGATATTCGATTTGATAATTATAAAAAATGTTTATTTAATAAAACAGAACAAATAAATAAAGATGTATACATTAAATTCTCTGATTTACATAATATGTATATTAATGAGGTTAATAAAATAAGTATGTCTCCATTTGATGATAAAAGATATATATGTGACAATGGAATTGACACATTACCTTTTATGTAATTTCCATGCTAAAAAACCTGTTGCAAACATTCCTACAGCTATAAAAGCATATTCTCTACTCTTTTGATCTTCAGAGGGAGTATAAAAATCTCCTAATGTTGGTTCTTTAGGTAAAGGTGATATTTGTTTACGGACAAAGTCCGGCTGCGTAGCATTACCAGATACATAATAATATTCTTTCATTGCTTCATTAACATCATCAAAGGTTTTTACAGCATGATCTTCCTTTTTCGTTTGTTCATTAATAAAATCTAATCTTTGTGTTCTTTCTTTACTCCATTCATCATGTGCAGATTGTAATTGTTCCATTGCCTTATCATGTCTTTTTCTCTCTTCATCACTTTTCTTCTTATCAATATGAGAAAATAAATAATTACTACCTGAAAATGAAAATGCATTAACCACTGCCCCGCCAACCATCATTGCTATTGCACTTGCCATTTTTATACGGATTAAATCCGGCTGCGTAGTGTTTCACAGCCGGACTTTGTCCGTAGCATTACTTCATAATATCAGCAGGAATAATACCTTGTTTAACCAACATATCTCTTGTATAAGTAGCTTACTCCTGCATGATAAGCTGTATTAACAAGTTGTTTTTCATCCGCCATTTTTTAGAAAACAAATTTATGAACTTTGTTCAGTTGTGGACGAAGTCCGGCTGCGGAGCACTAAAGATCAAATGGATCATATTCTTCTTGTTTTCTTATTTGTTGTTGTGTATGGACTTTATTCAACTGTGGACTTTGTCCAGTTGTGGAGCACTGTGAGACTGTTTGTGTGGTAACTGGTTGTTGGACTTCTTTCTTAGAGTTTATTTGTTTATATATATATAATCCCAATCCAACAACTCCAATTATATATAAAGGAATATAATTTTTATATATATTTACATATAGTGTTTCACGTAGAACTTCATCATTGTGTTTAACAACCCCATCCTCTTTTGTAATACTACGGACCGGCTGTGGACTTTGTCCAGCTGTAAAACACTGTGAAACACTACGGATAGGTTGTGAAACACTATGGACTTCGTCTGTAATATGTTTTTCTTCTTCTTTTATTTTTAATGTTTCACAACCGGACTTTGTCCGTAATTGATTCTGCATTTCTTCAAATTCTTTTCTTTTCTTTTCAGCTTTTATTTTTTTTGTTTCTGCACCTTTTTTACCAGCTTCAACTCTTTTTGGGTTTTTAATTTTTTTATGAATAACTTCACTCATTTTTAATGGTACAAAGTTCTGGTTGTAGTGTTTCACAGTTGGAACTTTCTTCCATTGAAACATTACAGACTGTGTCTGGTTGTGAAACATTCATAGGATCTTCTTTTTCCACAGCTGGACTACGGACAAAGTCCGGCTGTGAAACACTTTGTCCGAAGTCAATATTTTCTATTGTTGTTAATACTGTTGTAAAAGGAGCAAGAAACATTCCATATTTATAATATAATTCACAACATAAAGAATTTAAAGCATTATTTAAAAAGGGATCTTCATTTAAATCTTCTATTAATTTAGGTTGATTTTTAACTTTAAAATATTTAGACACTCCCATAACATATAAATTAATAAAAGAATTTCCTAAAGTTTTTGTCATACTTGATCCTAATCTAGCTTCATATCTAGTATATAATTTATTAATTTCTTCATCAGGTAATTTTTCAATATCTGAAATTGAGATTTCTTTTCCTAAATATTGTTTACTCATTCCTCCAGAAACAAGAGCTAAAAGTCTTTCTCTTTTTTCTGAATGTTCTAATGCTACGCAGCCGTTCCGTATTTCTAATATTTCTTCAGCATTCATTTTATAAAATATTTTTTTTATTTTTCTATAATTATAAGTGAGATAACCTATTAAACTTAAAGTACATATATTGGTAAAAAGATTTAATACAGACAAAGTCTGGCTGTTAAACACTATAGACAAAATCTCCATTTTTATAGTACCGAACAAAGTTCGTTAAACAACTAAATAATTTGTGGGTTGATCAGTTATTAAAATTAATTTACTATGTTTCTTTTTTTTTCAATTCTTCTTTTATTCTTACTCTTTCTTCTAATGTAGGGATGACATCATTTTCTCTTAAACAATTTTCAAAACTATCTCTGTCCTTAGTGTAGAATATACATATCCATTTTGTTTGTTCTCTTAAATCTTTTAAAACGAATTATATCTTTGAGAAAAACGCTAATTCAGAAAGCATATCTCTTTTCTTTGTTAACTCTTTTGTAGCACTACAATCATCTATAATATAAAGAGTAGGATATCCTGCATATTTTTTAAAAAATATTCTTAATAGTTCTTGTAGTTTTTCTACTCCATTAACAATAGGATTAACAATTATTAAATTCTTTGTTTTTGGTTTTTTAACATCAGAGATCCATTCCCTATTTTTATATGTTTTATTCCATTGAATGGTTGGACAGAGTATAATAATATAACTAAATACACCTATATATTCTTTTTCTAAAAGATCTAAAACAAATTCTGTTTTTCCACATCCTGTTTGTCCACAAATAATTGCACAATGAGGGTATTTTGGTAACTCCATTTTTTTAATTTATTATTTAAAATTACTTAAGTAATGCTTAGGTAATGCTTAGAATTGCTTAGAATTGCTTAGAATTGCTTAAGTAATGCTTAGAATTGCTTAGAATTACTTATATATACCTTAAGGTATACATAGTAATGCTTAGAATTGCTTAAGGTATATATAGTAATTACTTAAGGTAATACTTCACTAATACATAATTTCTCTAAATCTACCATCTTCAAAATTAATTTGCGCATCTTGTATAACAAACAGATAAACATTTATTGGCTCATCCGATCCTGCGTCTTTTGTTATTTGTATTGTGATACCTTCTGAAGCATTTTCAATTCTTCTTCCAGAACCGTGTAGTGAGTTATCATCCGTTGAACGTAAATCTAACCATAATGCATAATTGTTTGTTAGATATTTTCCTAATGTTGTATCAGCTAAATATAAATCTTTTACAATCATACTCGTTTCTTTATCTCGTTTTGAATTCAAAGCAAAGAATTTATTTATCTCATCCCACTGTTGATAAGCTCTCATTCCTTGACTGTATAGTTGATTTGGAACTCCTTCTATTGTCATTTCTACTTTTGTTATTTCAGGATTAAAATAATGTTCTGTTGATGTCCTATCCGGATCTTCAAATAACATTAGAATACCTTTCATACTTCTAGCCGGAACATTAAGATTAATATTCCAAAGTGTATCAGATTTGTTTTTTGTTATTTTCCTATGTCTAAGTATTCTATCATATAAAATAACCATCTTACCACTAAATCTATTTCTAATTATTCTAGATAATTCAATATCAGAAACACTATCAAATTCTAAACAAATATTCTTAATAACATAAGAAGCATTTACATCACTCGATTTAATTACTTTATTATAATCATTAAATGTAAGTTCATATTCGAGTCTATCTCCTAGACCCGCTTGATAAAAAGGCATATGCGTTTCTAATAATTCAAAATCTAGGGGGATACAAAATCTATTTCCATAAGCTTTTGCAATAGCTTCATCTTCTTTGTCCGAGGAAGCATTACCGGCTCCAACTCTATGTCTTAACATGTTTATTTTGCCAATTCCTTGATAAGCCATATTTACACGTTCAGTTGATGATTTCCATAAATCGATATAACAATGAAATATATCACTATCATCAATTGACATCACTTCATTTCCAGATATTCGTATTGTTGTTTTTTTAATTATTGATCTTCCTATGTTTGGATATATTGTTGCATTTGCATCACTATCACTTTTGATTTCAATTTCAAATGCTAATCTGACTGTTCCAGGAACAATAACATCATTACCGCTTAGATTAGGAAATCTTACTAACAAGTGTTGATTTTGGTCAATAGTTGAAGGATTATTAGTTATTACAACACTTTGACGAACACCTTTCACACCTCTAGGTTCTCTTATTTTTCTGTATGGGTTTAATTTATCTCCGTAAGCCGACATTTTTTAGAGGGAATTTTTAATGTTTAAAATGGCAGAAGGAGGATATGATTTTGAAAATCCTGTGTTTGATGAAGATGATTATGATGATGAGGAAACTCCTCTTATAAATAATAATTTTGATAGACAAAGTACTTATATTGATAACATCCCTGATGTTGATACAGGAACAAAATTAATAGTAGAAGAGAGAAAAGATATGGTTGATAAATATTTTAAATTTTTAAAAGAAAATGGAGAAGAATCAGAATATGTTGATTATTTAAACTTTAAATTTACTGATGATACACTATATTTAAAGGTTCCGGAAATTTTTTAAAAAAAAAAAAAAAAAAAAAAAATGAATGATGCAGCTGAAAATGCTGAAACTAGTGTAAAAGAAGTAGTAGAAACATATTTATGAAAAGAACCAAAAAGAATCACTAAACGAATAAGAGATTTAGAGATAGAGAGAACTTCAAGATTAGAAGTACTTGAAACCAATAGAGATAAACTAAGAAATCAGATAAATAGAATAAAAGAAACAATACATAAAATATTAAATGAAGATACAACATTAGCAGAAAGAATAAAAACTTTATTCAGAGAACAAGGAATTACAATTGTTAGTATTTTAACCGCTTTTGGAATGATTATTGGTGTTATTGTTGATACGCTTATTCCTGGAGGTGGAACACCTAAACCTCCTGGGAAAGGAGAAGATGTAAGAGATTGGATAAAAAAACAATTATCAAATATTGCTAAACTATTAGCAAAACTTGCAGGAAAAGCAGCAGAAGCATTACCTGGAATTATTGGAGCTATTGTAGGATGGTTATTAAAAACAACAGGAAACGTCGTTGCATGATTTGGAGAACATTTATGGGCTTTATTAATAATAGTTGTAGGAATGATATATACAGCTGTTAGTGCTCCGCAGCCGAACAAAGTTCGTTAGAGAACATATTCGTAAATAAATAAAGCTAAAAGTCCTGCTGTAATACTTCCTATTATAATAGATATTTTATCATCTTCATGTGTTTCAATTGGAGGTTTTGTTGAAGGTTCACTAGTCCGGACTTTACCCGTAGTGCTATGCAACCGGACTTTGTCCGTAGATTCTGGTTCTGGTAAAGATTTTCTTGTTTTTGTTCCAATTAGTTCAACATTTTTCTTTTTAGGAATAAGTTGATTATTTATTTCATTATTTATTCCAAGTGTTTGAATTTTTTCTTCTTCTGCAACTACAATTTCATTATTATAATCTTGGAATGTATCAATTTGTAATTCCATATCACTAGGAGACATATACAAATCTATTCCATAAACATAATCAACTTTACTTCTTGCATATTTTAATACATTTTCATAATTTGATGATATTTGAGTAGGTAAATCAATTGGACTGTCAACTACATCTTGAACATTTGCTAAAAATTGTTTTTGAGAATCAAATGCCATTCCTGTTCCTAAAATATCTGTTCTAGTTTGAGATTGTGCTCCAAGAATAGCCCAACAATATGTTCTTATAGACTCATTAATTCTTTCAACTCCTGCTCTTGTAAAACCTTTTGACTCATCAAGAATAAAAGTTGTCCATATGTTTTTAAATTCATCTGGTTGTTTGATATAATCAATAGAAATTAATTTTGTATAAGTCTTATTTTTAACATGACCTCCAGATCCAAAAGTAAATCTATATGTTCTAAAAACAGATAAATCAAAAACATTAAGAGAATTTCCCACAAAATAAGTTTTTTTCCAAACATTTAAATCTTTTGTATATATATATCCAAGACCACCACCATCTGTATATATTTTTTTATGTCTCCAATCTGTATTAGGATCTACATTAAACTCACTACAAATTTTTTCATAAGCTTCTCTATCATAATTATTATTAAAAGCATTCCAATTTTTATCTTGTGGAAGAGTAATAGATAATTCAAATAATATTCTTCTTGTTTGATAATAAATATGGAATAAGAATAAAGAACCCGTTAACCCTCCTGCCTCTATATGATTTTTTAAATCAACTCCACAACCTGTAGTTGAACACCAAATAGCAAAGTTTAATTGATTCTGCCAAAATAACATCCAATCACTCTCCCACCTTTCTACTATTTTTTCTGATGTAACACGTGGTAATAAATATTTTTCAAATATATTAGGGAAATCTACATTAAAACTTTTTCCATCTGATGAAATTATTATTTTTTGGTTTATAATGTTGAGTGTTTTTTTATTAAACTCTCCTCCATGTAAATACTTAATATCACTATTATATTTAAATTCTTGTGGAATCATTTTTTATCTGTAAAAAATGTATCATATAATTTCTAATATTGATGAACCTATAAACTTACAACAATATATTGATAACAAGTGTGGAGATAAGAGAATTGGATTAAAGAGTTTTACTTATAATATAGGTTGGTATAATTTAATTGGACAATATATAAAACATCATACTTTATCCCAAAAAAATATTCCAGATGGTTATTATAATTTCCAACAAATAGCTGATATATTTAAAGAACATTCTAAAGATATAGAATTATCTGTAAATGAAACAGATGGTCTTGTTTGTTTAACAATACCATGGCAACATATTGATATAGATGATAAAACAGAAGTATATGATTTTATAATAAGTAAAGAATTAATACAAATGTTAGGATTTAAAAAATATAAGGGATATAATCGTCGTTTAATTTCAGGGAGGGGTGACGCCTATTTCGAAACGGGGGATGTTGTTGTTAATATACCATGTTATGGTGAACAACCAATAGATTTAGCTCCTTATAAACAATTATATATTCACCTTGAACAAATAAATAGTACATATAATTTCTTTAATGGAACACCTAGTAATATCTTAGGAGTTGTTCCAGTTGAAAATAAACCATTTGGAGATATTGTTAATACAAACTTTAGTAATCCAGAGTATAAAAAATTAACTATAGGAAATATTTCTGAATTAAATATAAGTGTTTGTGATGAAAAAGGACAAAAAATAGATAATCATGGATTACCAATGAGTTGTATTTTAGAAATTATTCCTTAGTGCCGCGCAGCCGGATTTTATCCGTAATGTTTCACAGCTGGAATTTTATTCCATAAAAATGAGTATATTCGGCTTTAAAAAGTATATACCAGATGAGAGTAAGATAGCTTCATATTTTAATAATTTAAAGTCAAATTTAGACAGTGAATTATTTAATAATTTAAAGTTAAATTTTGACAGTGAATTATTTAACATTTTAACAAGATTAGACCATGTGGTAAAAAGAGTAGAGAAATCCTTAAAAAACATTACAATAAGTGCTGAAACAAAAGGTTCTTTATTTATTGGTAAGGTGTTTTCATTTGGAAATGCCGGCAAACAAAAAGATGTTGGTTATGTTGTGATGAGGCGTAGTCATATTATTGGTATTGGCCTGTCGAGTAAAAGGACAAGTGGTGAAGTGCGAGTTGGTGTGTTGGTGGATGGGGCGCTTTTGGGAGGGTGTGAGATTACTTTGCATACAACACCAGCAAAACATGATAATTTTGAACACCCTTTTTTAGTTGAGGCTGGAAGTGTTATTAATTTTGTTAGTCTGGTGGATAATGGAACTGCAGTTAATACTATTGCTTCTTTATTGTTTGAATTCAAATAATATATATAAAAATGAAGCAACCAACAGCCCCAAATTTATACCCCAATTTAAATAGTGAATCTAGCGAACTCCAGGAACCAAGTCAAAATTATAGATTGCAAAAAATCTCAGAGATTGAAAAAACATTAATTAATGAGAGAGATACTCGTAAAGCATTGTACAAGAAATATAAAAGAGGAATAAATATAACAGATGGAGTAGACACAGCTTTAATGTCTACTAGTATAATTATAGGAACTATTGGTTTAATTGTTCCTATTCTATTTCCGTTAGAAATTGCCGCTCTTGTATGCGGAGGAGTTGGAGCCTCTATAAAAATTGTTAGGCTTAAATTTATGAATAAAATTAAAAAACATGATAATATTAAAACTATTGCTAACAGTAAATTAAATAGTATAAAAAAATTAATCTCTAAAGCTTTAACAGATGGAGAGATATCTGAACAAGAATTTAAACTTATATTAGATGAATTAGAAAAATATAATGAGCTTAAACAATTAACAAAAAACTCTGCGGTTCCAAAAAACTATTCAGAAGAAGAAAGGCAAAAATTAATAGAACAGGGGAGAAAAGAGGCAATGGAGATAATATCCAAAAATATAAAAACTGTATAATATTGAATTTTTATAATACGTTAGAAAACCCTCCTCCTCCATATTCAGAGTAAGGATTTTTATATTACTAAAAAATGTAAAAAGGGGTTTAGGAAAAAACGCAAGCATAAAATTTTTTATTTTTTTTCATTGTTGTTTTTTTAAAAGTTTACATATGTGTTTTTTTAAATTTTACATTAGTGTGATTTTTTTTTTTTTTTATCACAAATAGTAGTTATAGATTTGGGCGTGTCTGGGTTGGGAGGAGTTGGAGGGGGGGTGGCCCAGACACGCCCAAATCTATAACTACTCATGTAAATATTTCGGATACTCCAAATGTTTGGATATATCCCGTTATAATGTCAGCACAACCATGCTATAGGGGTTATCTTGCCAGGAAATGACGAATGTTCATATTTATAAATCTTCTCAAATAGTGTATAAATTTGACCTGAATTAAACATGTTCTAAAAAAACTTTACCATTTAAACAGCTCAGTAGCTCGAACATGAACTAGGTAACCTATTTTTTTATCATTATTTTGATCAATTAATCATTAAAGATTATTTACAAGAAAAATAAAAATATGAGGATTTTTTCGTAAAAATTCAAAAGGTGCTTGAAAATAAAACTTTCGTTTTTGTCCATTTCTGTAAAAAGTTATTTGAGGATATTTACACGACCCATCATATAAACTGAATCATCTTATCTTATTTTTTTTCCTTTTGTTTTAATATTTGAAACTTAAAATAAGCATGAGAAAATAGAGGCATTCTTGCCTTCCTTTGTTGAAGTAGTAGACAATACCCAGGAAACACGAGGAACTGGAACTCTGCATGGTTGCCTTATATAAACAATAATTCGATGTCAGTCCAATACAGGTACATGCAAATAGGCAAGAAACACTTGCAGCCTCTTTGTTGCCGCATTTATATCTGTGACGTCCAGAGCGTTTCCAAAGGTTTGTTAAGGAATATTCGTGTGTACTGGTCATCAAAAAGGTCGGTATTTTTCTCCAAGGATTTTTGTTCTGTTGCAATCTTTCGACTTTTCTGGGAATATTAATGTTGCACGCTATATTTTCATACATTATTTCAGCCTACAATTTTCTCTCAAGAATTGGTATATTTGATAAATTTGGACCGAATACATCTTTAAAGGGTCATTTTGGAGGGCACCAAAAACCAGTGACAGCAGTAACAGTAACAACAATGGTACGTTCGTCATTTTGTGAGACCTTCAGGCTTGTTGACTGTGTGATATATGATAACTCACAACACATAGAATATACAGGGACCGGTTCGGAAATATTACTTATAGTATGTCCGAGTTCCTAATAAGCTGATGAAATCTGATCGATTCCTGAACAAAGTAGGGAAAGGTTTTTGATGGAAACCGATCTTTGCATTGTGTTAAATGCGATATTACGCCATTGACAAGAAGGGTGATATCAACTTATGACAACAATAATATCGTCATAGCTTGCTCCCTTGCACATAAGGGTAGTTTATCCGTCACAGGGAGAAGACTCGTGCTGGCTTATTGTTAAACGTCTATCAGATTAAATCCCCTGTTCAACTCACGGCCGACAATCATCATTGAGACCAGTCTCCAAGCAGAGTTGTCGTTCGTTCCTCACATAACATGTCTGCAATGGGCTCAATGACGAGAATCTTGTCAAAACAGAAAACACTTATTAAACGTGGATTTAAGTGTATTTTGAGGATCAAAAGTAGTAGTATATACAATGATGGTTCTGGACCACTTTCTTCTGGAAGATAATTCAGGGCCCATCGAGCCTCCCAGGCGGAGCCCCGAATTCAGAGCCCGTCCCACCCCGCTGGCGGGCCCCCAACCCATGTTTCACAAAGCAATGGACTCACCCGGCCTGTAAAGTTTGTGGAGTGGGACAGAAGTAAATAATTCGCCCTCGACCGATTTTTTACGTCCGCGAGCTCGTGACAAGAGCACACCCGTAAAAGCAACATCATGGCAGGGGATGCAGTACTTATAGTGCACACAATTAGATGTATGGTATACCAAACTTATTCAAGATGAAGGGATTAGATACTTGCCACTGGTTCCTGCTCGGTACCATGGACTGCTGTGGCCGATCTTATATGAAGACTACTGTAAAATACACCGGATGAGGTTTCGCATAGGCGGTGGTACGCGGCCCTGTAGGGTTTGTAGGACGGGCGTCAAGAACGTCATCGGGTTGTGCATGCCTTGCGGATTTAGTAAGGAAAACAGCAAGATTTGCATGCAGCGGCGGAGAGCTTTCAATAAAGAATTCGAGCGCCTGGCGGCTATTGATATTTACTAGTCCGACCCAACCAATAAATATATTTAGAGAATATTAGAGAAGTATTACATAAAGCTATACCAGTTGAGCGCTGCGGCGGTTAAAAATTTGACTCCCCTATTAGAGAAGTGTTACATATAGCTATAACAGTTGAGCGCTGCAGCGGTTAAAATTTTGACTCCCATATTAGAGAAGTGTTACATATAGCTTTAACAGTTGAGCGGTGCGGCGGTTAAAATTTTGACTTCCCTATTAGAGAAGTGTTACATATAGCTATAACAGTTGAGCGCTGCGGCGGTTAAAAATTTGACTCCCCTGTTAGAGAAGTGTTACATATAGCTATAACAGTTGAGCGCTGCGGCGGTTAAAATTTGACTCCCCTATTAGAGAAGTGTTACATATAGCTATAACAGTTAACGAAAGTCGCTTTTTCTGTGATAGTTACTTCGGTTGGGTCGTTGGATACCCAGGAACATACGTAACAGATGGTGCTACAAGGGTATTTGTCGCCACGAAAATGTCATTTTCTAGCAAGAAAATTGATGGTCTTTGGGATATAATAGACAGGGAAAGATGCGACGCCGTGTATTTGCCCACTTACGTCATTGAATTCCTTTGTGGGAACCAGAACCTTGCAAATAAATTTAGAAAAGTAAAATCTATCATTACTGCTGGTGAAAGAGTGAAAAGGTTAGCAACATCTCTTCCTGGTCGGTTTTGTGAGCATTTATACATATTCTATGAGAACACTGAGGGAGGCGGGGGAATCTCTTGCAAGATCGGTGTTGACATGGACAACTTCGAGGAAGGAATTAGCGGTAGGTCTACTTAGTTCACAGTGTGCTCTTGGCAAACTAGAATGCTAATTTATGAAAAAAGTCGTAAGGTAACTGGTTTGTTTCCATTTGCACAAGTGAGAATTTATTTGAATAATACCTTGATATCATATCTACTATTAAGAGTCAAATTTGAATATTATGATATTTTTTTTTGTAATGGACGTGTGTATTTGGGGACTGTGTGAGGAATATAGATCATACTAGACACTGTCATGGATTAATATTAAATACCCCAAACATATACATGTATTAAATGAAATAAGCTATTTTGTATTTTGCATGTTAAAAACTAGACTACAGACTAACCAGACCTGATAGTATTATGGACGTTTATTTTCGGACCTTTCTACCGAAAGTAGGCCAAAGGTCAAGGTTAAGGTCAACTGCATAATGAAGAAGTCCATCCACTTAAGCAACTGTCTAGATATTAAGGCAATCTAAAGAAGCACATTAAAGTTCAGATTAACCAAAAGGAAAACCTGTTTAGATGCCGCTTTTTCATCAAAAGTAGGTCAAAGTCAAGGTAACAAGGTCAATTGCATGATGTAAAAGAATATCCATTTAAGCATCTTTCCAAATATTGAAGCAATCCACTGAAGAACATAGAAAATATAACATATTTAAAAAAGGTCAAACCTGAGCGGACGCCCCGACGCTGAATGCCCGACGCCCGCTCGAAACCCATCAAATTAAGGACGCACTTTTTCGTTGAGAAACCCGGATGACTAAAATGATGTCGCTAGGACGTAAATCCGAAAATAAAACGCGATAATGATTTTCGACATTTCAGATGTAATTAAATGGAATAGATTCAGACCGAGATATAGCGATACTAGCGCCATTGTCTTTATCAGATCCATACAAGTCTTCGCGTCACTAAATAATTTCATTTGGCGTGTTTACCGGAGATACTTCCTTTTCGATAACAGAAAGAGAAACAGATATTTAACCTTCGTCATAATACAGGTATCAAGGTAGGTATATTTATTGTTCTTTCCCATGGAAAGGAACATTTATAGTCGTTCCTCGCTACTTGCCGGATATAAGACTAGCACCTGATACTTAACAAACTCCATACCTAAATATTTCAAATAAACACACTTGTTTTATTTCTTAAAATATTTATTATTTATTAAAATATTTTACTTTGATTATTTTTTTAAGTCAAACTGTTATTCAGGCGAAATAATTAGCATAATAAGCAGTATAAGTACAGTCATAGTTATATAAGGAAATATGCAGGAGTTGAAATAAAAAGTTTATAATAATAATTTGACATTTATCATAGGGATTTAATCTCAATATAGATAAATGGGGAGTGTTCAAAAACAGAACCATAACTATACCTTTATTTTTTTTTTTGTATGATATATGTTTATTTATAAATTTGAAAATTTATGCATGGACTATGTGATAATGTGATCTTCAGGAACAAAATTCTTTTCTGTCACAAAGCAATAAGTTGGGGAATTTACATCAGCTTCCATAATAGTTCTATTTTTTTGGTCACCATTATAGATTTCTGTTTACAATATCCATTTGTATTAAAAATGTGAATATAACATAATATTGATACAGTCAAACCTGTCTTAAGCGACCAGTCAAGGGAACAAGAGAAAGTGACCGCTTAACCGAGGTGACCGTTAAATGAAGGTTAAATATGTAACAAAATGCTATATTTTCGTAATTAAAATTGACCACTAAATGCAGGTTGGCCACCTAATACAGGTGAACACTAATGCAGGTTCAACTGTATATAAAAGTAAGATAAGAAATCAACACTTTCAACTGTCAATTATACTGTATTGTTAATTTACCTGTAGGGTACAGATGTGGTTTGTTTTATGATGGATTAAGCAGTGATTTCTTATCAAAGGTTTTAGAAATAATCTGAATTATATCCTCTATTGGTACTTTTTAAGAGACATGATTGATGTAAGTGACATATGAATTAAACAATATTTTTTTCACAGGTGACAGTGATGTACAAACAAAAGGAGAGATAAAAAATCATCACTGACAAAGCAGAGCAGGCGGGCATCAAAGCATTATTGAATAATAAAGGACCTGATGCCGTTGGAAAATGTTTCTCCAAATGCAGACGATACAAATCAGCAATTACAAAACGTATGTCTGAAATATGTAGGGAAGGAACGTCTGCACTGACCAAGAAATCAGAGACATTATTCAAGGTTAGGTCAACAAATGATCTGCTTAACTTTGACTTGAAAGAGCAGGTTAAGTGTATGAAGTTAAAAGTGCCAACTCTCACAGCCATGGCAACCAAATTCTACATGACTCAAGTTTATTTTAACAACATTTGTAGAAAGTAACCCAAGGAACACCTATGCCAAAAAATTCTGAAATTTGGCCTGCAGTTTTGTAGAACAGCTTTCTAAAGTTTTCACTATATACATATTTATAAGCCCCTGGCGTCCATGTTTTATTACAGATCAGAATAATTCAAGCAATCTTGGCAGAGGGTTACCTAAGGAACAACTGTGCCAAAACATTTAAAAATCTAGCCAGTAGATTTCATAAGTTTTCTTCTTTTTTTTCCGTTGCCATGAAAAAAGAGGACACATAAATAAAATTATCGAAGCCACAGAAAATGAACAAAGTATTCCATATAATAGTTTAGGCTCAGAGATATTCGAGCTCTGATCTCTGTTATTTTAATATATAGAATTAAGGATTTATCAAACCCTGTCACCTATCACGCGGGTGGGGGGATTATACAAAGAAATTTATATGTTAACGCTACCGTAAAAGTTAAATGGAAAGACACCCTGTCTGAAAGTTTCCTACTGAAACAAGGAAAAAGCAAGGAAAACACTTTACAAAATATATCATAACAGCACCTTAAATAAACACGCAGCTAGCGACCTAGGAGTTCATGTTGGTGAGATATCAGAAGCGGAATCCGCCAGTGCGATGACACTGCGCTCAGGGTAAACAATACAGAAAATCTGCAAGCAACGATGAATATTGAAACTACTGTGCATCTCAGGATATAGTGACTATATATAGGATTGTAGTTGCTGAAGCTTTATGTCGAGATACCGTGAACTTCTGTCTCGTATACACTGCTTTATTGAGAGAGACAGAAGTAGTGAAAGGATCAGTACACTGGCCGCAACTGTGACAATTCTGGGATCAGGTCTCAATCATTTGAAGCCAGACTTTTTTGGTAGGACTTGGCGTCCGACCCCTGGATTTAAAAACCAAGCTTTCTCGTGCCAGGCAGAAGGTTACTGAAACTTAATCATAGGAACTTTTTTGTATAGTTCCAGCTTAGTATATTGAGGGAATTGTGCCCGCAAAATAAACCGCAACGCTATCTTATCTGTGAATTTTCGCTCAAAGAATCATGGGATATGTATTACTTTTATCATGGCCGCTCTCTTAGATCGTTTATCGAAAGATCATTTCGGCCTCACTTATTCCGGTTGGCAAGATGACCATAGTGTTCCTTTTCTCAATTACATTGGGAATACACTCCACCTGTGCGTCTTTACGAAGATGCACAAATCCCAAACACTTTGCGATATCTGATACCAGTCTGACAGAATCCGCCATTGACAGAGGTGAAAGTGACAGCTACAGCAAAGACCGGCGCTGTGCAATATTTTTGTAAATCCTGTGCTTTCTTGATGTCTTTTTGCTAGAATAATATGCCCGAATAAATGTTATTGAAATTTATCCAATATTTTAATGTCGATTAACAACGGATTAGGTTTTTTGCAAACGCTTGGCGTAATCAGGCGCGCATGTAGAAAAAGTCAGAATCGGCCTAGTGATGCGGTAATGTGTAGCGGTTAGGCGAGGATCGTGACGTCACCTCTACATGGTAGAATAATATTGAGGGTAGAGTTTGACTTTGGGTAATTGTAACTCTACGGGATTGGACTCTGCTAGGCGTACAACTGGTGGAAATTGTAAGTTTTTGTTTTCGTTAGCTAATCAAATGGCTAGGCAGTTTATGTAAGGTAAGTTATGTTCATATAGTTTAGTTACGTCTTGCTCGGACAAAATACGCATCACTAATGGCACGGCAGCCGTACGGTTAAGAACAATTATTAGTACGACCGCTGTGCCGCTGTGCCGATAGCCTTACGTTAGCATGCAGGAGTGTAGATATACAGGTCTGCTGATAAGCTCACTAGGTATCTGTTTATGGCAGATTGTTAGGTTACAATGCTTTAGTTCACTCTTAGGATATTATAGTGTTTTATTGAGGTCGTTCTTCATACTAAAAAAAGGACTGATAGTCTGTTGCTGCTAGATATGGAAGTAAACATAATCACAGTGGTTAAAAGAGTCTCCTTCCTGTTTTCGCAAAATGAAATGTACAAGTTAAAATATATAGGCTCCCGAGAAAGGTACAGTGACCGGAAGTAGTAAGTGCTTGAAATCGCAAAACAGGGTATACATTGAATTGTATAGGTTTGCAAGACATGGTACAATGATTTCGTTTATCCACTGTGCATAAAAAAAAAGCATTTAACAGCCTCTCTCTCACTTTGGGGGTCTGGGGCCAGGGTCCTGACAGGGTGGAATTTGTACGTTGTATCTTTGTTGGGGGTGGGGTGATTTTTCAGTGTGAATATTAACTATAAGTCTGACCTTAATACATCTAATTTTCTTTTAAAATACATGTACATTGATATATTGTTTGCAACCGTCACTAACTTTCTAATGAACTTTTTATCTAATATGCAATTTATTGTTTAGTATTTACAGAGATGTGAATACCTAGATAATGTAGCTTCGTGGTTTTTATTTATTGGTTCCATAGGGGAATTTTTCACTGACTAGGGACAAATATATCACGAAGCTAGAAACTGTGACGTCACACAGAAAACGGGCCCATAATCGGTCCCAAATTCAACAAAAAGAGGGCCCTGTCCTCGCAGTAGAGCTTTTAAAAACTGAATCTTTCAAATGCGGTACCTATGTAGATGTATGCATAGATGCGCTGACATGGAAAGTTATGTCATTGATGGAAATTATGAAAATATTTATTTCCCATGATGATTTAAATTTATTTACAGAGTGATTTTCGTCAGAAATTTTGGTAACGTCACGTGCCCTTTGGTTTCACCTAAATCAGCTAAATCTATACCTCAAAGTTAAGAAATGCACTGGAAAGAACTTTTGGTAAGCTAAAACTTGTTAAACAAGTTAGAGTCGATCAAGATTTCATTCCTGTGCATTTCTTAATTAACTTTAGATGAAAACGCAAGAAACCCGTGGCCTCGCAGAGACTATATCTGACACCAAAACGATACCTCCGAGTGTCATGGTAACCATGGTTACCATTCCCCAGCAGAGAATCGCAAAGTGCCACCAAAATAGAGGGACTGGCTGTCACCCATTTAATGACTTACCCTATCTGACGTTATTAAACTTTGAAGATTTGGGGTAGTCACGTCGCAACAATAGCTAGCGAGTCAAAATTGCGAGACAATTAAAGACAATCATATTACTAACATATTTTTATTTTCGAAATTCTACATCAGATCATGCAACAACTAACAATCAACTAACACTTTGATCTTTTAGACAGTATGCCCCTAACATTCAAGTTTATCTTTATGAGAGGTGAAATGTTAGAAATAAATCTTTTGAATGAATGGAGTCACGTGACCTAGGCGCATTATGGACGGAGATAGTTGCGGCGGCGATTGCTTACTTTATGCTATATAAATGTACCCAGCAACGCTGGTTCTGATGTGTACTTAACTCTCAAGCAAACGGAAGGCGGTTCCATAATGCGAGCTGTATGATGTACGTGACAACTTTAAGTATGATATCGTTGATATTTGAATTTGTATGGAATTTATCGAAAGCGACGTGAAGCGCAGCGCTGCGATAAATTCATAAATTTTAAAAATTAAACGATAACTAATGCGTATCAGTTGAAGCTGAGAATTACCGTTTTATTGCCATACAAACAAACATACATACAGGCATACAAAGAAACAAAACAAGTACAATAAGGCAAATGTGTTAAGCCACAAGTTCAAAAACTTAGTTACGCCTCTCCCCCAACGTCTCTCGTTCGACAATTCTGCGTCTTGTTCGACGTGTTAGAGACGTAGGAACGTTTGTCGATAGGCCACGTTCAGGTAGACCGCGTGTAACGTCAGTACGACAAGACAATTATATACGTCAACTCCATTTGCGTGACAGATTTGTGACGGCAGAATCTAAGTCACGTGTAGTGGTAGGTAACCGTGGACGCCTACTAAGTCGACCTACAGTCAGAAATTGATTTAGAGAACGGGGAATTACCTGCCGTAGGCCGTACCGCGGTCTAGTTCTAACATTACGCCACCGTCACCAACGTCTAATTTGGGCCCGAAACATCGCGGCCAGCGTTGGAAACGTAGTGTTCATGTGATGATCGCGTTTCAACTTGAGGGAAAGACGACGGGCGTATCCGTGTCTGAATCACGAATAATGAAAATTGTATACTGAGTTTGGGGTGAGGCTTTCTTTTCTCGTCAGTTTTAGATTTCTCATATGCACCCCGG
>CM037789.1:45110706-45150925 GCA_021229015.1 Solen grandis | reverse complement strand
TGCACGGCGCTGCGGCACCGCGCGTGAGTCCGTTATTATGGTATCGATTGATGACGTCATAGCGTGCTTTCGTTTATCCAAGCTATCCAAGATATCCAGCTCGATTTCTCCAGGATTGTCTGAACAATACTACTGTTAGGATAATGTTACTTGATGTGACATCATGCAACATGTCTACGGCGTGATACTGCAGTGTGATAACACACTTAAATATCACCAAAATTATCAGTACTTTGATATGTAATGTCGGTATTAATTCGTCCAAGACATAGATAACAACCACAATATTTAGTTATTTCATACATATAAATATTCTTTTTTCTCAGACTGATAAAATCATCGTGGATTGAACGTTTCATGTATGTGTCTTGAATGTTTCGAAATAATAGATTGCAAAGAATGTGAAATAGAAAATGTCTACGATAGTTTGCCATGTTGCAAGGTTTGAATTACAGCAGATGATTTTTTGTTTGTTTTAATATGAATATTTTATGAAAATTACTAAGAAGAACGCACAGCCGTTAAATTGGGAATCTAAGAATACAATCACACTTATAACGACGGCTTTCTACAAAATCACCAGTTTTTCTTATACAGTTACAAGCACCAACCATGCAACTGTTTATTGACCATGAAACTTAATAACGCTTCTCACAGAAAATCTACTTATATCCCAAACTAAAATAGAATAGACATGTTATTAAGCCAGAAACCACACTGCATATACCGAAGTTCAATAAATATATGCTTAGGAACCCCTGAAAACGCAAATTTTGGAATTTTAGAATTAATTGAATATCACTAAATGTTAAGTTAAATTAAACTTAAAAAATAATTTGGTTAATTTTGTGTATATTTGTTTTCTTCTATGAGTGTCGTTTTGTTTAATTCCATAATTAAAATTTGATATGTGCATGGTTTACTGTTGATCGTCTTGGATTCTAGGTAATAACCCTTAAATATACAACTGAATAAATTTAGTAACAATGTTGACATTGTAAATGAAAAAAATTTAAAGTAGATAAAAAATTGAAATGTACTAATGACAACCATTTTATTTGGAATATATGAGGGGTGTTTGATAAGTTCGCGGAATTGCTTTATTACTGAAACCTGGATAAGGGAAGGAAAAAAAAAACATCACGAGATACATATGCTCAGGACTTACATAGAGCTCAAATATTATTTAGATACATTGAACAATAAAGCTTGCATGAAACATTGAATAACAGTACTATGTAGTACTTGAAGCACGCCTACGTCAACGTTGGGTCACGCTGACGTTACTTTAACACTAAAGTCTAGTGTCCGGTTAACTTTCCCAACGTAATCACCACCTCTCGTCTTAAGAAAACGTCGCACTATGTAATACGAAAGAGATAGTTGCTCTGCATTACCTTGCACCATAAACCGTCTGTCATTATCTAACAGTTCCTTCACTAATGCTGTGTTTCCAACAGTGATTGTCGATGTCGGCCGAACTGGTCTTTCGTCAGCAAACACTGAGGTTCTACCATGCCTACACTGCTTATGCCAATTAAAGACAAATGTTTTTCCATAGGTTGGTAACATTTTAGTTTGTTTAAGTGCCGTTATAAGAGAAAGTTTGAGTCAACCACAAAATTTGACAACCGCACGCATCTCAATGTCATCTTTTGACGTCATGCGCCGTTTCTGAAGCCATGGCCATAACAGTCTGTTGCGAAATAACCATCCAACACAACGTCTTCGAAATTCCCATAAATGACGCCGAAATGTCATGCTAACGACAGTTGCATTCGCACCAAATTTGCTTTAAATTTGACTAAGCACTAGCCTGACAAATGAATTCAGAATATGTGAAATAACAGCGTGCTTCAAGTCACCATATGCTATGGAAACCTTTTTTTTTTTCTTAAGTATTTAATATCTATTCTCCTACCTGATAATGAAAGAGAATATAAGTTGTTATACTTGTAAACGTGTTTTCATTTGATTTTATGAAAAAATAAAGTCTTTAGAGGAGAATTCCGCAAATTTTCTAATCAGCCCTCGTATATATATTTTATTTAATGCTTTTCGGTTGATTATAGGGAAATATCATGATAATTTCACTGCTTAGAACAGTGAATATTACCATTTTCATAATTTTCACTCTGGAACTTGAACCTGACCCACCGTTATAAAATGACCGGAGCGTTATTTGTGCTGGGTTTTATGCAAGAAATGACGTCATAAAAAATCACGCACGCGAGGTAATACCGCCAGTTTTGACAAATTTTGTGAATAGCACAGCTAATTTCTTGCCTTAAAAGCAATACATAAAAAGAAAAAAAGTTTGTTTTGGTGTAAGATCGATTAATAATTTCTCTGAGTAAACATAAAAAGTGATATTTTCACGAGTAGCGAAACATATTCCAAAGCAACGCTTAACTAGGTTTTACATGGATGCGCAAGAGTGAATGCATCCTTTAAACAGTGAAACTGTACACATTTTACTGTTTCACGTTTAGTTAAAGCTGTGGCATGAAAGTTTAAATTAAATTCGGATAAATGCATGTGAGCTGATAAAACTTCTAGGTACCTATGCATGTAATTGTTTACTGTTGTATCAGTATCAGATTTGGTCATATAAACACCCCACTTTTTTTCACCACCCAACAAAAAGGGTTTCATATTGGAAAACTTTCCACATCTGGGTAATCTCTTAGTATATATATATATATATATAAGTTTGAGCCGTTATAACAAGGATAATAAGCCAATTGGCCCTGGTGTACACGCTGTTCAAATTGTTTCTAGACTATCTGGAAGCGTCAAAAACGCTTATATACATTTAAAGGTCTTTGGTACTATTTTTTGCCATAAAACCTCGCCCTTTCCGAATTTGGTAAGCTGAAGAGATATGCAAAGCTAGGTTTTGAAATACATGTTCTGTGAAAAATTTGAAGAAAATCCGACGATAAATGGCGGCTGCAGAGCGCGTACAATATTTTACACTACAATATTTTACACTATTTTTAAGTCTGACATCATATGAAGGTCAAGAATATTGTATTCAAAAGGGCAAAAATTGCTGATTTTGCTATTAAAATTGCCTTATTGTCAAGAAAATCATCTGTATATAGACTGTATATAGTTATTGATTTAGGTCTGAATTACTTCCTTTTATTTTCATTTTTTTTTTTTTGTATTTTTTCTCTCAATCATTTTAGTTCTTTGTTAGATAGTTTTAGAATCCTAGTGTATATTTAAAATCAATGCGTTAGATGGTTAGCCGTTGGCTGAAAATTAATTCATGCTTAGGTCTATGCTGAACATCTAAAACGCAGCAGGTAAAGAACCTCGGCCTGCGTGCGCGGGATATACGATCACTGTTTGCACCCATGTGATCAGGGCATCAAAATATGTTCTATTTTGGTGATGGGCTTTTCTGTATGTAGAAGCTAGTTCGTGCATGGTTCATATACACCGTGTGCATATAACCAGAGACGAAGTATTATAGGCTGTCTGGTAGAAATACTGCACAGTAGAAGTTATTTCAGAGTATTTCGTTTTCTATGACAGGGTAAGTAATGTCTCAGAAGCATGTTTCTGTGGGCATGCAAGTTGTGTAGACTTACCTACAAGCTATCAGCTAGGGATCTGAGCACTCTGTCCATAGATATCTTGGGCTGGCTCAAACATCGGTAGGAGTGAAGTTCGGAGGTTGTGACATAGCTCAAACTCGGGGCGATAGTCACAGTGAGGTTTTATGATAGGGGCTGTAAAACAGCCAAGCTCAGAGGTTTGATAACGTGTCTATTTATGAGACACTGTGTTTTAAGGCTCGGGTATCCAGTATCCAGTCCTGTTTATCATAGGGTTTTCATTAGTTAGTAAAGCATTGTTTTGGGATCGCACAGCACAGTAATAAGCACCTTATATACTTTAGTTTAGTTCTATATGTTATGTCCCATAGCTGAGGTGATACTTAGATATTTAGGTTATTGTTCGCAAGGCTTCTTTTGTCTGTATAGTATGTATATAAACTTTGTGAGTGGGTTGTTTTCTAGAGCTAGGTAGCTCATGCTATAGTTTGAAACCTTTGTATTACATTTAGCTAAGACACTGTCACCTTGCAGAACGCCCGAAAAACTCAATGAAGGTCTGAGTTCAGGGTGGTTTTATCATAAGGATATCACCAGCATCCTGACAAGAATGCTAGCACATCGGCAACCGGTTTTAATATGAAAATCTAATTAAAGAAAAATAAGAAGAAGAAAAAAAACCATAACAAACCGAAGAGGACCTTCTACTATTTCAGAAAGCCCTATATTAATAATAAGAAGAAACTAGATTTCTTTTTCCTGAGGGCTTTCCGCTCTGCAATCAAAATCAAACCTGATCAGATTCAATTACTTATCCTGACATACATCATCTGCAAACCAAGTCAAACCTGATCATATTCATTTACTTATTGTGACATACATTATCTGTGAAAAAATGAAGGAAATTCGTCTAGAATTGACAGCTGTAAAGAGCACACTAATATTGATAGAAGCTCAAATCTGTGACGTCAAATGACATTATTTAAAAATGTATTCAAAGATGACTGCGTAGCTTTGCCTCCTGTTATGATGTTGGCTGTTCAAGAACCCTCTTTAAAATTTCGAGATATAAGCAGTTAAATGAACTTGAGATAACAATATTTCCTTTTTTCAGTCATAACTCAACTTTTTCAACCCCGATCTTCAAAAACTAAATATCATCTGAAAGGTATTTCAAAGCACTTCAAATAATACCCATAGTGCTTCGATTTCTCGTTTTTAAGGCCGTAGAAAAATTGATGATTGACATTTGCGATTTTTCAGAAACAGAAGTGACTAAGGCAAATGAGATGCTATGTTGCAACCTCTGTGAAAATAATATGCACTTCGGTCAAAAACTAAGTCTTCAAGTGCTAAAAACCGTACATTTTGGATGAAAGTTTTTTGACTTATTCGTAAGCTCCGTAATTCATAAATATATTTTCGGGTCAAAAGTTCGAAACTTTGTTTCACTATAGAACCTTGTGGTTTCCGACTCTGGAAAAACATATATGGAGGCGCATATCTAGAACGTAATATATAAATTCTGTAAAATATCAGGCTATTCCGTCAAGAAATGACGGCTTTAGAGCGCGTACAAGCTTTTCTAGCTTTCTTTAACCCTGACGTCACGAGACGTCACATGAAGAAAATAAATACTGTTAAAATTTCATGCTGCTAGCTCGTCCGCAACCTGTTTTAATTTTAACCTCAAAAGGAAGAAAAAAGTATAATAATTATAATAATAATAATAATAACTAGGTTTTCGTTTGATCTGAACAAACGATAGGACTTTCTGCTCTGCAAACCATGACAAACTTGATAAGATTCATTTACTTATTGCGACATGTATTATCTGTGATAAAATTAAGAAAATCCATTTAGAATAAATAGCTGAAGAGGGCAAACTAATATTGACAGCAGATAAAATCTGTGACGTCAAATGATCTATTAAGAAAATCAAAGTCATTGCATTCAAATGAGACCTCGGAGAATAGCACATTCTGGCAGCGGCAAATGCATATTTTGATTTAATGCCCTGGGATGGGTATGTGTTCGATAAGGAACAGAGAGCCGTAGACATTTTCAGCATTAAAATCGTATATATATCGCGATCTATTATTTAAATATTAATCATATGATACAATATCTTCAAAACTACTTGTTTCTCTTAGATACAACTAATGTCTGGCATAAGCTATTCAATTTTACAAACAGAACACATCGTTTTCCTTTTTGAAGCTCCTGTTTAAAAAAGGATGTAGCCTCATAATGTTAAATATTTATTAGAATCTAAGACGTTAAAACATTCAGAAAATCGAACATAACAATAATATACAATCAGTCCAAGAAACAACTACAGTTGTACCTGTGTTACTGGCCACTTGTATCAAGCCGTCAACCTGCATTTCGCGATCAGTTTTCATATTACTAAACTAGCATTTAGTTATATGTTTAACCTTCATTTAGCGATCACCTATTTTAAACGGTCTCTTTCTCTTGTTCCCCGACTGACCGCTTTAGACAGGTTGCCTCTATACAAATATGTAAAATGTTATGCCAGAGAGATAATTGAATAAGGAAACACAAAAAGGTCTAATAAGAAATGTACATATACGAAAAATGAACTAACTATATGAGGTGTCGGGAAAATGGACAAAAAATCACGGAAACAGGACATTAAATAGAGAAATCCCAAATGGTACCGCATTTGAACGGTCAGTCGTCAAAAGGAACAACTGGGGTGCTTAAACCATGTTTAAAGGGGCCCCACATTCGCATTTCCGCCGAAAAGTAAAAAAAAAAAAAAAAAAAAAATTGTATAGGAAACCTGTCTCGATCCTATCTCTTACATTTATCAGTATCCAAACAGTTAATCAACATATAAATGCCCTTCTGTGAAGAACATAGTCAAATGACGTTTTAATAAGCACAACGAACACAATTGTTCCTGTGATTATAGGAGGGCTAGCTATTCGATTATGTATTCATTATATTAAGTAACATGTGTTCTTTATATTAAGTAACATGTGTTCTTTATATTAAGTAACATGTGTTCTTTATATTAAGTAACATGATTTTAAAATTATTTTCCGTGGTTTTACGTCTTGTTGCACGGCGGATCACCGCCGGGCATATTGTATTTGCTTCGTAGATTGTCTATGGACACGAAAACGAGGCTGTTTCGCCTCTTTTATAATAATAAATACTTTTTTCATGAATTTGTACAATTTTAAGTTAAAATTGTATGTAGTTCGTATTTTTTTCACTTTGGATCATGTTTATTATTAGTATAAGTAAAACACATTAGTTTTGAAAAGAGTTTCAATTTCGAAATTTTGTAGTGAGGTTATACTTCTTAGAGATTATTTATGTTACGTAAAATGTTTTAGATAGGAAGGTATGATAATACATTACTCTGGGTTTGTTATTCATTTATGAATTCTAGCCAAAAAAGTATTTATTGATACCTTGCTTAAATGAAAGCGTAACAAAATCAGTATTAATATATTTGATTGGAAAATAATCGATGGCACTTTGGCATCGAGATTACTTATCTATTAATATTTGTTTTACCAAGATTTGTCATAGATGTAATTTATTTCAGTATTATTTCTATAATCAACAACTTTTGAACTATTGTGGTAATTGTCATCAAGTATCATTTATTTACAAGGGTTTGATGTTTTTAATTCTGATATGTAACTTCCGGTAAAAACGAAAGTATGGTAAATTGTTTACAATTTGACAATATTGAAGATCTGTCTTCGACTCCTACAGTATTTTGTGTTTTGTAAGAATGAGAATATCAGTACATAGAGTTACGATTATAAACATCTTTTATTTGATTTAATGTGAGTTTTTTTTCTGATCTTATCTCGAGCCAGAATGTATCTCGGTACTTTTTTGCAAGCCTCGAGAAAGTTGTGTCTGTTCAAATGAAAACATGCATGTAAGTACAAACTAAACGAACTTTTAATTTGATTGTTATATTCTTATTATCTGTATAGAGGGGTGGGTTTGGAAGAGTTATAAAAAAACAACAACATTAAATACCTTTAATATTGGGCTGAGGCTATGATGAAATATGTTCAGTTTCTGCAATAAATGTAGCCAAAAAGCAAGCAAATAAGGGGGTGGGCAAAGTATTTATAGCAGTGATTTGCATCTGATCCCACAAGCACCCAAGGGGTGGGTATATATGTCAGTTTTGTGAATGATAGATAGGCCTACAGGCACATGCCAGATAAGCAGAATCATTCAACATCAATTATTTTGCATTTGAACCACTTTGGGCTGGAACCCAGGCAGGGACATTATTTTTTACATCTCTCATGATGACATAATTTCTGGGTATGATAGGATTTTAAAACAAAAAATTAAATTAATGCACCGACTGTCTTTGATTTATGTTTTGGCATATGATATGATTTAGTCTCCCAAACAAAGTTTTGTCTCCAGAAATCCAGTCAGTGCTTCTTCGTAGTGCTCAACTTATGGTATTAATCGATACAATTGTGTATCGACTGTAAACATGGCTTTGATGGATGTGAGAAATCATAAATATTTTAAGTTTAAGCTTAGAAATAAACAACCTGTGTCCAGCAAAAACATATCCTATCTAAACAATATCTTTGTACCCATCCAAAACAACCAAAAATGTGGATGGAACTTCACTGGGATGTGTTGTCCATGTTATGACTACTGGCCAGATTTTAAAATAAATTGGTACAGATGATCCATGGGTCAACCTCTACCAAAGTTCCTAAAATTATTCTGATCCATTAAAAAACATGGCCGCCAGGGGCGGGGCTTATTTGCCTTTTATGTATATAGGGAAAACTTTACAGGGATCATCTCCTTTAAAACTACTGGCCAGATTTCAAAATGTTTTAATACAGACTGATGTTCCTTGGGTAACCGTATACTCAGGTGAGCGATCCAGGGCCATCCTGGCCCTCTTGTTTTTTTCATTTTAAGATTCCTTTCAAGTCTTGGCACTAGTTTTCTATTTATATACTTATGTAAACAAGTTCACATCTCAATAAAGGCTATGTCAAAATAAAAACAATTTGTTTACCTGTTGACCCACATAAAAAAATATTATCAGACTGTTTTTCTTTCCCGCCGTGCTTATTTCAATGTGCTGCCACAGGCAGCACTTTTGTACTTGTATATCATTGAAGTTATCTCCTATTATTATTATGTCGCTGTTTATGTTTATTATGTTTCTATCATTCAGAAGGACAATTTTCTTCTACCAATTCCTCACACGGTATAAAAATTAAATGCAGTAACGTGACATTATAAAAATACATTACATATAATTACATACATTGTGTATAAATAAAATAAATATTTCTCTAGACAAAAAGTTCGAATTCAAATTGTGCCATATGAGAAAATTCATTTTTGCAAATGTAAGAGCTGTATTTTTTTTTATTTTTTTTTTTTTTTTTTTTTGTATTTTTAAGATGATTTATAAGTTAGTAAGGGTTCATTACATGATGAAACTATTATAACATGTTTTAGAGCGTTTCTCTAATGACTACTGTCACAACTTATATTTACTGATTTGCCTTATTATTTATCCAGATAGATTTATTTACTGCCATAACCTGGTATTATATTATATTATTTGGTAATGAGTGTGTAAAGCCTGATCAACTTGCAGGCTGATCTGGTTGTGTTCTTGCTGAAAAGGGGACACATTTTCTGAGACTGTAGTTTATTACTTTTGAGTTTGAATACCATTTTAGCTGATTGTAATAAATTGCATATCATTATATTTGGGCCATTCTGTTGTAAACACGCTGAAATATGCCCATTTCAATCGCTAATAATTTAAAGGTAAAATGGTCAAATGGTATTTACAATTGCATTGTATTCATTATTCGATGGAGAATCTACCTGTAATAGCGGTCACCTGTATTAAGTGGTCAACCTGTATTAAGCGGTCTGTTTTAATATTACTTTAGCGTTCTGTTTTATGTTTAATCTTCATTTAACAGCCACCTCTGTTAAGCTGTCACTTTCTCTTATTTTATTGACTGACCGCTTAAAGCAGGTTAGACTGTTGTACTGCGATTATGGTTTGCCTCGGCCGGGGATCGAACCCGCGACCTCCCTATTCAGGGATGAATGCTCTAACCACACTGCCACCGGGACCTTAATGTCTAAAATTGCAAAATGCAAAAAAAGGAGGGGAGGGGAAAACAAATTTGCTTGATCATTCGATCAGTGAGTTATATTTCATATATATGTGCCTCAGAAAAGAAAATATAACAACATTGCCTATATTATATTTATTCCAATTAAAATACAAACCAGTTCCGCCCTTCGGAATGATTAAACCCAGTAGAGAAAGAGCCATGTTGACATGACCATCCCCCGCCGAATGTTTGCTCGTTAGAACATGTGTTGGAGAGTAGAATAATTCATTTTTAAAAGAAAAATTTTGGTAATGAAGACTGATGTTTGAAGTGATTATAGAAATGAAACCTATTTTTAGTCTATTTTGAGTTTTTGTTAACACGCATACACAGACACGTACACACAAGCTAAAATTGATAAAAAAAATATACATATACACCCAGGCAAAAAATTGTGATCAAATATTATTGATGACTTGTCACAAAAACAAATAAGCATTATAATGAAAAAGTCCCCTTTTTAAGAAATACAACCATTTAATAAAACAAGAAGACCAGTTTGACCCTTGCATCACACACCTGAAAAACAGTGTTTTTATTACCTGCACTTCTTACGAAATAAATATGCTAGAGTGAAAAACGGCATATCTGTGATATTCTGAAATTTCAAGGATTAAACTTTAGACCATATATCAGTCCAATATCAAATCTAGTCGACCTCCACTGAGATATAGTTGCCATTAACACTGTGTATAAGTTTAATGAAGATTGCGCAATAACTGCGGTTGTGTGAACAAAGTTAATTCGGGCATTTTTTTATAATTCAAGGGACATAACTTCTGACCTTATTTGATTTTATTAGTCATAAGACAAAACTTTACCGAAAGGTTATAGCTATAAACATTACCATGATATTGGAGATGAAAGCTAAAGAAATGAAGATGCCAGAGAGTAATCAAGTGGACGACAGACGGCCGAAGTACATTAAACGATCCTAGTAGCTCATCCTGAACACATGAGTTCAGAGGAGCTAAAAAAAAACAAAAAAACAGTCCGGCCCGAATGAAACCGCTTAAAGCGCGAACAGCAAAGCAAGAATTATATAATAAATAAATTTCAGAGTTTATAATCTTAATATAGGAATATCACTATAAAGTATTTATCAGAAAAGAATTAACAAATACATAAAATTTAGCACTTGCATATAGATTGAGAAACATGCATGAAAACGATCAAGGGAATTTTGATCTGATATGAAATTGCCAGTATTTTATAGTTGTCCCGAATGCTCTTACACTTTAAAAGACTCCATGTGGAATTCTATATTCGCGAAATATTCTATAAGAAAAAGTTGTAGCTTTTTCGTTCTATACATATTTAACTCACAATAGAAAATTGATATTGATATACGATGGTGTTTTAGAAGTAAGTGAACTTTCTTTATACACATGTACCTATTCTACTCCGGTATAAAAATGTTTAAGTTAAAACAGAATTCCGCGAATTTCTTAAACACCCCTCATTCACCGAGACATCCGTGATTTTACTCCACAGTATGTTTCAGACCACGCTCCGCCTACGTTTCCTATAATATTAACATATAGTGCCCTGTCTGAACAACTAAGGATACAGGGGGATGGGGGGGGGGGGGGTCGGTATTATTCTTTATAAATTTCATTATGTAGATTTTCGATAAATATGTTAAACAAACATCATTTGAGGCTTTGCCCCTACAAAATATGTAAACATACTTTTTTCGCTGCTCAAACGGATTAGGACTTAAACAGAAGAAAGTCATATTCAGAAAACATTTCTTTTTGAGAAAAGAACGCATAAGTGTATTTATATTTTGAATAATGATATATTAATAGGTATTGATGGCATATTACACGAATACATTAAATCTTCAAAGGACACATTGTTTTCTGTGTATATCTATACTCAATGCAACACTAGACCCGGGTGTCATACAATCAACAAGGAATGTTTGTATCATTAAATAAAAACCCTTTCATGGTTAAGTTACATTTCGGACCTCGTGGCTTTTCACGGAGATGCCCAAGTTTCATAATGTTTCATTAGGTTCCTTGATTATCTTGGTAGAAGTTAAGTGGTCCAAGACGTATCGAAAACATTACAGGGACTTAACCTTAAACATGATTATCAAAAAATGTGTACCCAAATAACTAGTATTTAATAAAGTTGCACAAGTAATTGTAAGTCTATTCATTAGTGTAATGTTAAAATCACAAAATTCATCTCAAACAATTAAAAAAAAAAAAAACGGTCTGCATTTCCGCAAGTACACTAGGCATTAGATCACGTGACACTGCTCCGATCATTTCCTTGCTCTTTATAAGTAGGTTGAAAATGATCTTATTTCAAACTACTGTAGAATTATGATATTTCGTTGACATCAAATTCCGTTGTATCTGCAATAAAGTATATTTCGCGGGTACTAGAAAAGCGTCTTCTAAATGAACTGTATATGTGGGAATAAATATTTGTGGGTAAAGCCATCCACGAAATCAACGAAAATTAGACCCCTCGAAAATGAATGATTACAGTAATTAATCTTAATGAATGTATCTAATCAATTGTTTTGCTCTATGCAGTTGGAACTTATCTGCTATCGGATGACACATGTCATATTCAACAATGTTTAAAACTTTTGTATTGTATCCAATATAATTTACTCATCTTTTATATAGGGCTGTGGATATACACTGAGTCTCATCAAAAGGTATATGAAGAAGAAAAAAGACATCTGAAATGAGAATCCAACCCGAATTTCGTTAGGGCGATCGTCTATAAGTGAAAAACAATCTAAAACGCAAAAACAAACATCAACGGTTTACAAAACCAACAACAAAAAAAACACACACACGATGACGAAAACGCGAAATGATATCGCGTTTTCATCAAAGTAGATTCATATTGTTGCGCTCCTCCAGAGCGGCGTCTAAACTTTTTACCCTTTTCGCTAACTTCAGCCTTAAATGTTTTCTCTCTCTCTCAATCTCTCTCTTTCACGCGTCTAACGGGGGGTGTTGGGGTTTGTTTTTTTTGGGGGGTTTTTTTGTAGCGTTCTCAGGAAACGTGGCTATGTTAACCGAAATTACACGGTGTTTATCCGCAATATAAACGTGCGTATTTATATACTAAATAGAGCTCAGTCAGTTTCCCTATGTAGAAAACAATGTAAAACACAAGTTTAAATAGAAATGTGTAGTTCTAAATATGTTAAGTCGGTTAAATAATTTAGTATCTTGAAATAATTAACTATTTAATAATAAAGTACTGAATTTTGATAGATGCACACCTTATATAAAGAAGTTAAAGTAGATATATCGGAAGAAATGCCTAAAAAAAAGGTGCGCTGGTTATGACCAAATTTTGATGTGATGCTCCCGAATGAGAGTCAAGCAAGGCTTATATACTCTGGCAGCACTGTGCACAATGCAGAGCGTGAATCACAAGTGAAACAGTGAGTTTCACAGCATCACAGCGTGAAATAACGCTCCACAGAAAAGACAGTGAAATTCACAGCAAAAAACTGTGGGAACAAGTACCCGTTAATAAATCATTAATAAAATTTATATAACACTTCCTTCAGAAATAACCAACAATTTAAATGATTAATAATAACCTCAAATTTACGTTTTCGGGAAATCATCTGGACAATCATTATAATAAACCTTAAATGCACTACAAAAGTGTTTACACAGCTGTGTATTAGCTTCCTTGGTTGCTATGCAACTATTCACAGTAAAAATCAAAATGGCGGATACACATTTTCGGGAGCAAGTGCTCGTAATGAAAACAAACAAGTACTAAGTTAATTCGTAGAAATATGAAACAATCATTAGTGTAATCTTTCGTTCTATCACTGGATTAATACTGCTGGATAGGAAATACTAACTGGAATAATCTTTTAAACAAATAACTTCTGGTGATACAACTCACGAAAACAGATTACACAGACAGGATTCTGCCGTGGAAAACTATAGGGATTTATTTCTGAAATAAAACACACTGGCACAATACGTGAAGCTTGGTTGTTTAACTGTACAGTTAAACACGGGCAACAGCCAGCTTTGTGTGGCGTCGCCAGTTAATTACATTACTAAAAAAAGAAAGTAGCCAAGAGTGAAAGAAAAAGAAAAACAAGGTAAAATTTCAGAGCATTACAATATTTCGCATTTTCTTCATAGTACTTTAGCGATTTTGTGTTTTCGCATTTCAAGTTTTTTTCATTCAAAGGCGAATAAGCATACGGCCCAAAGGAATTCCGTAGCTTCCTCATACAGCTATCAGCCACATCACGTGTTTCCTAAAGATAGCTTTTTATGCACTACTTCTCCCAATCAACTACTGTAAAAACCTTAAATTTAAGAAAGACATCTCCACTAAATACGCGACATCGTACCCAAGCTGTTTGTCTTGACCAATTCCTCCATATACGTTTCTCTCCCTGCTAAACGTTCTGAAGCCATATTTATAAAGTTCAGAAAAAACAAGAAGTTTCTCCACGCGATTCTGGTTATTCCTGAAATGGAACTCTACAAGTAATTGGCGAACGGAAGCCAAAGTGTTGGTTTTCATCATCTGAGAAAGGGACGTCCATTCTCCATTTTCTACGTCCATTTTAAGGATATCCAAAGTCCTCTGGAAAGACAATAAGTTACACGTTGCGTATTTAGAGCATTTTATTATTTCGACTGAGAAACTCCAGAGCATGTAAACTATACTGCAGTTGTAAAACAACCATTATAAGTACCATAAACACTTGTCTATGGTTTCCTTTATGTGTAGTTTTTTGCCATAGTAAGTTTATCAATGGACACAATTCTGGTCATTTTTATATATGAAAAATTAAGAAAACTACTGACCGAATTATTTAAAAATCATATTTTATTTCCGGGTGTTTGTGGGGGTGGGGATATTTTAAAATCACGGGCTGGGGTGATTGTTTTCAATGGTCAAAAATGTAAATCAATTTTTCTTTGTTAGTTTTGTAAAAGGGGTCACCTTTTAGACTCGAAAAAAGTAGCTTAATATACCTAGAAGCCGTCTAATACGTGTGACTGGAAAAAATCACATATGTATGTTTATGTTTATTTCTCATTAAACATTGTGATGAATTATACACCAGAACGTATATTAAATGTTCGGGAAGTGCTCGTTGATATACATAGTGCATGGCCCACGATTTTCGAGTCGGCCCATGATTTGGGACTGGCCCACGATATGAGTCATACACATATTTTGCTGATTTGTAAAGATTTTTACATCATAGGTGATGCAGAATAACTTTCAAGGGTTTTGATACCTATATATCAAACTCAAATCTGCAGTTACTTCCCTTGATCAGTTTAGCTGATCAAGGACATGTTGTTGTTTTTTTCATTATATTCATTTTTATTTTATTTTTTTAAATTCGTGTATTTCGTATCAGTGTAGCTTTATCTTATTTAAATAACATTCATACTAATGACAATGTAAATGATATTAAAATCAAAGAAAAATATTTTATAGAGTTTTTTTATACTACCCCACCGGTTTACCTATCGTCACGTGAGTTACTTGGTGGCAGTGGTTAAAGTAGCGTTGTGTGATGAAACCGATGCCAATATGTATGTAATTCTTCAAAAGTATAAAGTATACATCATCAATCTGAGTTTGTGTCGTTTGGACGTTGGTAGCGACTTTTACACTGTATGAGTAAATGGTATTGGGACGTTTGTTTTGTTGGGTTTAATGTCCCATCGATAGTATTTAAGTCATTTGGAGAATATGTCTACTTGAGACAGTTATAGTGCTGCAACACTGCAGTATTACGCTGTAGACATGTGGCATGATACAACGCCCAGTCACATAGAAAACAAGACCTGCAATATTACTGGAACATGTATCATTGCAGAACACGCATTACCAAGGTGTTGCTAGTCCAGTTAACCTGCTCTTTCTCACAGGTGGTTTAAACATCTTCTTTCAATGATCAATTATGAATGCTAACTTAACGTGCCAAACTGCACGAAGGTTCTGAGTTAGGACTGCGTTCGGGGACTTCTCAGGTGTAAAGTACTAGCCTAATCCAGGTATGAATACGAACTTGTTTTCCAATTGACGTAAAATAAATAAGTTTAAAATAACGCAATTTGACGTTCGGTATGCGACGGTTTCTTGCGATTGAATATGTCTATTTTTATCATGCTAGTAACTTATGCAACTTATTTTTCCGTTCAGATGAGTGATTAATACTATTGCAATCCTTATAGGTAATACCATCCCCACGATACTTTGGCGAGTTACTGAAAGGCTGTAACCTGTCTAGGGAGTAATAAGCACGAGTCCTTTGTACAATAAATTAGATTCTTACCCCAGTGTGACCAAGTTCTGCCATTAAACTTTCAAGTGTAAACAGGTCCTTGTCGTTTTTGTCACCTAGTCCTTTAAAGTGCAATTTCACACCACTTGGAACATTGATTCTGTCGCCAAATCGTATCATGCTACAACAAAGAAAGGAATTTTAAATTAATAAAAAAAAAAGTGAAAAAATAATTAAAAAAGTTAGTGATTCATATATGCAATAGAGGTCATAACTTGAAGGAAATAGTCGGACCTGTCCCAAGCGGACAGTGTCTGCTTAATACGAGTGACCGCTAAATTTAATTATGATAAACTTGTAATCTAACACGATCAACAATACTTATATATTAGGACGTGATACGTAATTCAATGGCGTGACAACATACAAGTCGGTTAGAACCTATCTGGCATAGAAAATTTCTACAAAATATGCCGTTGTATTGAGTGATGTTGTATAGAAAGTTGACTGTATAGGAGTTCTAACCTATACTTAATTCTTGCGAGATTAAGTAATGCACTTTCTTTTCACTTGATAAAATTCCCATTAAAAATAATTTTATTGTAGATTCAACTGAGAACAGCATTGCCTTTTTGAAACAAAGGTCAATAGGAAACCGGACCATACACCAGAGTTTGCTCTGTGTGGCTATCAGATATTAAACCTCACCTTCAAAGTGATTTAAATAAACTTTACTTATTTTACGTCGATTACGAAATAGGTTATCACAACTTATATTAATCACTTTCGACGGCCCATGTGGTGGCGTATGTGATCATTATTGTGGGAATAAACCGGAGGGCCCAGAGAAAGCCCACTTGTCTCCACAGGTGACCACTGTACAATCTCGTGCACGTGGACAGGAATCGAACCCGGGACGCATTGGTGAAAAGCGCGGCGCGTTACCGCTACGGTATCCAGGCATCAACATTGATTTACGATAAATTTCAGTTTGGACCGCCTTTAGAAGCGGGTCCCGATCAACTTAACTGACCAGAGAGATGCTCTAATAAAAGTATGTTCAATTGAAGCACAAACAAGGGGAAAAGATCGTGAAATACTTAAGTCCTAAACAAGTGCCATCTGACAATAGGTGAAGGATTGCGTGATATTAATTGCAATGTCTGGCCAAAATAGGCAGGTACCTTAGAGAGGACAGTGTTTGTCCATAAATATGCAGAAATATTGGACTAAAATTAACTTTTTTATTAAGGTATCACGTGAAACAAGGATAAAAAGGCCAAGAAGTATATTACATGTATATCCATAGTGAGATGGTACTTTATCAAATATTTAAATAAAATATATGTTTATGAGGTTATAATTTTGTTGTTGTTTGTTGCTACTGCTATAAAAATTACCTTACTTAGAACATAAAAGGCGCGAGTGGATAACGCCGTACCTGTTCTAAAGCATAACCATTTAAGGTGATCCATCCATCATTAAATTGTGACCATAGTCCATCAAGTCATCGTGGGAATTTTATAGTAAATGCAAGCCTTTATAGACCTTGAGCAAAAAAAGTCCATAATTCCACCAGTAAATGCTTGTATCTGCACTTGAAGCATTTGAAGGACCTTGATTACAATCTAATGATGGATGGATTACCTTAACCCTGGGACACGTTTCGTTTTTCAAGATGACCCACATAAATAATATAAACAAAATACATCACATACTTACGTGTGGTCAAACGTGTGAACTTCGCAACCAAAATATTCCACCACCTTCTCCTCGAAATCAAACTTATTGTCTGAACTGCAATTGGAAAAGAAGCCTACATTTTAAATCATTGATTTTAAGTTAGATTAAGAATTCAAAAAGGATTATCTGTGGGGGCTCGTGCGGGGTCTTCCTCCATCTGAATTATTTGGAAATCGCTAAATGACTGAAATAGTGCCGCAACGATTGAAAAATCCAAAGCAACAATAAAGATCTTGTTTGTGGGAAGCATCTGTATTTGAAGATCGATTAACGTTATGTTATGGAATAAGGGAGGCAACGTTCTTATAATTTGACCAAGAGTTGTCTTCTTCTGTAGTTTAGAAATATCATCTGGACACCCTCTGGACTATTCAGCATGTCCGAATTGGAAAGGATTCCGGACTTTTAAAGATTGAAGTTGTTGTTTTTTTTTTTTGTTGTTGTTGTTGTTTTGTGTGTGTGTGTTTTGTTGTTGTTTTCTTTTCTTTCTTTTTCATCTGGACCCTATTATGTTAAACTTGCACTACTGAGGTAGTATTCATTTTAAGTTACAATACTATAGCTATATATATTAATATTTCCTGACTCAAGATCTAAAATGCTGTATTGATGTTTTTTGTTGTTGTTTTTTTAAACTACGTGTATATTTTGTTTATTTGGGAACTATATATGTGTAAACCAAAACATGCTTTCGGAAACATATAATCTTATTCAGTATGTATTGCTAGGCGAAAACAGCCGTTGCTTTATTATAATGAAGACACTTTGCTATTGCATATCTTGAGAAACATATGGAACAGTATACGTTAATTGGTGATTTTTTTCCTTATAACTGAATGTGTGGCTACAATATGTCACTCAGATCAATATCAGATAAATGTAAGCATCGGCGTAGCTCATTTAGGCTTTGTAGGCCCGGTCCCTCTCTTTGTTTCCAAAAAAGAAAAAAAAATGTCTTATTCTGCAATAAAAACTGAGAGGGGGGGGGGGTATGTTAATCAAGGTAATTCAGTGTATTGTTCTTTTGAAAATGAGAGAAAATTTTATGTGAGAAAAAGAACAGGATATAATAAAACAAACAGATAAAGTGAAATTTAGATACAACAAGAGAACAACAAAAGACTGCTGTTCAAAGGAAATAATTATACATAATTAATTAAGAGTCTCGTTTCGGCAAAAGGCTTTAATTCAACAGAATGCCCTTTTACTTAGACCGAGATTTGTAACAACACAGATATTTTGTTCATGAAATTTTCGACACTGTCTTGTAAAATTTTAAATATTTCTACATCGACTTTTAAAAAACTTTTAATAAAATGCATCCAAGATCTTAATTAAATATAATCAAACGCCTTTAACATTTGTTATTAATATGTAATCTCAACAATATGTTAAATAGATTTGTCATTTCAGTTACCAAATAAATCATTCTTTATTCTGGAATATACTGCATAACAAAGTGAAGTGTGTGTGTCGAGAGATCATAAATATATAAACCATAAAACTGAGCAAACAAGCTTAGTTAGTGTGTGAGTCACTTTAAAATACAATTCCTCTTTTAGCTTCCCTAGCCTGAGAACTAATTTCAAATACATAAAATATATACAGAAAAACGACTTGATTTATAGATTGATTGTAACAACCAACGATTAAAAGTATTTCAAGCATAATGATTACCATGTAGATTAGCTATAATATCCTATACAATCTAAATAAATACAGCTGAATCTATATAAGTGGCCACCTGAATAAAGCGCTCGACCTGCATTAAGCTGTCAGTTTTAATTTCACCTAGCTAACATTTTGATATTTGATTAACCTTTTTTAACGACCACCTCTGTTAAGCGGAAACATTCTCTTGTTCCCGTGACTGACCTTTAAAGACAGGTTTGACTTACACGGAACTCACAACTCATTTGAGGTTAAAACTCTGTGAAAAAAGGAACCGATAGTAAAACTATTCCAGAAGTTTCTAAAAATCCATTTGTGGTTCTGCAATCTTATTGAAATCATATCCTAATTTGCACTCCTCTACTATCCGCGATTAGGATCTGACAACATCGCATTAGGGGTCACGTCAGATTTACATTTTAAGAAATTTATATGCATAAACAAGTGCTCAATTTTAAACCAATTAAATAGCGCGTATCTAACTGATTTCGGTAAAACATTTTTCACAGGGTGAGAAAAATGTGCAGATTGACTGGAACTCGAACCAGGGACCTTTTGCTTACAGGGCGAATGCTCTACCGAATAAGCTACGGCTCTATAGAATGAGCTACCCGGCCGATTAGACATCCTTCTACCCTATTTGAGATTGATGCGGTTCCTTCCCCCTGATATACCGAAGGATTCTGTAGCCGCCGATTTGATTGGCTTATACAAAGGTCAATCTGAGACGAAAGTCTATACGATATAGGATATGGTCAGATCCAGTCAGCATACTGAATCTGATTTTAATGAGATATGGTTTCTGAGCCCGGGTAACGAGCCGGGCGAAAAGTCGCATGAAAAAGCTACACTTTGTTCCGCCGAAATTATTTTGTGTATAGGCAGAGAAAGTCTGTATTCTTATCTAATCCTCCATGCTTAGCTACAACTTACCCAAATGAGTAGACAAGACAAGGATTTTTAGGCACCACAGTCTCGTCTGCACACACTTCTTTCCCGCCATCTTTTAACTTTCCAACTCTCAGATGAAGGTTACATAACAACTGAAGTGAGTTGGCGTACCTACGCAAGACAAAATAGCCCAGTATTCTTATCATTGTTTATGTTGTTTTTAAACAATATTTTACAAATATGTTAAAATGTTAAGTTATATTTATCGAAATTGTGAAAATTTTAAACAGAATTAAAATAACCTTAAACACAATGGTAAAACATCAGAATATTATATATACGTAAGATATATACGGTAGTTCATGTGTTTTACGATAATGTAGGGCACTGAAATATTCTCACAACAACGTCCCATTACCTGGAAGATCAGTGCAAAATGTAGCAATTAATTTAAAACACTTTTTTTTTTAGACGAAGAAATTAAAGGTTTTCATCCCAGCCAAACATACCACATTAGATAACTTTAAATATTAGAGTTTGCATGTGTATGTGTTAAAAGGTAAGACTTTTACCGACGAAAAATCTGTAAATGATCTAAGTTTGTCATCTCCCGAAGAGAAGCTTCATCCGGAATCAGATACAGATTTGGCTGGTAAAAAGTGGTTTCTTTTTTCCTCGTCTCCAGTCTTTGAATTCTCGAATGAAAAACTTGATAACCTGAAGATTTCATTTTTTTTTTAAATCTCATTAAAATGTTACTATGTTTTTATGTAAGTCACAAAGAAGATGCCATCAACAAGAGATCGATTAAGATAAAACGATATTTTCTTCATGTAACAAACTTTGCAGTTTGTCCTATTTAATCGTCCAATAAAATGCTTGTATTTCGTTCAATATTTGGAAAAAATATCGCATAAAATGAACTGCGAGGTGGTCTTGATATGGAGAAAATATGTGACTTCATGGTGTCTACGTGACCAAAGAGCATTATAGATGACGTTTGTTGTGGCTGCGATATATTGCATCACATAATTGAAAACGGGCTGGTTTACTTTAGACCACTACACTGTTTCAAAATTGATGCATGTACTTTCAGAATGTCAGTGATAGATTTTTATCCTTCTTCAAACAAGGGGAGGTCACTCACCGTGTATCATCAGCGAAACATTCAACGAAAATTATTTAGCACGGATTTTCATATATACATTTGTATTGCTATTTTTACAGAAATGGTCACTAGATATTATATCTGGTGATCCCTAACATCAACCAGATTCAAGATTTACAATGACCATCTGACATTAATTTTAGTCACCAATGAACACCCGGCCCCTTGGGAGCTTGATATTTAAATGATTCATATTTCTTACATGACCTTCGATATGATATTTTCTGCAAAATAAATTTTGATTATGACCATCAATTTCAAGGAAGAATTCAGAAACGTACTGTATAGATTCCTGATTTTTAGTAATCAACTTTGTTTGAGCAATTATTGTAGTGGGATATGAGGTGATGATTTGTGCAAAATAATAAAAAAATCTGGCAAGAGGTTCAAGAGATAAACATTTTTGATATTGTCTAAATAGATTTTGTAAAGAAATAAGCCGACACGCTGGGAGCCTTATCTTCAAGGGATCAACTATATTGTAGCAATTTTGGTAATTAATTTTGTTGTTATCATTTGAGCATTTTCTAGTCATATACATCATAGAAAGAGAATGTTTGTTTGTTATTTTTTCAATTGTAAGATTAGAAGATGAAAATCGAGACAGTTAGTTTTAATCATTGAAATTAAATCAAATCCGTTATTTTAGACACAATAATCTATTGCTCTCAGTTAATTTATTCTTTAATTCTGTTTTTGATGTAAATCTTCACAGCATATCATAAAAAGTAGAACATAAATATTCAAATAATGAAATGATGATTTATAGATTATAGATTATAAAAGTTTTATACGATTACAATACAAAATATGGCAATCAAAATAAATGAAGCAAATTAAACCACAGTATGTATACTAATGAGGATGTAAATCCTCACAGCATATTAAAAACAATTTAACATAAATGTTCCTAATGATTTAATAATTTTATATATTGCAAGACAATTTACCGGCGGTTTGGGGGGGGGGGGGGGGGCGTAATTTTGAACTTGGTTTTTAATTTCACATATTAAGGTGATACGTGGATTAATGTATAAAAAACATATCTTGGTCGATTTTAAGGGCCGTTCGTCACTTACGATCACCATATATCGGCCTATGTATATTTTTTGTACAATATGTATAATGATCGCCTCTAACTGAATGAGTTGGCGGATCATCAAATCCAATCAATGTATAAATAAAATAAAACTTGGACTTACTAAGAAGGAAAATGACGAAAACACAACCAGCCTTAATTGCCAGTACAAGGTTTTGTTTGCCCGGCAACTTCATTTTCCTATCGTGTTTCGAATTCTGAATTTCACAAAAAATATACACATAAAAATCAACAAACGTAAAATGATATATACAATCTATAAACATTCCTGGAGCCATCGTTACATGTATTTCGAATCTAAAGATAGGTTGATAATCCTTGAAATGATGGTGTTGAAAGTGTATTGATTGGCTAACCCTACCCCTTCCCTGATCATTTTCAGTATAAAATAATATAGAGTCCCTGCTCAAACCAAACTAATATTAATACATTTGTGTACACAGATCACTCAGGCTTTTCTTAGACTAGATGTATTATCTTTTTAAGGATAATGTTTGATATGAATAAAAAAAATATTGTATGCCGAATAGTAAGTTTTCTTTTTCAATTGCTACCTTCCGACATAGTAAATTATTTACTGTCGACATAGACCAAAGATCGCAACACAACCATTGAACTGACATGGAAAATTGGTGTAGCCTGGTCATAGAACATATCTCATCCATCACACAATGATCCTGTGATGTTATTTTGTTACAGCATTTAAGATCCAAATAGCATTGTGTCGTAAATCACTATTTGTTATTTGGTACTGGAACAATTTTTCTTAAAAGAAAACTTGCTACAGATATTTATTGACACATCCTTTTCAGTTATATATCTTCGGTACTGATGGTAAAAGATAACACTGCTGTGATGTTATTTTTATCAGATTAATATACAAATAGCGACTGCTTGTTGAAATTAAGTTGCACTTACATTTTATGATTTTCCCTCCTTATTACTGAAATACATTGAAGAATATGAGATGATATTATTATGTTAAATTCAACAATATATCTATAACTCTTTACTTAAATAAACAACAACAACAATGCCATGGATTGTCAATTCATAGAAGTGCATGTGACATTATATTGTTGTTGTGTTAAATTATAATACATTGATGATATGACAAACAATTCTTTCTTTACATAGTTTATTTCTTATATGTATTCGAAAGTTAAATTTGAAATTCATTCCAGATGACACATCTTAGAATTTGTTACAACTGAACAGATGTATCTACTTACATTGTCCTGCATGGACCCATAAGATAATTTTATAAAGATAGTCGGCGTTAGCTGTAAAAGTACTGTTACATAGCAAACAGTCTGTTTCTCTGATTTTGCACACATTTTTCATGTCCAGTTACATTAAACCAGCCTGGACCATTAGCCAATGAGATCACTCCCTCTAAGCAGGTACGCTTAAACATATCTGAATATTACTAATTGGTGGAAATCCGTTGAAATATCTGGGCCAATAGCAAATGCATACAGCTGCGACCGAAAAAAAAGTGAAAAAATTATAATAGCTGAAAAATGGATAACCATCATTAAATGAGAAATAGCAAAATTACATTTTCGTCAAACGTTTGTAATACATAGCTTATTGTGAAATGTAATTTCTGCTGTTTCGTATGTTAAAAACATTGTGAATAAAGACACACATTTTCCTGATTTAAAATCTTAAATCCTCTTAATTAATTCAAACAAACGAAAACGTCTGATACAATAAAAGCATAGACATCTTTTTGAATTTCGTCATAAAAATATATTAAAATATAAAATGATATCCATTTTCTCACTTATTGAATACTAGGCATTCTTCTTTCTTTAAAAGGTAAATGCATATTACAAACCCAAATTCCTTTTTTAATATACAGTCTATGATAAGAGAGATACTCTCAGTTAAGTTAAAGTAGATCAGAACTTTTCAAATATGATACTATCTTAATAAGGATTAAATCAGATATACTTTGTACATATATACCTTAATACACATCGACATTCCTAGATTAATATCACTTAATCTGATTGTGAAAGTTTGTACTACTATGCATTCGTGACAATTATATATCCAAATTTGTATGTGTGTAGATAATGTATCAATGTACACTTCTTAATAAAATGTCTGTTCTATAAATCAAAGACCTATTCATCAGAGATATGATACTGTCCGATTCTCGTGACGAAAACAACAGTGAACGGGATTTGAACGAGATCTCGCTGAGACGCTTAACAATGCTGAACAAAGACGTTTTACAGTATAACTTATAAAAGAGATCTTTTGAGGGACATACATATTTGGTATTGAAGAGAAAACTTAGTATATTTATAATTTTAATGAGAAATTTTATACATCTCACGTTAGCTCGCGGTCACATGATCGTACACGTAACTTAAATCGGAGTTGCGGATCTCTGTCAGGTTATTAGGTCTTTGTATAAATCTGATCACACTATGACAATACACTAGGTACATGTAGCCTCATCAAGCTGCTTCTCAACTGTAAAATATATTTGGTCATGTGACGATGGCGTGAAGATGAAAATAATGACTATGGATCAATGTTATAATTGTTGATTGTCTTTAATGAGATTTCTACTGGGGGATTGAAGATCCTTGCTGGATGATTAAGTGTACAAGCATTTTATTTGTATAGTCAACACCGGTTAGTATACAGTGCAATATTTATACGATCCAGAAGTTCGTAGACTACTTCAATATTTTAATACTTGATCAAATATACGTATAAAAAACATATATCCATAACCTATGAACCTTCCTTTATCTCAACAGAATATTTTATAAAAATCGATGCAGGTTTATAGGAGTACTGTCTGTTACAAACAACACATTTTTCCACTATCGCCTCACTTCAAAGCGGGTCGACGTCATTGACGTCACAGAAATCTTATTGTTCTCTCTAGGTAGATGACGTTTCACATTTTTTAAAGTATCGTCCTCCATGCAGCGTTCGTGGCGATTAATCCATTTTCCATTGCCAAAAGCTGCATTACATCGTCCATTACTATTCAAGGCACTGCAGATTGGCGTCATGGATGCCGCTCTCAACGTTTGGTCACGGTCACATCTAATCGCCCTCGAGATATTCTCGGCATTCCGAAAACATCCTATGTCATTTAAACAGACCCTTTTCCTCTAGCTTGCTCTAGTAGTTGTAACGTTTTCTTTGGTGTTTTTCCTAAATATTTGAAAAAATTAATGTTTGCGCGAATTTCCTTCCGGTCTTTGACGTCCTTGACGTCCATTATTACGTAGCGAACGTGACGACCGTTAGTATTTGTTATGATTTCGTTAAATAACATCAAAATGAGATCAGATTGTCTGATTATGATAACAAAATATATAAGTACATTATGACGAAAATTTATTGAAATAAGTACATGTTTCCCTATTTTGAAGAGATAGGTAAAGAAGGGCTTTTATAAAATGAAGAGGTTGACATTTTTTTTTCAATTTTAATATTTCTTATTTATGTTTTTTATTAAAAACAATATGTATTTTTAAATGACAAAATAATGTAAATGAAAATGATTAGTGATACTGCAAACAAACTTGATTATAGTAAAAGATCCTAACATTTTCTCTTACAAGTCATGTTCTGACTACGGTATATTTGTAGAATTCACTATTAAGACCCCCTCGCTTTTAAGACCATTTCGCTATTAAGACCATTTCCTATTAAAACCACTTCGCTATTAAGCGAGGTTTTACTGTATTTATTTATTTTACTTACTAAAAAGGTTGAATATTTATCTCACTATGTCGTATGTACGGTTGACGGTTGAGTTGGTAATTAAAGGAAAACGAAAAGACTAAATATCCTACCGGACATGTTTTTAGCGGCCATCTTAATGTCAAAGCTTTTGTGTGAAAGTCAAATCTTGGAGACAAAAAGAAGAAAAATGAATAGTTCGACTTGTAATGATATAGCACATTCTCTTAAAAAAAAATATTATGTAATAAGCGTATACACACGAAGTTTCTCTCGATAGTTCACGGCTCTACCTCTTGCATAAGTTGCACTGCACAATAATCCAACTGTGAAAAAACAAAGGGACTTTTTAAGTATACCGTAAAAATTAAATGGAATCTTTAGAGTATAGAGTCAACACTGGAAATAGATATTTAATATTATATATCCATATGTTACAAAGAAATAATACTTAGTAATGAACGTTCGGTTATGATCCTGTACTGGGCTTGTGAAAAGCCATATTAATGTATTCCAGCTGTCACTAATGTAGCTAAACTTGAAAATCGTTACAACAGATGACACTACTGTCATTAACACGAGGAAGATCGATACTTGATGAATCTCGAATTAATGTTAACAACACCCGCTATCAGGATGTTATTATTGTTCCTTCCACCATATTTGAAACAGTTTCATTTTATCTAATCATAGGTATATTCTTAATATACAGTCTCTATTAATCAGTTTATCCCATATCTAATTTTGGGCAATTAATGATTTTTCATAAATATTTCACAGAAGGGGCTTGCTTTGTCAGTATTTTTGTCAGTTCTTACATTTTTGTCTTTAAAGACGTGACGACCGTTAGTATTTGTTATGATTTCGTTAAATAACATCAAAATGAGATCAGATTGTCTGATTATGATAAGAAAATATATAAGTACATTATGACGAAAATGTATTGAAATAAGGACATGTTTCCCTATTTTGAAGAGATAGGTAAAGAAGGGTTTTTATAAAATGAAGAGGTTGACATTTTTTTTTCAATTTTAATATTTCTTATTTATGTTTTTATTAAAAACAATATGTATTTTTAAATGACAAAATAATGTAAATGAAAATGATTAGTGATACTGCAAACAAACTTGATTATAGTAAAAGATCCTAAAATTTTCTCTTACAAGTCATGTTCTGACTACGGTATATTTGTAGAATTCACTATTAAGCCCCCTTCGCTTTTAAGAACATTTCGCTATTAAGACCATTTCCTATTAAAACCACTTCGCTATTAAGCGAGGTTTTACTGTATTTGTTTATTTTACTTACTAAAAAGGTTGAATATTTATCTCACTATGTCGTATGTACGGTTGACGGTTGAGTTGGTAATTAAAGGAAAACGAAAAGACTAAATATCCTACCGGACATGTTTTTAGCGGCCATCTTAATGTCAAAGCTTTTGTGTGAAAGTCAAATTTTAAAAAAAAAGAATAGTTAGACTTGTAATGATATAGCACATTCTCTTAAAAAAAAAATGTAATAAGCGTATACACACGAAGTTTCTTTCGATAGTTCACGGCTCTACCTCTTGCATAAGTTGCACTGCACAATAATCCAACTGTGAAAAAACAAAGGACTTTTTAAGTATACCGTAAAAATTAAATGGAATCTTTAGATTATAGAGTCAACACTGGAAATAGATATTTAATATTATATATCCATATGTTACAAAGAAACAATACTTAGTAATGAACGTTGGTTATGATCCTGTACTGTGCTTGTGAAAAGCCATATTAATGTATTCCAGCTGTCACTAATGTAGCTAAACCTGAAAATCGTTACAACAGATGACACTACTGTCATTAACACGAGGAAGATCGATACTTGATGAATCTCGAATTAATGTTAACAACACCCGCTATCAGGATTTATTATTGTTCCTTCCACCATATTTGAAACAGTTTCATTTTATCTAATCATAGGTATATTCTTAATATACAGTCTCTATTAATCAGTTTATCTCATATCTAATTTTGGGCAATTAATGATTTTTCATAAATATTTCATAGAAGCGGCTTGCTTTGTCAGTATTTTTGTCAGTTCTTAATTATTGTCTTTAAAGACGTGACGACCGTTAGTATTTGTTATGATTTCGCAAAATAACATCAAAATGAGATCAGATTGTCTGATTATGATAACAAAATATATAAGTACATTATGACGAAAATGTATTGAAATAAGTACATGTTTCCCTATTTTGAAGAGAAAGGTAAAGAAGGGTTTTATAAAATGAAGAGGTTGACATTTTTTATTTCAATTTTAATATTTCTTATTTATGTTTTTATTAAAAACAATATGTATTTTTAAATGACAAAATAATGTAAATGAAAATGATTAGTGATACTGCAAACAAACTTGATTATAGTAAAAGATCCTAAAATTTTCACTTACAAGTCATGTTCTGACTTCGGTATATTTGTAGAATTCACTATTAAGCCCCTCGCTTTTAAGAACATTTCGCTATTAAGACCTTTCCTATTAAAACCACTTCGCTATTAAGCGAGGTTTTACTGTATTTGTTTATTTTACTTACTAAAAAGGTTGAATATTTATCTCACTATGTCGTATGTACGGTTGACGGTTGAGTTGGTAATTAAAGGAAAACGAAAAGACTAAATATCCTACCGGACATGTTTTTTGCGGCCATCTTAATGTCAAAGCTTTTGTGTGAAAGTCAAATCTTGGAGACAAAAAGAAGAAAAAAGAATAGTTCGACTTGTAATGATATAGCACATTCTCTTAAAAAAAAATATTATGTAATAAGCGTATACACACGAAGTTTCTCTCGATAGTTCACTTGCTCTACCTTTGCATAAGTTGCACTGCACAATAATCCAACTGTGAAAAAACAAAGGGACTTTTTAAGTATACCGTAAAAATTAAATGGAATCTTTAGAGTATAGAGTCAACACTGGAAATAGATATTTAATATTATATATCCATATGTTACAAAGAAACAATACTTAGTAATGAACGTTCGGTTATGATCCTGTACTGTGCTTGTGAAAAGCCATATTAATGTATTCCAGCTGTCACTAATGTAGCTAAACCTGAAAATCGTTACAACAGATGACACTACTGTCATTAACACGAGGAAGATCGATACTTGATGAATCTCGAATTAATGTTAACAACACCCGCTATCAGGATATTATTATTGTTCCTTCCACCATATTTGAAACAGTTTCATTTTATCTAATCATAGGTATATTCTTAATATACAGTCTCTATTAATCAGTTTATCTCATATCTAATTTTGGGCAATTAATGATTTTTCATAAATATTTCATAGAAGCGGCTTGCTTTGTCAGTATTTTTGTCAGTTCTTAAATTATTGTCTTTAAAGACGTGACGACCGTTAGTATTTGTTATGATTTCGCAAAATAACATCAAAATGAGATCAGATTGTCTGATTATGATAACAAAATATATAAGTACATTATGACGAAAATGTATTGAAATAAGTACATGTTTCCCTATTTTGAAGAGAAAGGTAAAGAAGGGCTTTTATAAAATGAAGAGGTTGACATTTTTTATTTCAATTTTAATATTTCTTATTTATGTTTTTATTAAAAACAATATGTATTTTTAAATGACAAAATAATGTAAATGAAAATGATTAGTGATACTGCAAACAAACTTGATTATAGTAAAAGATCCTAAAATTTTCACTTACAAGTCATGTTCTGACTTCGGTATATTTGTAGAATTCACTATTAAGCCCCCTTCGCTTTTAAGAACATTTCGCTATTAAGACCATTTCCTATTAAAACCACTTCGCTATTAAGCGAGGTTTTACTGTATTTGTTTATTTTACTTACTAAAAAGGTTGAATATTTATCTCACTATGTCGTATGTACGGTTGACGGTTGAGTTGGTAATTAAAGGAAAACGAAAAGACTAAATATCCTACCGGACATGTTTTTAGCGGCCATCTTAATGTCAAAGCTTTTGTGTGAAAGTCAAATCTTGGAGACAAAAGAAGAAAAAAGAATAGTTGACTTGTAATGATATAGACATTCTCTTAAAAAAAAATGTAATAAGCGTATACACACGAAGTTTCTCTCGATAGTTCACGGCTCTACCTTTTGCATAGGCTTACCTTGCATAAGTAGCACTGCACAATAATCCAACTGTGAAAAAACAAAGGGACTTTTTAAGTATACCGTAAAAATTAAATGGAATCTTTAGATTATAGAGTCAACACTAGAAATAGATATTTAATATTATATATCCATATGTTACAAAGAAACAATACTTAGTAATGAACGTTTGGTTATGATCCTGTACTGTGCTTGTGAAAAGCCATATTAATGTATTCCAGCTGTCACTAATGTAGCTAAACCTGAAAATCGTTACAACAGATGACACTACTGTCATTAACACGAGGAAGATCGATACTTGATGAATCTCGAATTAATGTTAACAACACCCGCTATCAGGATATTATTATTGTTCCTTCCACCATATTTGAAACAGTTTCATTTTATCTAATCATAGGTATATTCTTAATATACAGTCTCTATTAATCAGTTTATCTTTGTTTTTTACATATTTAATTTTGGAGACGTGACGACCGTTAGTATTTGTTATGATTTCGCAAAATAACATCAAAATGAGATCAGATTGTCTGATTATGATAACAAAATATATAAGTACATTATGACGAAAATGTATTGAAATAAGTACATGTTTCCCTATTTTGAAGAGAAAGGTAAAGAAGGGCTTTTATAAAATGAAGAGGTTGACATTTTTTATTTCAATTTTAATATTTCTTATTTATGTTTTTATTAAAAACAATATGTATTTTTAAATGACAAAATAATGTAAATGAAAATGATTAGTGATACTGCAAACAAACTTGATTATAGTAAAAGATCCTAAAATTTTCACTTACAAGTCATGTTCTGACTTCGGTATATTTGTAGAATTCACTATTAAGCCCCCTTCGCTTTTAAGAACATTTCGCTATTAAGACCGTTTCCTATTAAAACCACTTCGCTATTAAGCGAGGTTTTACTGTATTTGTTTATTTTACTTACTAAAAAGGTTGAATATTTATCTCACTATGTCGTATGTACGGTTGACGGTTGAGTTGGTAATTAAAGGAAAACGAAAAGACTAAATATCCTACCGGACATGTTTTTTGCGGCCATCTTAATGTCAAAGCTTTTGTGTGAAAGTCAAATCTTGGAGACAAAAAGAAGAAAAAAGAATAGTTCGACTTGTAATGATATAGTACATTCTCTTAAAAAAATAATATTATGTAATAAGCGTATACATACGAAGTTTCTCTCGATAGTTCACTGCTCTACCTCTTGCATAAGTTGCACTGCACAATAATCCAACTGTGAAAAAACAAAGGGACTTTTTAAGTATACCGTAAAAATTAAATGGAATCTTTAGAGTATAGAGTCAACACTGGAAATAGATATTTAATATTATATATCCATATGTTACAAAGAAACAATACTTAGTAATGAACGTTGGGTTTTTTTTTTTTTTTTTTTTTTTTTTTTTTTTTTTTTTTTTTTTTTTTTTTTTTTTTTTTTTTTTTTTTTTTTTTTTTTTTTTTTTTTTTTTTTTTTTTTTTTTTTTTTTTTTTTTTTTTTTTTTTTTTTTTTTTTTTTTTTTTTTTTTTTTTTTTTTTTTTTTTTTTTTTTTTTTTTTTTTTTTTTTTTTTTTTTTTTTTTTTTTTTTTTTTTTTTTTTTTTTTTTTTTTTTTTTTTTTTTTTTTTTTTTTTTTTTTTTTTTTTTTTTTTTTTTTTTTTTTTTTTTTTTTTTTTTTTTTTTTTTTCCATATGTTACAAAGAAACAATACTTAGTAATGAACGTTTGGTTATGATCCTGTACTGTGCTTGTGAAAAGCCATATTAATGTATTCCAGCTGTCACTAATGTAGCTAAACCTGAAAATCGTTACAACAGATGACACTACTGTCATTAACACGAGGAAGATCGATACTTGATGAATCTCGAATTAATGTTAACAACACCCGCTATCAGGATATTATTATTGTTCCTTCCACCATATTTGAAACAGTTTCATTTTATCTAATCATAGGTATATTCTTAATATACAGTCTCTATTAATCAGTTTATCTCATATCTAATTTTGGGCAATTAATGATTTTTCATAAATATTTCATAGAAGCGGCTTGCTTTGTCAGTATTTTTGTCAGTTCTTAAATTATTGTCTTTAAAGACGTGACGACCGTTAGTATTTGTTATGATTTCGCAAAATAACATCAAAATGAGATCAGATTGTCTGATTATGATAACAAAATATATAAGTACATTATGACGAAAATGTATTGAAATAAGTACATGTTTCCCTATTTTGAAGAGAAAGGTAAAGAAGGGCTTTTATAAAATGAAGAGGTTGACATTTTTTATTTCAATTTTAATATTTCTTATTTATGTTTTTATTAAAAACAATATGTATTTTTAAATGACAAAATAATGTAAATGAAAATGATTAGTGATACTGCAAACAAACTTGATTATAGTAAAAGATCCTAAAATTTTCACTTACAAGTCATGTTCTGACTTCGGTATATTTGTAGAATTCACTATTAAGCCCCCTTCGCTTTTAAGAACATTTCGCTATTAAGACCGTTTCCTATTAAAACCACTTCGCTATTAAGCGAGGTTTTACTGTATTTGTTTATTTTACTTACTAAAAAGGTTGAATATTTATCTCACTATGTCGTAGTACGGTTGACGGTTGAGTTGGTAATTAAAGGAAAACGAAAAGACTAAATATCCTACCGGACATGTTTTTTGCGGCCATCTTAATGTCAAAGCTTTTGTGTGAAAGTCAAATCTTGGAGACAAAAAGAAGAAAAAAGAATAGTTCGACTTGTAATGATATAGTACATTCTCTTAAAAAAATAATATTATGTAATAAGCGTATACATACGAAGTTTCTCTCGATAGTTCACTGCTCTACCTCTTGCATAAGTTGCACTGCACAATAATCCAACTGTGAAAAAACAAAGGGACTTTTTAAGTATACCGTAAAAATTAAATGGAATCTTTAGAGTATAGAGTCAACACTGGAAATAGATATTTAATATTATATATCCATATGTTACAAAGAAACAATACTTAGTAATGAGTTCGGTTATGATCCTGTACTGTGCTTGTGAAAAGCCATATTAATGTATTCAAATTTAATTCTGTTATGAGCTAAACCGAAAATCGTTACAACAGATGACACTACTGTCATTAACACGAGGAGATCGATACTTGATGAATCTCGAATTAATGTTAACAACACCCGCTATCAGGATATTATTATTGTTCCTTCACCATATTTGAAACAGTTTCATTTTATCTAATCATAGGTATATTCTTATATACAGTCTCTATTATCAGTTTATCTCATATCTAATTTGGGCAATTAATGATTTTTCATAATATTTCATAGAGCGGCTGCTTTGTCAGTATTTTTGTCAGTTCTTAATTATTGTCTTTAAAGACGTGACGACCGTTAGTATTTGTTATGATTCGCAAAATAACATCAAAATGAGATCAGATTGTCTGATTATGATAACAAAATAATAAGTACATTATGACGAAAATGTATTGAAATAAGTACATGTTTCCCTATTTTGAAGAGAAAGGTAAAGAAGGCTTTTATAAAATGAAGAGGTTGACATTTTTTATTTCAATTTTAATATTTCTTATTTATGTTTTATTAAAAACAATATGTATTTTTAAATGACAAAATAATGTAAATGAAAATGATTAGTGATACTGCAAACAAACTTGATTATAGTAAAAGATCCTAAAATTTTCACTTACAAGTCATGTTCTGACTTCGGTATATTTGTAGAATTCACTATTAAGCCCCCTTCGCTTTTAAGAACATTTCGCTATTAAGACCTTTCCTATTAAAACCACTTCGCTATTAAGCGAGGTTTTACTGTATTTGTTTATTTTACTTACTAAAAAGGTTGAATATTTATCTCACTATGTCGTATGTACGGTTGACGGTTGAGTTGGTAATTAAAGGAAAACGAAAAGACTAAATATCCTACCGGACATGTTTTTTAGCGGCCATCTTAATGTCAAAGCTTTTGTGTGAAAGTCAAATCTTGGAGACAAAAAGAAGAAAAAAAATAGTTCGACTTGTAATGATATAGCACATTCTCTTAAAAAATAATATTATGTAATAAGCGTATACATACGAAGTTTCTCTCGATAGTTCACGGCTCTACCTCTTGCATAAGTTGCACTGCACAATAATCCAACTGTGAAAAAACAAAGGGACTTTTTAAGTATACCGTAAAAATTAAATGGAATCTTTAGAGTATAGAGTCAACACTGAAATAGATATTTAATATTATATATCCATATGTTACAAAAAACAATACTTAGTAATGAACGTTCGGTTATGATCTGTACTGTGCTTGTGAAAAGCCATATTAATGTATTCCAGCTGTCACTAATGTAGCTAAACCTGAAAATCGTTACAACAGATGACACTACTGTCATTAACACGAGGAAGATCGATACTTGATGAATCTCGAATTAATGTTAACAACACCCGCTATCAGGATGTTATTATTGTTCCTTCCACCATATTTGAAACAGTTTCATTTTATCTAATCATAGGTATATTCTTAATATACAGTCTCTATTAATCAGTTTATCTCATATCTAATTTTGGGCAATTAATGATTTTTCATAAATATTTCATAGAAGCGGCTTGCTTTGTCAGTATTTTTGTCAGTTCTTAAATTATTGTCTTTAAAGACGTGACGACCGTTAGTATTTGTTATGATTTCGCAAAATAACATCAAAATGAGATCAGATTGTCTGATTATGATAACAAAATATATAAGTACATTATGACGAAAATGTATTAAAATAAGGACATGTTTCCCTATTTTGAAGAGAAAGGTAAAGAAGGGCTTTTATAAAATGAAGAGGTTGACATTTTTTATTTCAATTTAATATTTCTTATTTATGTTTTTATTAAAAACAATATGTATTTTTAAATGACAAAATAATGTAAATGAAAATGATTAGTGATACTGCAAACAAACTTGATTATAGTAAAAGATCCTAAAATTTTCACTTACAAGTCATGTTCTGACTTCGGTATATTTGTAGAATTCACTATTAAGCCCCCTTCGCTTTTAAGAACATTTCGCTATTAAGACCGTTTCCTATTAAAACCACTTCGCTATTAAGCGAGGTTTTACTGTATTTTTTATTTTACTTACTAAAAAGGTTGAATATTTATCTCACTATGTCGTATGTACGGTTGACGGTTGAGTTGGTAATTAAAGGAAAACGAAAAGACTAAATATCCTACCGGACATGTTTTTTGCGGCCATCTTAATGTCAAAGCTTTTGTGTGAAAGTCAAATCTTGGAGACAAAAAGAAGAAAAAAGAATAGTTCGACTTGTAATGATATAGCACATTCTCTTAAAAAATAATATTATGTAATAAGGTATACATACGAAGTTTCTCTCGATAGTTCACGCTCTACCTCTTGCATAAGTTGCACTGCACAATAATCCAACTGTGAAAAAACAAAGGGACTTTTTAAGTATACCGTAAAAATTAAATGGAATCTTTAGAGTATAGAGTCAACACTGGAAATAGATATTTAATATTATATATCCATATGTTACAAAGAACCAATATTAATAATGAACGTTCGGTTATGATCCTGTACTGTGCTTGTGAAAAGCCATATTAATGTATTCCAGCTGTCACTAATTAGCTAAACCTGAAAATCGTTACAACAGATGACACTACTGTCATTAACACGAGAAGATCGATACTTGATGAATCTCGAATTAATGTTAACAACACCCGCTATCAGGATTTATTATTGTTCCTTCCACCATATTTGAAACAGTTTCATTTTATCTAATCATAGGTATATTCTTAATATACAGTCTCTATTAATCATTTATCCATATCTAATTTTGGGCAATTAATGATTTTCATAAATATTTCATAGAAGCGGCTTGCTTTGTCAGTATTTTTGTCAGTTCTTAAATTATTTCTTTAAAGACGTGACGACCGTTAGTATTTGTTATGATTTCGCAAAATAACATCAAAATGAGATCAGATTGTCTGATTATGATAACAAAATATATAAGTACATTATGACGAAATGTATTGAAATAAGACATGTTTCCCTATTTTGAAGAGAAAGGTAAAGAAGGCTTTTATAAAATGAAGAGGTTGACATTTTTTATTTCAATTTTAATATTTCTTATTTATGTTTTTATTAAAAACAATATGTATTTTTAAATGACAAAATAATGTAAATGAAAATGATTAGTGATACTGCAAACAAACTTGATTAAGTAAAAGATCCTAAAATTTTCACTTACAAGTCATGTTCTGACTCGGTATATTTGTAGAATTCACTATTAAGCCCCCTCGCTTTAAGAACATTTCGCTATTAAGACCATTTCCTATTAAAACCACTTCGCTATTAAGCGAGGTTTTACTGTATTTGTTTATTTTACTTACTAAAAAGGTTGAATATTTATCTCACTATGTCGTATGTACGGTTGACGGTTGAGTTGGTAATTAAAGGAAAACGAAAAGACTAAATATCCTACCGGACATGTTTTTAGCGGCCATCTTAATGTCAAAGCTTTTGTGTGAAAGTCAAATCTTGGAGACAAAAAGAAGAAAAAAGAATAGTTCGACTTGTAATGATATAGCACATTCTCTTAAAAAATAATATTATGTAATAAGCGTATACATACGAAGTTTCTCTCGATAGTTCACGGCTCTACCTCTTGCATAAGTTGCACTGCACAATAATCCAACTGTGAAAAAACAAAGGGACTTTTTAAGTATACCGTAAAAATTAAATGGAATCTTTAGAGTATAGAGTCAACACTGGAAATAGATATTTAATATTATATATCCATATGTTACAAAGAAACAATACTTAGTAATGAACGTTCGGTTATGATCCTGTACTGGGCTTGTGAAAAGCCATATTTATGTATTCCAGCTGTCACTAATGTAGCTAAACTTGAAAATCGTTACAACAGATGACACTACTGTCATTAACACGAGGAAGATCGATACTTGATGAATCTCGAATTAATGTTAACAACACCCGCTATCAGGATGTTATTATTGTTCCTTCCACCATATTTGAAACAGTTTCATTTTATCTAATCATAGGTATATTCTTAATATACAGTCTCTATTAATCAGTTTATCCCATATCTATAGTATATATGTATGTGACTAATACATTGTTTCCGTTGAAGGATTAATAGTTGCGGTATATATACTATTTGTGAGTATGCAGAAAGTGACATACTGTGTGTTCTCTTCTAGAAAACAACATGATAGTTTCTTATAATGCATAACTGGATGACATAGTTAATTGATACTTAAGTAGCTATGAAGCCTTTGCAGTTTATTATGTTACAATGATGTATCTTAAATATTTATATACATCCTGTACATCAGTATGTCAAATTGAAGTTAGAAGGCTATTCCAATAAACACATGTAGTTTATTATGAACTATCATAGGTACAAAACAACAAAATTAAATTTTCACCTGACAGAGAAGAAACACACGGATAATGTGTTAGTTCGACATCAGAGTATCGAGTTGTATTTGCGCCTCGTGTTTTCCATGTGTCTGAGTCTGAAAATGTATAGGTATTCATAAATGCATTTCTTTAGATGTTACGATGTACATGACCTGCGAATCATTTTTTAACTCTACAATAACATTTACATATTTATGTAAACTTCGATAAAATGATAACTATATATATGATCTGACATGAGTACAGAACATGTCAGATTCTGTATATCATGTGACCTAAACCCACTAAATGCAATTATAACAAGGACTTTAGGGGACCGGACTGAGAACGACTCAGATTTTTTTTTCTTACACCAAGAAAATTGTTCATAACAATAGCTTAAAATAACGATTTAAATGTGTGTATTTCTCATACATTATCAGCGTATCAGTAAAAATACATATTTTCAATCAAAGTTAGTTGCATTAAACTTATTTAATCCAGTTATTTTAGTTCAACACACAATACATGTTGAATACGCGCGCGTTTCGCAGAGTAAGTAATTCGGCCAATAAGTTATTGTAACGTGTTAAGTATAAGAATATACATGATGGCGACCTATTACCTTGTTAAACGTGTTGTACAAATTAGCTTCAGGTAGTATAGCAAATAGATTGAAAAAAGTTTTAAATTCCTTGATATCAAATGATCAAACAGGTTTTATAAAAGATAGATTTATAGGAGAAAATACAAGACTAGTTTATGATATAATGAAATACTGTGAAGACCATAACATGCCTGGTTTAGTGATGCTTATTGATTTTGAAAAAGCATTTGATTCTTTATCATTTAATTTCATTGAGAAAACCCTATCTTTTTTCAATTTTGGTGAAATGTTTAGAAAATGGGTACATTTGTTTTTATATGATACCGAAGTATGTGTACAACTAAATGGTTTTTTATCAGATTTTTTTACTATAGAGAGAGGCTGTAGACAAGGGGACCCTATTTCGGCATATATTTTTATACTGTGTGCAGAGATTTTATCAATCAAAATAAAAAACTCAAATGGTATTAGAGGGATAAAAATCAAAGGGGAAGAATATATTATGTCACAATTTGCTGACGATACATCATTATTTCTAGACGGTTCAGACGAATCCTTGAATACAGTTTTAGATGTTTTAAGATATTTTCAATTATATCTGGATTAAATGTCAATTTTGATAAAACAAAAGTCATTTGGATAGGTTCTTTAAAGTATAGTACGAGATCTATTAAAACAAGATGGAAACTTTCATGGGGGAAACTCAATTTAAATTACTAGGGATATATTTTGATGTGGATCTAAACAAAATACAGCAATTAAATTATCAAAGGCAGGAAGAAAAAATGAAGAAAATTATTTCTTATTGGAAAGAAGGAAACTTACACCGCTAGGAAGAATTACTGTTGTAAAATCTTAAGTTGTGCCACTACTTACAAATCTTTTCATTAGTTTACCCTCTCCAACAAAAACATTTATGAAATATCTCAGTGATATGTTAAACAAATTTGTATGGGATGGTAAAACAAAAATAAAGAATTCAGTTTTTATTAAAGATTATAATGAAGGTGGTTTGAGAATGATTGATATAGAGAAATATGAAATTAGTATGAAAATAAAATGGTTTAAAAGTATGATATGTAATAGTAATAGTAAATGTAACTTGTAGAATGTTTGTTTGATGTGAGTAAAATATTTAACACTGGAAAACATTTTTGTGTTCATGTTATAAAATCTATCAAAAATAAATTTTGGATTGATGTCCTCAAATCATATATATTGTATATTGATAAGTTCAAAATTGAAAATTTTGATCAATTGTTTAATATGCCATTGTTTTATAATGAAAGTTTTATGATAAATTCAAATTATATTTATATGCCTGATTTATATGAAAAAGGGCTTCGATATGTTAAGGATATTATGAACAATAATGGTGATTTTGAAGATGTAACACATATAGAAAATATAATTGGCAAAAAAATAAATTACTTGAAATTTTTTGGTCTTATAAATGTTGTGAAAAAATTTGTAACTAAGTTTAAATTAATGAAAAAAAGTAACATACATTTAACCTGTCATAATCCTTGTCTAAATTGTTATATGCATCCAATACTAACTAGAGCGGATGAAAATAAGTATATATATAATATTTTAATAAAAAACAATGAAATTCCCACAAGCAAAGAAAAATGGATATCTATATATAACAGTTGTGAAATTAATTAACGTTTAAAAATTTTGTAATAATTTTACAAAGTTAAATAAA
>CM037789.1:45060606-45110606 GCA_021229015.1 Solen grandis | reverse complement strand
AAATTTCAAATAAATGTAACCATTTATCAATGATTTGCATGTCATATATGTAATCAATTTATCTAAAAAATAAAGCACAATAAATAATTAACGTAGGTCACAAGCTGCTATTTGTAATTTGGACATCATCTTAAAATTTAAGTTTGTGGAACGGTTGAATGAAACAAATCTGTCAGTTATAACTAATTTTCTTTCCTTTTTCTGCTATATCTGTAAGCTGAAGAACGAATGCTATGTACAGTTTCTATGTAGACAATTTAAGAAGAAATTGGTGGTCAAATCTTTGAATTGAAACTAAAGATTAAATGTGGAGTGGGATTTTTATGATATGGATTTAATGGCATGTTTTTGATGGAATTATTGTCTTTATACTTATCAGAAATCTATAATTGGTTCTTCAGAGTTTTTCTACCAGCCATCTAACCACTGTTTTTGTTTACGAAAGATATGTGACGTAGATCTATTACAAATACAACGAGATGAGCAAATGCCACGAGATAAGCGAGTCTAACCAGACTCTATTACCTTTTTTGTACATGTTTTTGGGAAGTCTTTACTTGTATACAGACAAATAAAGTTCTCGTCTAGAAAATTTTGACGGACATTTAAAAAAATCGATTGCTTCGTCAAAATTACCTCAGGTAACTCCTTCTCTTTACCATATGGACCGCGTCTGCATTTCTTCTCCTTTGGCTCCATTTTCCAGTCAAATAGATCTTTTTTATAACTGTTTTCATTTAAGATTTTAACGAAGTTGATCTGAGATGTTAGATATAACGAATAAAATCGATAAATAAATGAATAATTGCATAAATAAATAGGCCTAGATAAATTTTCATCTAAACCATAAACAGCAGACGAGTGTACAAGGGAGATCACTGTTGAGGAATTAGCTCAGCATCAGTAGAGTCGTTCCATTATCTGAAAAGGGGTAGCAACTAGGAGAAAACTTACGTTTATAGCTTTTAAAACATGAAAAGTACATATTAATAATCAGTAAGCGACTCGTTATTGAAATAAAATTTATATCAATTCCTACTTTCATTGAGTGCCAATTTTATATTTATTTCAAATTCGGTCAATAACCACCCACCCCTCCTACGCAGCATGTGAGATCTCCTGTAAGGAGGCTAGTTTTGAAACTCCCGCGAAAGTTAACGCATCATAGACGCTGGGATCATGGACGCTGTTAGAAGCACCTATCCCTTTTGCGATAAAAGCGACCCGTTCTTTGTTATTTTTTATGAATACGATAAAGCTTTGCAAATCACATCATCAACGAAGGTGCAATTCGATGGTTCGAAAGATGATGCTGTTACTGTGCAGTTTAAAACCACGATTTTGCAAGATGATGGACGAGAAGCGGTAGTCGATATGCCATATGAAGGAAATGCAGTGTATTCTGGAAGTGAGTATTTATTTATTAGCATTTTAATTTCGGCTATTGATGATTAATGTGAAGAATAATTGACAAATATGATATTGATCTAGTTGGGTCCGTTTGTTTAAATCTGAATATGGTTGGTCCCATTTTGTTGTCCCATTACAAAAGCCTTTTGAAAAGGTGAACCAAAAATCCTACATTCTTAGTTCAAAATCATTTATGAAAAATGCATTATACTCAAGAAAAATAAGTTTTAGCATTTAAAATAGCGTTTTTATTGCTGATTCACATTTTCCCACATTTTTTAATCACGTTACCCCTGTGATGTCGTCCGAGAACTTACATTTCATATAGAATTGTAGATGACTCATCATCAAAAAAAAAAAAAAAAAAAAAAATAATGCATACAAAGTTTGAAAACCTTTCATTTATAAAACAAAGATTGAACATCAAAGGGGATGAATGCGCTCGCTGGAATTCTGGAACAGCTGAATGCTTGATAAAGCCCCAGCTGATTTTAGCAGTTATGCCCCTTTCATGCTATTTTTCTTAAATTAGTTCACCAATATGGAACTTGCTCAAGTATGCGTTATTTTCCTTGCCCTATTGTCCAAGTTTTTCATAATTCTCATAGACAAAAAAAAAAAAAAAAAAAAATCTTAATAAAAAAATGGGCAGGGGCAGTCATGTCCTATGGAAACATTTCTTGTTTAAATAGAGTTTTGTTCTGCTCCACTAAAATTGTATGAAATTTAAGGCCTTTGATTTACAATTTCACAAAAAAAGTCAATGTGACATTTTCAAAACCTATGTGACATTTTCAAAATCCTATGTGACATATCATAAATTACAATATAATTTACACACAACTTTTATTGAAGTGTTATTAATCACAAACAATTAACTTAAGCATGAAGTTTTCTGCTCTTAGAAGTTTTCCGTGTGGCCAACACTTTTCAATATTGACATCTAGGTCACCTTTGGTGAACGGTCCAACTTTGAGAAGTTGGTTATTAAGATGTGTGGAGCTCAGACTGGCACGTCTTAATCTACAGTGAGTGACAATGTAGATTCTGTGACATTTGATTTTTTAATGATAGAATCAAAAGCATCTGCCTGATTCATACTCAAAATTTTCGTACCCAAACATCATAAAAAAAGAAAGATCGAGGCACGGACCCATCATTAGCCAAAATCAATGTGACATTTTTGGTTTTTATGGGACTATGGCCCATGGCCCATGCCTTTCCCAGGCACTGTACATTTAATGAACATTTCAGTTTACATTTGAATTATAGTTAAGAGTTTTTTTTTTGTCTTCAGGTTCAGCATCATGCAGGGAATACCTGAAGTTGGTTGATGATAACGAAATAAAAGAAAAACAGGGTAACAATTCAGACCTTCTGAAGTACCTTAGATGTATTGCGGAAAGAAGAAGGCAATCGGGAAAGCGGGGTACTAGCAGCAAGTTGAAAAAGGTGTTGGCTGAATGTAATCCTGAAACTGCAACTGACCAAGAGAAAACTTTAGTCAGTATTCAGGCCAAAAAAACACCAAAATTCTCTGGACAGAAAGTGAAAAAATCTGTTGGAAAGGAAAACAAGGATTTTCAGACTGAAAAAAATTATCCAGTTCTGTTAAGATTTCTTTAGAAAAGAAAGTACCAGGCAAAAAAATCCTAAGTAATATAAAACAGAGAGAGATAAGAGCCTTTGCTGGACTTACAGGACCCAGTTTATTGGGGGAAAAAAATGTTAGTGTATCACCAACAGCAACCAATCGGACACCAGTTAGTCCCAGAAAGAATCCAGTGTCACCAGAGAAAGAAGAAACTGTTTTACCCACACAGTTTTCTTCATTAAAGAGAGTGGTGTCGAGTGAGACAGACTTTAATGTTGATGATAAAGAAACTGGCAAGTGTAGTAGGTCTTTGGCTAGTTCACTGGAAGAAACAACCAGTAGTCTGTCACCAACAGAAATTACTCAGCCACCAACAACTCCCAGAAAAGAGCAAGTACCACCTGCAGAGGAAGGTGCGAATGAGAAAATTGTGTCTACAGAGAAGGAATTTACTGTTAACACTGTAGAAACTAGCCAAAGTAGTCAATCACTGACACAAACAAGTCAGAATGGTGGATCGCAGGGTATGCCAAATGCTGTTCGATCTGGAATGCTGTCACTCTTAAACAATGAGCTAAGTGATAGCCATTTGTCATCCATAATTGAGGTAATTTTTGATGTAAAATTATGTGTGTGTGTTTTGTGGCTTAATGTGTGCTTAATATAAGTTTCCCATTCTAGCATAAAGGCAGAAAGATTTGTTTGCCTTTAAGGCAGAGTAACTATAGTGGTTCCGCAAATTCTTGGACCACTAACTTCTTATGAAGAAAACCAAGGAACCCAAATGAAAGAATTAGGATTCCTTTGTTTTATTTGTGGAATTCAATAAAGTTTGAAGCATAGTGGAACCATTACAGTTGCTCTACCTTAACCTACAGTATTTCAGTCGTTTGGAGATGATGTCTACTTGAGACAGTATAGTGCTGCCACACTGTAGTACGTATCACACCGTAGATACATGGCATGATGCCACACCCAGTCACATTATCCTGACACTACACCAGTACCATTTTTTACGACTGGTATGTCATGGCCAGCGATCGAACCCACGACTTCCTGCACCAGAGGTGGACACTCTAACCACTAGGACACTGGGGATGGTAGGGCAGTAAGAGTTAACCCTGTTACTCAACAGATTTGATGTTTATCTGGTGTATGATTATATTATATCAAATTATAGCAAGTTCTATTTGGATACCGCCCACCTAATATGACTAGAGTATAGCCCCCTTCTTTTACTGAAAGGCAGCGGGGACACCCCATGTCCTATGGACATATTTATAGTTTTACATTACTTAAGAATATCCTAATTGCCAATAAGGCTGCATGTCCTGATGATATAATGCTAAAACCAATTATTTATGAATAATTAACACTTGCTTACAGGCTGATGGCATGGTGGACACTTGTAATCAACTGAGTCTGGGTGGATGGGAGTATGGTTACAACTATCAAGACCCACAGCAGCAAGTATCTCCTCCAAGCCAATCTTTGAGTTTTCAACCTTTGATAGGTAATTAAGTATTTATAAGATATTAGAGTAGCTTACATCTATTTATTAGGAAATAATATCATAAAAAAAAAAAAAAAATTTATAAGTAATATATATACACTGACCCAAAATGAAAACTTTACACCTGTTTCAAATATCCATATTTCAATATGCATTTCATACAGAAGTTTGATGTTAACTAATTGAGAAAGCTTAATGTATCTGTAGTGTATCGGTGTGAGAAAGATTTTGAAGTGCATTCTAGAGGTCATTGCAAATCTTTAATATTTCCCTTACCAAATGTGTTTTTTTTCCCGAATCTCTGTAAAAACTGAATGAGTCTCTGCCACTAACAAATGTGTAAGTGAGCCATGTGGTGCTGTGCACGTGCAGAGTGTGAAAACAGTAAATCCCCTCCATATCTTAAAATACTCAATGCACATAATATTGTTACATAACCTTAAAGTGTGTTGATAGTCTCATAATATTGTATAACAGTTAAAGTAGAATGTGGGTTGTTGGAGAAAAAAAAATCTTGAACAAGTGTAAAATTTTCATTTTGGGTCAGTATATATAAACATACTCTGAAATATATATTTGCATACGTATAAGATTAGTATAATCTTTGATCCCAAAATTTGAATGATAATTTAAGAAAACCGTTCTCCTGTATTAAACTACCAAGTTAGTGTTGAGCCTAAATTTAGAATTCCAAGAATGCCTGAAATCATTACTCATTTCTTTTTAGCTTGACTATTCAAAGGAAAGAGAGAGCTGTATATGTAGTCATACTTGCTCAGGCGTAATTAACACTCAAGGTTAATTAAGGTTAATTTAGTTTTTTTCTCTTATATATCTCTTCAATCTTTTAATTTAAGGTATTGATCGACTTGAAACTACACACAAGTATATTGACTTGAAAAATCACACATATATTTGGGGTCATAATTTGCAGGCCACTGACCAGACATATATATTGCCTTTAAAATTAAGCATGGCCTAAATTTTTATTCCCCTATATCGATAGATCGGGGGCATATTGTTTTTGCACTGTCTGACTTTAGTTTGAATTTTGTTAGCGGCATAACTCGTAAAGTATACAAGGTACCAACATGAAACTTTCAATACATGAGTATTTAGAGAGATTGAAAAGTCAATTTTCAAGGATCAATTTTTCAATGATCTCCCTTTAAAATGATTATTTTCATCAATTTCTGTCCATCTCACAAAGATAAAGCCTTGACAGGGGCATTTGTGTTTTTGTTAACTGCAAGCTACCAGAAAGCCATAGAAGTAGTGTGATTGGCTTTGTTTCCTCTCTGGGCAATGTAACAATCCTTTGGAACAACAAATCAACTGAATGAAACACAGTCCTCGAGATCTACTCTTCCATCGCATATCGTGTCAAAGGCATCTCAGGATATAGCGTCAACACGTACTGAGGTAAAATTAGAGTTTTGTTTTAGTAAATCAACAGACATTTCTTCTCTTGGGCAAAAAAAAAAAAAAAAAAAATCTGTTTCCTATTACTTGCCAAAAAAAAAAAAAGAAAAAAAAATACAGCGTCAGTCGGTAAGATTTTTTTTTCTGAAAAACCCACTCATAGCCTACAAATATAATCCACTTTTGGACAGGGTATATTATAGTAAAAGTATTTATATAAAGTTTTTAATTACGCAGACTCCTAAGGTTATAAAAAGAAGAATGTTCATTTTATTCAATAATTAAGATGCATACTGGGTAAAAAAAACACGCTATATTGACTTTTATAAACATTATCAGTATGTTTGATTGCCATTACTAATAAAATTTATTTCTCAAATCAGATAGAATAAGTTTTAAAATAGTAAAGAAACATTCAAGTATTGAAACACATATTGCTTGTTGAGGTATTCACCAGATATGAGCGGGTGTGACAACAAAAGAATCAAGTGACAGTCAACTATGGAAGACATTGTTTATACTAGGGAAGTAACCATTTGTTACCGAATCTCAACATTGTGATTAATTGTGAAATATTGCATATTCATACCCCCGCTTCACAAAGTGAAGTTGGGGCTTAATATAGGAATTGAGCTTGTCCCATTCCCGTCCCATCATGCATCATACTACATCAGTGTTTTCCCCAGGATTTTAGGAATTCTTGATGGTGCGGGAGGGGTATCCTCTCCTGCGCTGTGCTGCGGTGAAAAGTTTTCAAAGTAAGACAATTAAATTACCATTTTAAAGCTACATTGTTTGTGGTTTGTACATGGTGTAGCGGGGGTATTAATCACTGATAGTTCTAGTTCAGTTATGTGTTGCTTATTTCAGTTTTAACTGTCTTATATATACAAATGTACGTCACGTCTTGTATACATTGGTAACTTACTATTTTTTTATACGCTCGTCGAAAGACTATCTATATGGCATTGGGTTATCTCCCCCTTTTTCAAAAGTTATGCAGCTTTGTTAATTTTTGCCTTTTCAAATATGGGGGGGGGGGGGGGGGGGGGGGGGTATTAGTTAGTCCTTAGGCGGCAGTTCTAGTTAAGAGATAAGTTTTTGTCTCTTAAATACAGTATCTTAAAGATTACTAAAGAATTGTATTGATATATAAATAACATGATCGACTGATTCATTGTTAAATGTGTATGACATTGATTGAGCGGAGCAGAAAATGAATAATTCTTTTATATTCAAGATGCAGCCTTGCAGATGTTAATTTACTTTATATTTTCAGAAAAAGTCACCACTTATTGTAGACAAAGAAAACCCATCACGATTTAAAGAAATACTGGTCAACCCACTTTTAGTGAGGAAAGCGGAGCAATGTGCTCTTCTCAATAAAAAACCAGGGGTATATTTACTAAATAAGGTCTCTACTCTACTATTTTCCTTGGATGAACTCAAGGCAGCCAAGGGTGTCTCCAGTCTAGACCCCTTAAAGCAAGAAGCATTGCATGGTAAGATCATTACTTATAGTACACATACAAAGTAGTTTGTCCTTCAAGAGTTTTCAGGATTTTGATTTGATATAATAGTGAATTCAGTTTAGTTGAAATTTTTGGGACTGCAACAGTTAAGGAATATGTATTTCATCTCTAGCTGTTAAAGGCTGTTGCATTGATTTGCATTTATTTCTACATGTATATATCAGGCAGCAGTTATTTTTTCTTCTATAATGATTTTGCATGCTAGTGTAATATACACATGCCTCACATAGTAAAGTGGATGTTTTATAGGAATAACATTTGTCTGGTCAAGTAATATGCCAGGTAACGTCCTGTCACCCCCAAGTTTTATAGGGTTAGTGGTATATATACTTGAACAAAGCAATGTACAGGGGATATTAATCACCTTAAGTGATAGTTGTTGAATGATATTCAGGGTTTTACATCAGCTTTGCATTTTGAGGGTCCCTGGGACTCATGTTCTCAAAATGTGGGGGTCCCATACAACAAAACGAGTGTCCATCGATGAAAAGCTTTATTTATCAATTCCTAATGTTAACTTCATTTGACGACAATAACTCTTTTGTAATCATGTCAGTATGATTATAAGCTGTTGTACTGTAACTACACGGCTGTTCGTAGTCCGTGAAAATCAAGGTTCAAAATGTTCTTAAACTGTTAAAAGAAAAAAAAAGAGACCTTTTTCTTCTTATTTATTGTAAATTTGACCCTTGACCATTTACTTTCAAGGGTCAAAAGTCACAATTTCTGAAATTTCAAGGGTCGAAATCCTTACTCCCGAGTCAAAGGAGAGCCCTGAACTATGGTTTGAAAAGTTAAATTTTAAGTCTTGATCTTCTGATGTGCTTTATACCATAACTCTTCTTACATCAGATCGACATGCAAGTGTTAGAGTATGATATTGTTGCCGAGTCATATTTATTTATTTTTCTAATATGTTTGTTAAAGTTGCTACAATTTTTAATATGTGTATGAACCAAAAAAAGGATGCACTTTTTTTTTACAGAGTATCTACGGGCCAAGGCGAACTCTATGCATATCCAGATGGTCAGTTCAAGTGATTATCGGCGAACACTGCAGAATAAGATAACAAATGCCAGGAAAACAAATTGAAATTAAGAATTTAAATTTCGACATTTTTGGCCATCCTAAAAAAATTGTTTTGCCCAAAAGTGACTCATAATGACAAATTAAACGCTCTTGTATGTTTTGTGTAGTCTTAGGCCTACAGAAATTGCAACAACATAAGCCCTGTCGGGTTGCTTCACTCTTGATCAGCTGTTTACCAGAACAAACACTACATGCCACCAGAGTCTAAGACTATATTGTGTTTCACAATATTATGGAGACTAGTAATGGATTTCTGTGCAACTGTCATACTAGCCAGCCATTCACATATAGAAACATTTGGATGTTTAAACCTTAGTGTTGTTAGTCATCTAAGTCTGTTCATTCTATTTTTATACCCCCCCCCTTGCTTGCTGATTTTAAGATGTTAAATTCTAAATGCTCAATATTGTTTCGGGGGCATGCTGAGTAGCTAGAGAGAGCAGTTTTTTTTGCAGTATTAGGCAGTTGTCATTTTACTGTTTACAGTTTTTTTTCTTCAGTTTTCTGTGATGTCATTATACTGGTTAAAACCTGGTCAGTAGTATTCTACAGTATTTTTTGATGTCATTATACTGGTGAAAACTGGTCAAGCAGTATTCCACAGTATTCTGTGTTGTCATTATACTGGTTAAAACTGGTCAAGCAGTATACCACAGTTTTTTATGACATCATAAAACTTCCAATCTCATTTAAATATTTCGCTGTAAATAACTGCACTTTTACTGCATTTTCACTGCATTTAACTGTTTTCCTTATATATTTTCAATGTACAAACGCCTTATTTGTAAATAACTGCACATGTTGTTATTAAAGTATTTTACTGCAATTATACTGCTTTTTACTGGTCAGAAAAAGAATGCAGAAAAACTGCATTTTTACTGCCTTCATTTTTCCTAAGGGAAGTGGAAGAGGGTTTGATGAGCTGCAGATAGCAGAAAGTCCTCTTGATTTTTTCTTTTGTTTTTTCTTCTTCGGCTTATTATTTTTCTTTAATTTGACGTTCAAATTAAAACAGGATGCCGATGTGCTAGTATTATGCAATTTTAACAGCAATCTCAGCAACTTTGACCCTTTTGAATACATTTTTTATTTTTACTCCATATGACGTCATATGACGTCAGACTTAAAAATAGTGTAAAATATTTTACGCGCTCTGCAGCCCTTATTTATGGTAGGATTTTCTTCAAACTGTCACGGAACATGAATCTCAAGACCTTTCTGTGCATATCTCCGAGGTTTTATGGCAAAAACAAGTTTCGAACCAAGGACCTTAAAACGCATTTAAGGGTTTTTGAAGCTTCCAGATAGGCTAGAAACACGGAGTTTAAACAGCATGTACGTTTGAAGGCTTTTTTAAGGTTTTGTGAAGGTTGACGTCATATTACGTCAATTGACGTCATGATGACAATATCGAGTTTTAAGCAAACGATAAAAGTTTTTTTTAGGCCTGCAGGCCTTAGCTTTCGACCGATTTGCATGAAATTTTCACTGAAGGTGAAATATAGCATCTCATTGTTGTCAGTCACTTCCGTTTCCGAAAAATCGCAAAGTTCAAGGTCATATGTCAATTATCGGTCTTTTACTTTGGCCTTAATTATCTCAAAACCGATTTATATTCTATTAAGACATTATACGTATAATTTGTAGTTCTTTAAAAGACCTTTAGAATGGTACAACATTTTTGATGGTCGGGGTCGAATCAGTTGGGTTATGGCGCACACACGAAACGTGTACTTTTAACTGCTGCTCTTAAGGTAATTGAAACGCTCTAGCTTCATGATTTTTCAGTCAATCTTAATGAAATTTTCAGAAAAAACCTACAGAAAAGAGAAGCGTTGCATGTTGAAAGGGATAGTTGTTTAGTCACGGTATTATGACGCCATGGATATTAAAGCAATAATTATTAAAAAATCATATAAAATCGGCAAGTTGATGTTTGAACTTTAAATTTGCATAAATGCCGTAGCTTAGGATGTGCAAAACGTCCTGTAAATTTCAAGAGATTACGTCATTAAACATGGAAGATATTCATGTTTTTCGGATAAGGCCTATATGCGAAAATCTAGCACAGAAAACGGTTAGGTTAAACGGCTGGTTACACAAGATCCGGATGTTCTCACGCAGGAAAGAGTACCTGTGTTGAATGTTGAATTATGATGCGTATATGAGTGAATGAACTGCATTTTAGGATGAAATCGTGTACACCAGGGCCGATGAGCATATTACTTTTGTCATTATGGCTTCCTCAAACTTTTATTAGGGCTTTCTGCCATAGCAGGGTTTATGTTTTATCTTATTAGGACTTATAGCATATTTTTCGTATACTTATTCTAGATAACATTTCATTGCTTACCAAACAATCTTCAACACTCACTCAGCCACTCACCGCGTGGGTTCGAATCCCGGCAGGGTCATTCGGATTTTCATGTGAGGAAGCCTTCTAGCTGGCTTGCGGTAGGTCGGTGGTTCTACCCGTATGCCTCCGTGCATTCGGGGTCTTCCTCCACCTGTAATTAGCTGGACGTCGCTATATGACTGAAATACTGTCGAATCAAATAAGCTTCATTTTCACTTCCACTCCCTTTCTCAGCCATGTTGAAGCAAATGTGGGAGTTAATGCCGCACTTTTCATTTACACAAGTTATATGGCATATGGCATAATTCGTAACACATAATTACTAAGACAAGAGTCAGGCTGCAATTTTATCTTCTGATTATGAATTATGCAATCTGACTTATGTATTAGTAATTATGTGTTATGACTTACGTCTTATGACATAGGAATATAGATCCGATATCAATTATATGACTACCATAGATCTACTAAATTTTATCAGGCTACACAAACAAGGTATTGTTTTGCTATAGTGCAAGTGTTTTGCCCTTTTATCGCGTAAGGCCTAAGACCTAAGGACTAAGTCATAAGATCTAGTTCATAACGTATAATACCGGACTTTGCACACAAAACGCCTAAGACAAAATAGCCCTAATAGGCTTCCATATTTAATAACATGTCGATCACATTTTCGGTACTCGAATGTATTGAGGAGTTCTCGACAGTGCTCGTAGGTCTCCCGACTATTTTCGCAACCGAAAAAACTAAAACTGTGTCTTTATACCATATATATAAATTGCTAAGTACTGCTTGTAAACCTTGTGAACAATATGAATCACCGACACATGTCTATAGTTATCAGGATCACTCACCGATTAGGTACACTGGGTAGTATGCCCCACAAGAGAGTATGCTTGGTCCGGGAGAAGAAATATAAGGCCTCTGAAACTTTACCCCATGGTAAAAAGTGTGATACCATCTTGTTGACAATGTGCTGTCATCTACTAATCCCTCATCGCCGACATTTTCCCATCGTTTTTCAATATTAAGAAGCGTTTCCCACAGCATCAGAACAATTATGCTGTGCTGTTTGTCCCTTAATAAAGAACCAAAACTACATGCATATGCAGACACGAATTTTTATTTTTATTTCTAATACATAACTTTCTTGCGTTTCTGCATTTTTCTTTCAGCTTTTAAGTATCGCTATCCAACATGCGCGTTTTCATGTCACATTTAATTATTCATCGGCTAATATTAACCCTTTCAATGCAACGCGCCAATCATCGTCGAATACTTAAATACCCACGGCCGATCGATAGATCATCTGTAGGCCGCATGGTATCCTGTAGTGAAACGGAATAATTCAACCGGGGGTATTCGACGATGGGTGCCAAATAGCATCATGAAAGTCGTATTTGCTGGGAAATAAAGCAGCTTTTGTTTGTGTTGAATCTCTGTTGCTTTACAGAATCGCCAACCGCAATATTGGAGTCTTACTATATTGGTCATCATGGTTAAAATCGTTTCCGATAAAAAAGAGACAAGGTCATTTCTTAAAACCCGACTGGTTACTTGAATACACATATCAATGGCGTATTATGCAGCTACGTAAGTGGATGTTGGGAACTCCCAGTCATGCACTGAAAGGATTAATATTGATTATTCCGACTCTTGTTTCACTGCAGTGTTTCTAGTTTTTAAGCGCCCAGATGATACAGTGTTTATATTCGTCGTATTGAAAGGATTTGAAATTTCTGCTCCAAAAATTGCAGGTTAAAAGCATCCTTTTTCGTAAAAAAATATATAAAAATAAAATAATATTAATAAAAAAATAGAAAAAAATAGTGTTCCTGATTTTTCTACAGAAGAAGCTGCATAGTGTGAAACTTGTATATAGAGAACTTTTTGCGTTGTCTGTGTTTATTATAGTTCTGTAGTACTAGTATATCAATTGAATACTGTCCTCTTCAACTTTATTTTGATCCCCATATTTATATCAAAGGTGTCAAATATGATCCCCAAAAATACGAACCAGGAGAAAACACTGAATTCACCGTATCGGCTACCGTCTTTATTACAATGATGATGAAACGTTAATATTTACAACGTAACGAGAAATAATGACAATCTTCATAACGTTATGCGTAATATTCATTCATTCGTTTCGAGACATTTTGCACGACTTAATCAAAATATTGCGTATCAGACATTTCGATATGAGAAGTAAAACACTTTCAATTTGAAAGTTTTTCGAACGTTTCTTGTTTAAAATTAATAGAGAAAAACGGACCAGTTCTTATTCATTTAGTTCTTTTATAATAATTTTCCGAGGTCCCCATGTGTAAAGATTGAATTCATCAAACAGTTATGTAAATTAGTTTTATTACTACTCTTCGAGATCCTCAAGTATAAAGTTTGAACTCCCCCAAAAGTTATGTTAATTTAGTTCTATAACAGCTTTGCGGGAGACAGGGATTGGATATCATCAAATTTGAAATCACCAAATAGTCTTGTTATTTTCTGGACGTTGGTATGTCGCATTAGGTTTGTAGGCAATATGAACATATTCATAATTTTGTATGTTGTAATAATTTTATGAAACACTATTTTTTTTTTTTGTATTTAAACAGAATATGCAAATGTTATAAGAATGGATGTTGTAATGAAATGACAAAGACAAATATATATATTATATACTATTATGATTAATATTAGTAGTAGAAGTAACTGAAGAAAAGGTGTTTTTGCTGATTTCTAGTGCTTTAAAATAAAAAAAAACTTGAATTCAAAAGTAACATAAACTCATCTATCGGTAGGAAAACCAAGTACACCAATACTGTTATGCATGTGAGCTTCTCAGCCATTTCGACACTGTTCTTAAATGCGAATATCTGCATGCTTAAAAGCAATCAGAATATTTTCTTAATTGTTTTCGGGGAAATTACCTGTAAGAAAAAAATGTCAGTGTCTAATCAGATATCAAAGTGCTCTTGGAAGACCAAGACTGAAGGACTAAAAGAAAAAGGAAAAGAAAAAAAGAAAGAAAAACATGTAGAAAAAATAATGTATAAACAAACCTTCAGAGGTATATTAATACCATCATACCAGAGATTTATGTAACATAATTACAAAACATGATGTGTTTATTTTATTTATTTGCTATACAATGAAATTAATTATTACAGTATACGTATACATATGTGAAATAATATTCAATGTACGAAAAACCAATGTTCAATACTAGTAAAATTTCACTGAACAGCACAACTAACACAATTTATTCACAATTATTGCCATGTAATAGTTTGTATTAATCATGTAATATAAAGAATTTTTACTATTGTCTTTACTATTGTGATTTCAATTATAGTTTATCTGACGAGGTTGGGAGAATTATAAATGACAGTAGCATACGATACCTTTTACCTTACATCTTCATAATATATTTGTTTGTTTTGTTGGGCTTAACGTCCCATCGACAGTATTTCAGTCATTTGGAGACAATATCTACTTGAGACAGATATAGAGCTGCCACACTGCAGTATCCAGTCCTGGAACTACCCTTATATGCTGAGCGCCAAATCAAGGGAGCTATAACTGTACCATTTTTAAGATTTTGGTACGTCGCGGCCGGGGATCGAACACACGACCTCCCGCTCCGGAGGCGGACGCTCTAACTACTCGGCCATCGGGGACAGTTTGATAAAATTTGAAATATTTGCGAGAAATACAAATGCATTTTACAAAAACCTTTTCACTTATGCACAGGCGCGTATGTATATGATAAAGGACAGAAGTAAAGAAACAGGATTTATACTTTCATAGAAACTAAGAAATAGCTTAAGATGTTTCATGAATGTAGCCCTTAAAATATTACTTAAAATGAATCCAGGAATATATGTTAATAGCAGCCAACTACTTGCATGTAGATACTTGCATAATTCCCTATAAAGTTTAGATATTCATGCACCTAAGTACAAAACATTTTCTTTTGTAATATAAACATTCTTTTGTATACCATTATAATATATGTTGTTGTATTGGGGTTTACCGTCGCTGCGATAGTATTTCAATCATATAGCGACGTCCAGCTAATTACAGGTGGAGGAAGACCCCGAGTACACAGAGGTACCTGGGTAGAACCACCGACCTACCGCAAGCCAGCTGGAAGGCTTCCTCACATGAAAAATCCGAAGTCCCTACCTGGATTCGAACCCACAGCGGTGAGGGGCTGAGAGATTTGTAGTCCACGACTGTAACCGCTCGGCCACGGCGGCCCCCCTATAGTATATGTTGTACTTTTGTAGAATTCAAAGTCGCAAAGGCAACATGAACGTTTTTTTCTCCTTCCGTATTGCAATTTTCTTTTGTATTGTCTAAATTAAAACAGTATAAAACTTTGTTAAATAATCAGTTTAAGTAAACATGTCAAATGCATACACTATGTTATACTGTTACGTTGGCAGTAAACAGTTAGCAGTAAATAGTTATCATATTTTTGTTTAATTTCTAAAGATGTACACTCGTATACATTATAATATACATAGCAATGTGATGGCCTCGACCCCTTTGTTCAATTGACAAGGTCATTTATATATAAAGAACAGTGATGATTCATTTAGTTAGCATATTTATTCCTGTTTCCGCAGAGAACGCTGATTGATTAAAAAGAAAAAAAAATTGAATCTTTATAATACAATTTAATTCATTGTTGAGCAGAAAGCGATAGCCTGTTTTCGAATCTCTTTGTTCTATTGATAATTAGTCATACAAATACACGATCGCATAGGTCAAACCAAGGGAAATTTAATCTACCGGTGGTTTCCTTTGTTTATACGACATGAAACCTGTGATTAGATTTACTATGATTGTCTATTTTTCTTCCACGTATTGTGATGTGCTACTGGAGCAAGAGAGGTCAAAATAAAGTATAAGCATGGAACAATGATATTGATAATGATGATGATTAATTCTCTGACTGATGAGTTTAGAAAATGTTCAAATTTCGCTCAATCAAAATAGTTAATATCATTATGAAATGGGAAAGAAAGTAAATGCATTGCTGGCAGGAGTTAAGACTTATTTGAATGTGTAGCTTTACCAGTACTCATTTTTCTTCATTTGTAAGCCCTTTCATGTTTGACAGTTATAACTTGCCGACATGAAATTTAATTTATAGTGACGACGAAGATTAATAATACGGGTATTATTACTACTATTACTACTACTACTACTACTGATAATGAAACTAATTACTAGTATTAATACCAATAATAATGATAATGATGGTGATGACGATGAAGATGATCATCATAAGTAGAAATACTACGCACACATGTACAACGTGACAGTCAAGCGCCGTGTTGAAGTTCGTGATCAAACTGACGTTGAAAGAATTCACCAAACTCCAACGCAGTGGCTTGGCTTCGCATCAATCACTGCCATAATGAGTTACCACGTGACCTTGGTGTGTATCATGTGATTCAAAACAACATGGCGGTTGAAACGCCGACCAAAACCGTCATATCAAACTGTTTTTGTGAGATCGACACCGATACACATTCAAGAAAGTTTTGCAATGCCTTTAGCTGGTTTGGTTTAGGGACAATTAAGCGGTCATAATCCCGAATAGTATCCAGAATGGTTGAAGCCATTTTAGTTTCACTTTCAATTTTCGATTTCCGGTTTGTTGATGCTGTGTAGAAATGATGATATTTATGCTACGAATTTTTTTTTATAATTTTGTCTTCATTATTTCTATTACATAATAAAATAATCCAAACATGTGATTAAATTAAAAAAAATTAAATTGCAAACAGCTGAAAGTGATTGATGCGAAACCAAATTTAAGCCACTGCGTTGAAGTTTGGGAATTCACAAGTAGAATTAGCGATTGCAGGAAAGCCAGATCAGGCGCCTGATGATGATGATGATGATGACTGTATACTGATTATGTCATTATGATGATGATGATGATGATGATGACTGTATACTGATTATGTTATGGTGATGATGATGATGATGATGATGACTGTATACTGATATGTCATGGTGATGATGATGATGATGATGATGATAATGACTGTATACTGATTATGTCATGATGATGATGATGGTGATGATGATGATGATGATGATGACTGTATACTGATTATGTCATGATGATGATGATGACTGTATACTGATTATGTCATGGTGATGATGATGATGATGACTGTATACTGATTATGTCATGGTGATGATGATGATGATGATGACTGTATACTGATTATGTCATTGTTGTTGTATTGGGGTTTACCGTCGCTGCGATAGTATTTCAATCATATAGCGACGTCCAGCTAATTACAGGTGGAGGAAGACCCTGAGTACACAGAGGTACCCGGGTAGAACCACCGACCTACCGCAAGCCAGCTGGAAGGCTTCCTCACATGAAAAATCCGAAGTCCCTACCGGGATTCGAACCCACAGCGGTGAGGGGCTGAGAGATTTGTAGTCAACGACTGTAACTGCTCGGCCACGGAGTAAATTGATTATGTCATGGTGATGATGATGATGATGATGATGACTGTATACTGATTATGTCATTGTGATGATGATAATGATGATGGTGATGATGATGATGGATAAGATCATTATGAACTTGATGAAAAATCTGATAATAAGGAACATGAAAATGAATGAAGATTTTATGCACATAATTGGAGTGATACAGTTTGGTAATGTTGACGACACTTTAAACAACACCCCAGACGACGGCGATAATGACGAACACAATGCTATTCATATATTTAAAGCAAAATCTTTTTAAAAAAAAATACGCGTATGAACTTAAAATAACCAAAGCCTTTCACATTGAAGAAGGTCCAATCCAAAAAATGGAAACATTCCTGGTGAGGGCATATTTATCTAGACGGAGTATCCTTTTTAAATAACTAACCTTATGTTTCATAATATATCATATTTTTTTTAAAGCAATTCATTTAGACTAACGAATTTGCCATCCGGAACTGGTGAAGATGCCAAGTTGCGGAACGTATCAATGGTCCCATAAGCACTTTTTCAGTGATACCGTATTTTACATTTGACCAATTTCTCTGAAGTGGGCAATTACGAAAATAGCGTTTCCCCATGCAATGTGATCTACACTTGTCATGAAACAAAGACTTCGCCAGCATTAACGAGGGAAAGAAGAATCTTATTTCTAAAGATCATCTATGAGCAAGCTGCTTTACGCATACAATTTATTTGATTGGGGCTCAATATCGGCCGTGGAACGCACGTATGTAAACTATGTGACCAGGTGAACTTCGGCAATACACAGACTTGTTGCCTAGCGTCACTGGACCCAGCTACGGGTAACAGCTAAGGGGGCGAATAGAAAAACAAGACCAGTCGGTTTAGAGGCTCATCTTTATGTTGCAGTCAACACAAGCCCTGTAAACAAATGGGTAATGAGTTAACAACCATATACATTTCATAGCTGAATTATGAAAACATCTAAAACAGTATATAATTTATTTAGTGTAAACGTTGTGATCAGCGGCCAGGCTCACCGTTTTAGAAACAATATATAATTAACACATATTAAACAAATACGAACAATTACAATTCACACCAGTACATAAGCAATACAAGTTACAATACAATTTACAATACAATTTACAATCAACCCACAGCAGTACATACCGATTGTGGACCGGACCTTTGAACTGACTCTGACACACACACTGCCTCAGTGACTGGTGGTTATTCTGGTTAACTGCAAGGTTAGGCAACTGTGTACAAATAAGATAGCATAGATAGTGATTCAATAAATAATATCCCATTTACCAAAAGACAAAGAGACAAGGAACCATCTAAAATTCTGCATGTACAATCCGGTGCACAAGTTGATTTAAATAAGCTCTTAAATAATAATTTACAAATGAAGCATAACTTATTTGTGTCCTCCTCAAACATATATAAAGTATAATGACAAACAACTAACCTCTCAGAAGACCACTAGATTCATTATTAAAATAGACAGGAAAATGTTCACCGCATGTCTGCCTCAAACAACCTGTTGACTAGATGTGACCAGAGAGAAGAAAAAAGTGAGAGTCACATGACCAATCATCCAGGTAAAGGCGGGAACATGTCATACCTGATTGCCCACTCTACTGACCAGTGTTCAAAGGAAGGGAGATAATCCAATCAGCACAACAATTCCATTACACAATAGGTATGACAACACCAAAATGTAAGATATAAGATATTAAAAGACAGCAATATTGAAATAATGAAAAACATGACCCGGTTACAACTATACATGCATTATTAATATAGACTCGTAAACATATATCTACCATTGCCTATTTCTATATCTTTGTTCAAGTGCTTGATAAGCTGATGGGTAAAGTTATATTCGTTCAATCAGACTATTCACTTCCACTGAATACCCTCGGCAATATCACCGGAAACAGATTGTAGAGGTGTGTCATAATGCCGCCCATCTGATTGGCCGCTGCAGCTTTTTGTGCAGATCAAGTGTCATTAGCTGTTGCGAAATCGTGTATGTACTTTTTTTATACATGCTTTATACTCAAATATTTTCATGATTACAGTATATAAACATATAAGTATAAGTAATTTATCTTAAGGATAAGGATAATGAAATTTTAAATGCATAACGAAAAGCAAAACAGTCATCCGCTAAATAAACATGACATATTTTTTTTAGAAATACTGATATGAAGATGATTTTTTAAAAAAACAATACAAAGTAAATACAAAACTCTTCAATACTAAAAATCCTGTATAAGGTTATATTACAATATGTATTTCGCTTGTTTGGTAAGTACTTCAATCATGGATACTTATATCTTTAGTACTTACTATATACACCGTACTCCTTTTTACTATAAGTAATCCCATTTTTTCTACTTAAGATTGACCCTGATGTTCAATAGAACATGTATTGGACCTACTTTAAAAAAGGAAGTAACATATTAAATCTAAAAGGGAAGGGAGAAATATATCATACTGCGTATGTAAGGTCATACGGACAGTCTGTCATGACAAGACACTGAGGGCCAGAAGTTCGGTGTTACTGGTCATTTCCTGGGTATAAATTGTAGTCGGTAAGTTGTTTAAATTATCGATGTTTATCAAAATATGCAAACTATTATTAATGTGTTAGTGTAGATTAACACACTCATAAGTTCTCCTGTTGCTGTTAGTGGTGTATGGTTCTCAAATAAGATGACAACAAAAACAATTATAAGTATAATAAACAATATATTAAACTATAACCCTTCAAGAATCACTTGTAAAAACCAAACTAATCTTTAAATGAAAATAATAAAATTAAACAATCAATATAATTAAGTTGCAAAAGAAAGTGTGCCATCTGTCGACAACGTTAATATTAATGTATTTCGTTTTGAAAAAAGAAATAGCTTAAAGATTATTCAAGCATTGTAAGACCAGCATTGATTGAGCGGGAAAAACTGTCAATGAAAATACCATGAAAGAAGTTTTATGGCGTAAGCCAGTGAAGTGCAGCTGTTTACGCACCTCTTGCATATAATGTGTCCTTGGTTAATCTAATACGAATATGGCAGATGAAATTATGTCGTTCGGCCCTCACAGCCACAGTTCCAGTTTATGCTTAACAAACCATTAGGACTTTCAGTCCTTTGATTTGGTTTTTGTTACCTGCATAAGTCATAATCTATTCTCTTCAACAGATATGAAATGAAAATGGGCGAAACTACGAGTATGTTATTCATACTTGTATCCCTGGTCATATACATCGAAACAGAGGCACAGGGTAAGTATTTGGTTACTTTAAATGTGAGGTGTTTGGAGATATGCATTTAGTCATAAAAGTAATTCGCGATCAGTTATTAAGATTTTATAGCGTATCTTTATTTGAGGTAGCATCAAAAGGTTAAGTAATAGGATTCTCCCAAGAAAGGATTTTTAGAAATTGCATTTTTTTTTAGAAATTGAAAGCGACATTATTGTATAATTATTTAATACTTTTAAAACGTTGATAAGTAATTCAGTTATTCTCGCAGTAAAATACTTAAATTTGTCTGCGTGTACTTAAGTCAATAATGAACATTCATATTCATGTACCGAGGCGGCATTCAAAGATACAAAATCCTGGCTCCCCCTAATCGGATACGAATCACGACCTTTTATACTTGAAAGTGTATGTATCGATTAAAAATGGCGATCGATATAAATCGAAACATGGGTTTATGTCGTCGATCAACTTGTTCGATGATGATTGATCATGTTTGATGCTGCCTTCGATCGCACATGCTAAATATAATCAACCTTATGGCTAAAATGAGATAAAAAGTTAAAAACGAGCCAGTCAAGAAACTTAACAAATCAATAACAGTTATGTGACCTCTAGCAGAAACGGAATGACGTAAAGTAAAAGTTTAAAAAACAAACGGTTAAACAGTTGAAATGCGGCAATCGAAGGCAACAAATGGTTATCAATACAACTATAACAATACAGTAAGTTTCTAAGATTTCACTCTTTATATACTGATAATATATTTTTAAAGTTTAAATTTTTTAGATATGAGACTTTAAATGATAAAAGTGAAAAACTGCTCTGATTTGACTACAGTTGAACCTGTTTAAGCGGCCAACTTATTAAGCGGTCAACCTGTTTAAGCGGCCACCTGTATTAAGCGACCACATGTATTAAACAGTCAACTTGTATTAAGCGGTCAACCTGTGTTAAGCGGCCAACCTGTATTTAACCGCCAGTTTTTGGTAATACTAAACTAGCATTTTGTTAAATGTTTAACCTTCATTTAGCGGTCACCTCTGGTAAGCAGTCACTTTCATTTGATCCCTTTACTGACCTCTTACAACAGGTTTGACTGCATATATAGTTAAATGGTTCTTCTACCCCTGAATTTAGATATTGAATAAATCCTTTCACACAGACCGACCCATTAATATTTTGAACAGTCTTGGTTATCCCGGCATTTTTCATTTCAAAGAGAACAAATATAGCTGATATTATGAGGTATGTGACAGTGCATGAATTCAGGTGTTTAGGAATTGAATATATGACATTTAGAGACAGCTTTACAGTTAATCTATAATACGATCCCGGATCCCAGGCGTCCCGGATCCCGGGAATTTCCCCAGTAATCCGAATGAACATAATGGCAATCAACACAATTTCATTAATTTTTATTAACCAAACATCATTTCAAGTTAGCCACATATTATTTTGTTTGACATAGCATCATTTCAGTCAAGAGATCATGATCCTTTTTTAACAAAACATAAATATACATATTAACCAGAATTTATTTAAATTCAAATAACACCATTTCGATTAACAGAATACATGTATAATATGTCTGGATAGGCCTTGTCAAGATAAATATGCATACCAAAAATGAAAGTCGTATATTTATTAGTAGATAGGTTACGGCCAGCGTTAAGATTCCGGACGACGACGAGTTACGACAATAGCAATAGTTTTTTCTTCGAAATAAAGACGAGCTAAAAACGATATTTTCTTTTTGTTTCTATTAAAGACTGATGTCAGTATAATATAAAATAATGTATATACGTATATATAATATATCCTATATCATAATGCAGTTACAAACATCGCCCTACATAAGCATGTGTCGACAAGCTCCACCTTCGTGTATGACGGATGGGGGAATGACAATGCCGTGGATGGTGTTATAAGCCAAACTCACAGTGGGACATGCCGCTGTTGTGCAGGAACAACAAAAGAAAACAATCCTTGGTTCCGTTTGGATCTAGGTGGTGTTTACGTAGTGCATAACTTGACTGTGTACGGCAGAGAACCAGGTAATAACACTGAACCCGCATTTATAAGACTATCATTTGAACTGCAGTCATCCGGGTTTCAATAACATGATAGTGAACTTATTTCAGAGGCATTATTGTATATCCCAACTGCAGTTTTGCCAATCATTTAAGTATGTTATGTAATAGATGTAATCCGGAATTCGGCAAATATGGGGTTTTCCCAATCTAATCCGGGAGTACAAACACATTTTTACCGTTATAGCTTCACGGCGCACTACCGTTCACAATAGAAATAATGCAAAACCACAAAGTTGTAACTGTAAAAGCTTGTTTGTATCCCCGGATTTGCTGGGACAATCCAAAATATTCTTAATTCCGGAGTAACTCTATTGTAACCCTGGTCCAGTTTACTGTTTATGTTCACTGTATAATGTATTTTACCTTTAGCTTGTGGTAGCTCTGAATTTCGCTCATAACTACTCATGCATGTCAATGACCATTCCATTGTTTTGGTGTGTATTTGTGGGTGACACACCAGTTCTGTGAGTGAATGGTCACTTAGTTCTAATACTAGTAATAAATTTCACCCAGGCCTCCCTCTGCCTTCCTTACCATGATTCTTAACTCTTATACTTTGCACGAGCACTTTTAAGACTGGATATTTGATTTTCAGTCAGCTGTTTATACGAATAACTACTTTGTCATCTTTATCATACTAATCTGGTAAAAACTTTATTTATTTGTGTATTGTGTTTTTTAAAATGTAGATTGATCTATTGTGAATTGACTTGAATTGTTTAGATATATGTATCTTAAAAATCGTTTAATACATTCCAGGCTCTCTCTCTCCCTCTCTATTTTTTTCTTTTTCCTTCTGTAACAATAAATGATTTGAAAGCGTACTATATTTAAAATGTGTCGTATCAATGGGATACTTAATGTATATTTAGTTTCTAAATATTCAAAACAAGTATCAGTTTATTAATACGTTGATCAAATGAGTGGATGGCCTTTCAGCCTCGCTGGTAATTTATTATACAAACAGTACCGTAAGCTCATGGGGCTAAAAGTTCACTGATATAAAATGGCTAAACAACATTCTGACAGCGACGAAATTGAAGACCTATGTAAGGGAAAAAGGTCAAAACAGGTAAAAACAAACAAGAAAAAATATTGATTTCCTATGGGCTTCGATGTCTTTTTCTCGTTCGTCCTGACATCGTGGTCATCTTTAGATTATCAAGGTCACCTTGCAAATTTTGGTTCATTGGAGATTTGAGTGCCATGTTGCTGTTCTCTCTTGGTCATGCCGTTTGTATCTTTGGATGATGTGCTCTGTGGTCTTTTCTTCTTCACAACATGGACAGAGTGGTTATGGTACTAGCTTGTATTTGCTCTACATGTGTGAATTCAGTCTGTTGTGACCTGATCGCAGTCTTACCATGACGTCTTGCTCTGGCCTGTGAAGTTGATGATATGCATCTTTTTGGTGCAGTGCTCTGGCTAGCTGTTGTGTCTTAGTGTTAGTCAGGGCTTGTATAACAGTTAGATAGAGAGTCTTTGAGGAACACATTAACTCTTCTCTACAGGTCTGAAACTATGGAAATGACTTTCATTAGTACTTCTGTCTTTGCCTTGTAATTACTGCAGTGTTTTCCTGTCCGTCCCTACCTGTTTTCGTAAGTCATTCGAGCAAAATTCCAGCTCCCCTTTCTTTGATAGAATCAGTTGCTTATCCATCTGTGTACACATGTGTCCAATACTCTAGGGGTACTCTTTCCTGATCATAGCTAGAATTGCAACTTTCCTGGTATGGTCATCGTCCTCTTTTTTTCTCTAGGTCTAGGTTAGGATCCCTGGTGTGGATTGAAGCTGCAGCCGGGTCATTTGCACATGGATTTGAGAATTCAGCCATACCCATATGGAGGCTATTCGTTGCCAAAAATCCAGCCTTGTAATCATGACAATTTATACTTAGGTTCAACTAAACAGATAAAAGTATAAACGTTTATCCGAGAGGTACATATTGTGCTCGTATTGTGCGTTTTGATTATCTCGATTTAACTAGTAACGTTTTTACTTCTAGAATGTAATTTGGTAACATGCAGCTAAGATAAAATGCAAATAATATTTATAATTTTTCAAACTCATATTTACGAAATGTACGACATACACGACACGTTTTACGCCGTACATCACGACGTTCGAGAATGGGGCCGCATTAGATAACACTCTCAGGTTTACAACTGCATACTTGACTTTTACATTTCTACGCGATTAACATTTGTAGACGATTTTGCAACTTCCATATATGGCAGTACCACGGAAATAGGCGAAGATTTAAAAGCGGAGCCAAATTTCACGAGCGAAAAATAAAGAGAGGTAACTCTTACACCGTGATAAATCGGTAAGTACAGAAAGATTTCGTATTTATCCGAGTCTGAAAATGATACTTTGTAGATACAATAATTTTATATACATCAATTGTTAATCATTATACTTACCTTTGGACTCTTTTAATATATACATGGTAAAATGAAAACGAAAAAAATATGGTTGAAAAAATGTAGATCTATGAAAGGGAAGTTGCTATGTACAGACATTTAAGCTTCATAATTTTGGTTTTAATTTTACTAACGTTATAAGTGAATATTAAGAAATGAAAGCTTTACATTAGAAACTGCATAGATTTGTTTCTCTTTTTTCTTATCCAGTCATACCCTAGTATTAAGGTTATATTTGTGATATAGTAATTAAATGTTACTTAATATTACTGAGAAAGGCAGCAGCCAGAATTTGGCCTGTAAAAATTATCGTATAGATCTATCTGTAGCAAATTTTCCATCTGTTTTGACTTGAAAATTGGACAACAGTAAAGCAGCAACTTAACTGAACCTTAAATATCAAATTGACTTATTCCTTCTATAAATATATTTGTTTTGCATAAAAAATCTTGATTTATAGTCAAGCAGTAATGTTTACTGTCTGGAACAAAAACATTAAGAGTTGGATTAAGACACAGACAGTTGATTGCATGTAACTTTTGTGTATTTTCTTAAAGAAATTAATCAATCTGCAGGTATATGAACAAACACAAAAAAATTGGAAAGACACTTTTTTTGCATTTAAAACATTAATATACTAGGTGACAAGAATTGAAGTCAATTTTATACTGCCAATAGTCAATATTGACTACTTAAGGCACCTTAATTTTGGATGTGTTCTTGAATTGTTATTCAAAAAATTGAGTCCGGTTCACCTCAGCTCTGTTTGTGAAAATTATGAATTGTTTTTCTGAAAATTGTGAATAAGAAATCGACTTTTTTTATGAAAGTGGCATTGAGCGCGAATTCACAACACCAGTAATGGCAGTGGCTAGATATTAGATTTTGAAAAAAGCTCAGTTGTGGTGAAGTGGGTTCTCATATCATGAGGCTTTGGTGGCTCGGCTAAAAAAACATGTTAAAATCCTGGCCAGGGATATAAAAATCTAAATATAAATTTACGCCATGCTGCGCTTATATTGCTGGCTTTACAATGTAGGTGGGGTACGTTTCAAAAACTAATCTTTTTTGTATCTTCTGATGTTGATTCAATACCTACATACAATGGCACTCATGCAACTGAAACACATGGTGCTTAGTAAATAATTGTGATGCTGTTTAATTCTCATAATGCATTTACCGTGAATGTGTAGACCTACACGCTGCAACACTTCCCTTATTCGTACATGGAAGATTTGCCAGTCGTTGTTGGAAAATATCGAAAGTGAGCGGACAATTACGTTTATTTACGATGATGTAGTGGGCGGGGAAATGGGCGGAGCTTATTTATCAACATTGCAAACGTGTAAACCTGGATTAAGCTGAGCCGAATCATGATGGTCGGACAATGTAAAGTTGCGAGCGTTAAAGTAAGAAGGCGTTTTGTAGTTTATCAAAATGCATTTTGTTGAAATACGTATTTACAGTGTAGCATCGGCAAATTCAGTCCAAGAATGTATCTCTGGAGTTTAAATACTAAGAAATTCAAATGAATTGTGTATTTTGTTAGAAAATAAACTGGGTGTTCTCTTTTGCGCCTCTTGGCTTCATGGACAAACCTCTTTCATTTGAGTATTTAGTTTAGACCTTGCAGCCTGTTGTTCGCAGGATGGTCGGTTAGGCACGCATATATCTGTGCTTGCAGTAGGATCTTGTTTTTTTTTTCTCCTTTCTTACAGAGGCTGTATCCCAGAGGTTTTCTCCATGAATTGGATCTGGTGGATTTAGTGGATCCTGTAACAATACACAAAGCTTGATTTTGGACCTTATCAAGAGTTTGTAAGGTGCTATTGTCATGTTTTTCCGAGCCTTCCCTTCTACATGGGCACTGAATATATGGCTTCTATGCCTGTCTTTTGTAGAAAATCACACCAAGATTAGTAGCTTGGTTCCCTCTTGAAGTGGAGATGGGTCCATCCTGATTATACCTGCCTTCTGCTTAGTTGATATGGGGAACAGTGTTGCGGATGACTTGTCCTTGTTTACTGTGGCACACCAGTCCACAGCCCAAGTGGCAAGTCTGTTGATGGCCCCCTGTATTCTCAAGGTGGCTGTGGTGGCATATTTTTCCCCGCACAATGCCACCAGGTCGTCTACATACAGAGCTGCATGTACTCCCCTTGGTAGTTCTGCAACCAGATCATTGATGAAGGGCAAAAAACGGGTAGGGGAGAGGACTCCTCCTTGAAGGACTCCGTGCCGTAAAAGGAAAATTCTTTTCTAGACTCTATAACAGCTGACGGGCTTCGATGTGATTTTCTATAAGATATTAAATAGTCTGAGACGTTTTTTACACTTTAAACATATTTCTCATGTTATGATATTTGAAATCACAAAATAGGGAAGAAGAATTGGAGGTATTCATGCTTTCGTTTGTAAATATTATAGATAATGCTCAAGAAACACGAGGAACTGGAACTCTGCCACGTTGGCTTAAGTAAACAAAAGTGTCTCATTTCGGTGAAATGCTGTCAAAGTCTTCCAAAGCGAAACGTAATTGGTCCAGAAAAGCGTGCAGCCTCTTTGTTGCATAATTATTATTCCTGACGGTTACAATTTATTCCTGACGTTTTAAATTTACAATTTAAATCCTGCAGATACATTAAAAACAACAGATATCTACATCAACAATGATACAACTGACCCCGGAACACTTGAAGCAACAATATCAGAAGATACCATTATCTACACTCTCACATTTCCCTCCCCTGTTGCCGCACGTTACGTCACTGTCAGGTATAGAGGTCACACTCTCCTTGTACTGTGTGAAGTACAGGTCTATGGAGGTAATGCAGTTTTGATCAAATTTGTCTTTAACGATTTCATTACGTATAATCTCTGTTGTACTAAATTTTACATTTGACTCGATATAAAAATGCAATTGTACAACGTAAAATAGGCATACTCTAAAATGATCAAATTATGAATTTCAAAATATATTAAACATATGCAATGAATTATTTTTGCGTTATATAAAAATAAGTTTTCTTTTTCTAAATCTTCTAACCTCCGTTCTAACTCGAAGATATGTTGAACGTTTGTAAATGTTATAACAGTTACTGTAACTAAAATGTATAAAACGTAGGTTATATTTACCATTTCGTGTCAATTTTTAAGTATGTGACCCCAATCTAATGTACACTTTGGTCTTAATGTAAGATATTTGATAAAAAATTTCTTTAAGGAACATATATTCAGTGTAAATAATAATGTTCCGTGTTTTTTGTTATTATCATTATTTTTTAATTGATATTTTTTAAATCGAGAGGTTTTAATGTTTCATTTCCTTTACAATCAAAATGTTATATGTATATGTACAAAATATTACTGAGAACCTCGTCCTTGAAGAATGTCCTGATGGAACATTTGGTGCCAACTGTAACTCACAATGTAACTGTGATGGCTCACCTTGTGACAAGACAAGCGGTGTTTGTCCGGACGGTAGGTGTATTCCGGGATACAGTGGAGGAAGATGTGACCAAAGTAAGTACCGTGTAATCAACCAATTTTTAGAATCATTCCTCCCGTTGATATACTTGCCTGGTTTTTGTTCTTCGACGACGTTTCCTAAAGATGGTTCTAATTATTTTGATCAGTGGAAAAGCATAGTCATTATGGGCGGGACTAAATGTTTATATAGTAGCTTAAACAAATCTTCACAAAAACCACTTCTATCAATGTATAGGAATAAGCCAAGTCATAGCAGTCAAATTTAAATCTAATTATGACAATTTCAACTCCCATACACCTGAAAACTTCTGAATGTAAATTAATCACGTATGCATATTTATGATGTTTTTATTTCACAGACTGATTTTCCTTATCACAAATATATATTTTTTTTATCAAATTCACCAATAATATTCACAGATACAACTTGATAAAACATTTAATATAATACGTGATAAAAGTGACGTGCTTCTTATATGTGAGATATGAGTATCGATACGGTGTCGTAAAATGTTGAAACCAGAATTTAACTCTAATAGACCAAAAATGTTGTTATTTTACGATAAAAATTCAATTTGAATTAACAAAAGAGAGAAACGACATTAAAATCCAAAAATCTAATGTATATTTGAATGATTTTAACAGTTTACTATATGTTAGACATGCTGCAATATACGATAGTGCAGGTGCCCGCTTGCGACGCATCAACAGCCAATCAAAATGCCGTTCATAAATTAAGTTGCGAGATGCTAAAAATGGGTTTTCCAAACTTGAATGAAACAAACATCGGTAATCAATATAAGAATTAAACGTTAGGAGTTGAGAGATCGATTTTTTTTTTTATCATTTTTATTCTTACGCGAATGAAAAAATTGTAAATTAAGATAATAAGCTATTACTGGATCTTTTAGACCAGTCGGGCCAGTTACTCGTGGGTTTTGCAAGACCGGACCCACTGTGTACTAGACAATGTCGTTCGGTCGTAGGTTAATGTCGAACCCTGGCTTGATTATTTTTTAAAGACGATTTTTGGTATCACACATCTTCATGTATATGAATTAAAGAAAACAAACTATTTTCTATATTAATGACGCCGTAGGGTTCATGTGATCCAAAAATGTATAAACTCCGAACAGCTTACAAAACATACTTGATTTGATTTTTTTTAAATAAAGTCAAAATTTCTCTCATTAAATTCGACGAAATAGGAATGGTTTTAGAAAAAAAGGAAAACAATCTATGTTGTTCACCTATAAAAGTACACGTTTGTGTGTGTATTATTTAAATGTTATTATTAATATAATGGTTGAAATATATGATAAGGATAAGAATATGTTCGACAATATGGACAATTTCAGAATATTCATTAATATAGGAAAAAACGTAACTTTATCTTCTTAGTGATATTTGTCTTTAGAAGGAATAACGAAACAAAATAACAATGTCAAGGGAAAAATAGTTAATATAAGTTTCACAGTGGAGCTTGAAGTCTATGCTTTGCCCGACAAGCAGTCTTTAGAATCTAGGGGATATTTGCGATCAGCCATGACAAAGTTTCTCGATTTATACACGAAGATGACCTGAGGACTATCAAGAAAATAGTTGATGATTTTAAAAAGATTTTAAAACATACATGAAGCAAACCTGAACCCAGCCGCAGCTAAATCATAGCGACACGAATCACGTAAATGTTTTGTATGTGGGTCAGTGAAACACACCATTGGCACCATTTACTTAGCATAACTTATTTGTCGTTATTTACAGAGCTGGAAACAACGCTAAATAAGTAATACGTAATACTATGTAACTGTCTTAAACGGAATCCTGGTCTGACATCCTCCAACAATTAGTCGGTATTTCTTTTTTGATTGTTTAGTGTCTAATTTAGGTACGGAGAATTTGTTAGCCACTGGAGACTCTCTCATCATAATACCGAAGAAACTGTACAAAACGTTCAGACAATCTCAGTCTGGCTGACTCCTGTTGACAGCCATATACTAACAGCATCAATTGAACCGCTGGAATCAAATGCACTGAATGCACTAGAGTTTCTGTGTGTTTTAAGTAAAAGAATGTTCGACGGAATGCAACTGAATATCAAAGCGCCTAAGGCAGCGAAAGACTAGCGACGATATCTAAATGAAAACGATGTGATTCTAATAGGGTTGGACTCGGTAGAGGTTAATGTCTTCCTGCAACTCTAGTTTCTAGTAAAACGTTTGAACTCGCTCTTTGTTTCATCATAATCCCGCAGTGAGTCTGTCAGTGCGGTGAACTCTTTGTTTCTCAAGTCATACACAAATACCACACAGTAACCCACTCGAAAGGGTACTATACATTTTACTTAAAATAACGATACATACAGTTGTGTCACCAAAGCAGCAAGTGTTGAAAAATATGCAATACAAACTAAATCCGTTCACAAGGAGTGATCACGTGATCAACACAGTTACGCTTCTGCATAGGAAAAGTAGTTACATAGTGCTTTCATGTCACAGAAAATTATTGTTTCCTGTAATTATTTGTTTTTAAAACAAAATCAAATTTTCAACACTCTTGCTTAAATACTAACATTTGTGTTCAATCTCTCGATCATTTTTTACAACAACAGGGCCAAGATGGCCCTGTGTCGCTCACCTGAGTAAGATGTTGTGTTTAGGCATAATGACTAAAATGTGGCATCTAAAGTGCTTTTCTAACAATTTACTAAGAGACCTAAATTTTGATCCTACCTGAATTTGCACTCAACTGGGAATTCATGCAGTCATCATTTTTATCAAGTTTAATGAAGACTGGTACAAAATTGTAGGCCCCTAGAGTGTTCACAAGATGTTTCTTAAATTTGCCCTGGTGACCTACTTCTTGACCCCATGTGGCACAGTTTTCAATTCATCTGAGATTTATGTAGACAAACATCTTGACCAAATTTCATGAAGATTTGGCTAAACTGTTGCCTCTAGAGTGTTCACAAAGATTTTCTAAGATTTGACCTTGTGTCCTAGTTTTTGACCCCACGTGACCCATTTTCAAACTCATCCAAGATATCATGAAGACAAACATCCTGACCAGATCTAATGAAGATTGGGCTAAAACTGTGGCCTCTATTGTGTTCACAAGGATTTTCTAAGATTTGACCTGGTGACCTAGGTTTTGACCCAATGTGACCCATTTTCGAACTCATCAGGGATATCATGGAGACAAACATCCTGACCAAATATAGTGAAGATTGGGCTAAACCTTTGGTCTCTAGAGTGTTCACACGGATTTTCTAAGGTATGACTGGTGACCTAGGTTTTGATCCCATGTAACCCATTTTCTTACTCATCCAGGATATCACGGAGACAAACATCCTGATTAAATCTAATAAAGATGCTAAACCTTTGGTCTCTAGAGTGTTCACACGGATTTTCTAAGGTATGACTGGTGACCTCGTTTTTGACCTCAAGTACCCATTTTCACTCATCCAGATATCAGTAGCAAACATCCTGACCAATCTTATAAGATGGCAAAATTGTGGCCTCTAGAGTGTTCACAAGAATTTTCAAAGATTTGACATGGTGACCTCGTTTTTGACCTCAAGTAACCCATTTTCAAACTCATCCAAGATATCATGAAGACAAACATCCTGACCAGATCTAATGAAGATTGGGCTAAAACTGTGGCATCTATTGTGTTCACAAAGATTTTCTAAGATTTGACCTGGTGACCTAGTTTTTGACCCAATGTAACCCATTTTCGAACTCATCAGGGATATATGGAGACAAACATCCTGACCAAATATAGTGAAGATTGGGCTAAAACTGTGGCCTCTAGAGTGTTCACAAGGATTTTCAAAGATTTGACATGGTGACCTCGTTTTTGACCTCAAGTAACCCATTTTCAAACTCATCCAAGATATCATGTAGGCAAACATCCTGACCGAATCTTATGAAGATTGAGCTAAAACTGTGGCCTCTAGAGTGTTCACAAGGATTTCTAAGATTTGACCTTGTGACCTAGTTTTTGACCCCACGTGACCCATTTTCAAACTCATTCAAGATATCATGAAGACAAACATCCTGACCAGATCTAATGAAGATTGGGCTAAAACTGTGGCATCTATTGTGTTCACAAGGATTTTCTAAGATTTGACCTGGTGACCTAGGTTTTGACCCAATGTGACCCATTTTCGAACTCATCAGATATCACGGAGACAAACATCCTGATTAAATCTAATAAAGATTGGGCGAAAACTGTGGCCTCTAGAGTGTTCACAAGCAATTGTTGACGACAGACGATGGACGACGCACGACGGACAAAACACGGTTATAAAAGCTCACTCTGAGCACAAGTGCTCAGGTGAGCTAAAAAATAGGTACTTTGGTTTCGAAAGTAGAGAACGGCGATAGTACAGTTGTGATCAACTGAAGTCACACACAACTCAGTATCAGTATCAAGGCCACCTTTGTTTAGGTTAAATCAACTTAAATGAGTCCGCAAACATTGAAAGATTTGCATTATTGTGATAAAACACTCTTTATAATTAATGATATTTTTATTTATGTTCCATAAACTGAAATTAACAGTAAATCATGAAAGTATATTTATAAAAGATTCAATCTCGAGTCCAGCGTCTCCAAATAACTAAAATTCTGTTGGTGGGACGTTAACCCAATACACATGTACATCACTCTCGAGTAAACACGGATACTTATTCAGAGTAGATGAAACGTTTGTTGTAATTTTACACATTACAAACAAATCTTTTTTTTACATTTTAAGTTTTTAGCTTCATAACAAAGAAAGTCTTACTGAACGTAGGCAAAGGAATTATACCTCCACATTTTTATAACATTTTAATCACAACCTCTGAATCACATGACTACAAATATCACTTTTTGCCAATATGCAATTATAAGACGGAAGCAATATATCAAAAACTGACTGGTAAATTCGGACGCCCTCTTGATTTATTATTATTTTCAAATCTGCTCTTCGTCATAGGCGGTAAAATACTATACAGAAATAAATACCAGTAGCTTATGCACACATATTTGAAATTACAGCGCAGAGCTTAAATAATACACGAAATAAAAAAATATACCACACACAAACGATCTTGTGAAAGCAAAAGCATTACTTGTAAGTGTAAACAAATTGGTTTTACAGAATGTCCTTCGATTGCATGCATTCAAAAGGAAAGCATAAAAAGATTCGGGGAAAACTGCTTCTACCAATGCCATTGTGTAAATGATGTTCAATGTAAAGCAGCATCCGGTGAATGTCCAACCGGATGTGCACGTGGATAGTATGGACCCGGATGTCAATAAGTAAAGAATATTATGATTTATGTTGATCATCCTATCCAACTGGATTGATATTAATTGCATCGACATAACTCTAGTATAGTAGATATATTTACACGAAGCCATTGTACGTATGTTCTATATACAAGTAACAAGAATAGATTAAAACAACATGTTTTAATGGACGGCTTAAAATAAGCATACTGTTCCCCTTTCTACATTTTTGACCTTATAATCTAACCTGTCTATGAACAGGCCCGACACTTTGTCGAAAATAAAGTAAATGAATTTGACCTCTCTACATATCATTTGTATAAAACTTTTCTTTTTTTTCTGAATATCAGGTTCATGCAGGGTCTATGATTTAAATAACAAGGAAGCAAATACAATGCAAAATAATAAATGTATAAAACCTAGCATTTAAAACATAGGCCTACTATTCAAATATAACCAAGCAACTTTCGAAAAGAATTGAAAACTGAAATAAAACTTTCGACCCCTTGTAGAAAAAAATACTGATCGGACACTCTTAACTCCACTACCGTAAGCTTAGGCTATGGTATTTATAGAACTGAATCTCAACAGCACTACACAGGTCGACAGTTCAATAATTTACTGCATTAACTGCACCAAACTTTCTTCATATTACGGTTGCATATTTATAAGATAAACTTTAAATATAACTTATCCCACACATCATGTAATAATTAATTACAAGCACAATACAGAAGGCGTGAAATTTGCTACGAACGAAGCGATAAGTAGGTCATAAACTGCATATACAAACATCATTAAAATACAAACATCTACTGACTAATAGCTTATTAAATATGGTCAGTCACACAGGAAACTATTTAAAACAAACACAAATCACGTATTTGATACCCCAAACAATCACTTAAAATTATTACAATCACAGCTTTACATTCGACTGCAATACCAATTTGCACATGCGCTTTTACAGTACTTAAAATTTCCTCTGACCCACTTCCGGTCCCGGTAGAAGAGTGATATTGTTCACGGACATTAGATATTATTCTATAGGTCACATGGTAATTTGCAGTTCTGGGGTCTAATTTCATTATCGTTGCTAATGTGTAGCAAGGTTGAATGATGGAGCCAGGTGGGTACGGGGCAGTCATCAGAATCTTATTATTGAAAGAGTTAATACCAAAGGACACATTTGAAGAGATGAAAGCGGTTGCTCGTCATACGATGGTGTCAAACACTGGTATCGTCCGTTTAAGTGTGGTTGGTCATCTGTGGAAACGGTCATAATACCTTGGCGACCACAATCAACCGTCGACGATGGTGGAGGTCGCTACATTGGACAATCGCCGAATGAAAGTGCGCCAACTAGCCCATGATGTCAAGATCATTGTGTAGTCCGTGGAGAAAGCCATCCCTGACCATTTTTACTTTGGAAAGGTGTCTGCTGGATAGAATGTTAAATTGCTTACACTTTTTCAGATGCAGAAACGAGTTGATTTCTCCCGGGCTCTTTCGACCATGATCAAAGAAAAAAATCAAGGGACGTCAAAAGCATCACATGTGAATGCCATCGCTCGTCATTTTTTAAGGGACTTTGAATTTGGTCAAAATGGACCTCAGAGTTATGGCCCTTAATAAGAGTGTAGCCCTTGTGATAGTGAGCAAGTTTGTGAAGTTTGATGACAGTATGTTTTAAGGTTTAAAAATGGGAACGGTTATTGTTTTACTGTAAATTAAAGGGAGGTACATATACACAAAATGAACCTGATAGTCTTGGCCCTTGGTGGAAGTGTAGCCCTTGTTATAGTGAACACGTATATGAAGTTTGATGACAGAATCCTTCAATTATAGTTTAGAAGTCATGGCCAATGTTAAAGTTTTCACTGTATCTTAAAGAAAAACAAAATAAACAAGAAAAAGAACAGTTGGGAAATAGATTTGGTCAAAATGGACCTAAGAGTTAAAGCCCAAAATGGGAATGTAGCCCTTGTAATAGTGACCAAGTATGTAAAGTTTGATGACAGAAGGCTTGTTAGATTAGAAGTTATGGCCAAGGGTAAAGTTTTCCAGGACGATGACAACGACGCAAACATTGACGGCACCAGAATGATGACTAAACCCCGACTTATTTCTTTGACAAAAATATGTATCAGTATGATCTGAAGAATAAAGTCCAAACAAAAGCAACGGAAACATTTTGACTCACAGCCTCCAAGGAAGGCACGTGTTAACCCACAACGGGCAAAGTCATGCTGAGTATATTGGGATCAGAGCTGATTACTATAGATTGATTTCTTGGCAAAAGGTACCGTGATATACTACCACATCTTCATAACTTGCTGAAAGCCATAAATACCGAGAGGCTTGATATGCTGACTCATGCAGGACAGAGTCCCTGCTCACAACTCCCATGTCTCACAGAAAGCAACACTGTCCTGCGGCTATGGAATCCTTTCTCACCTTCCCTACTCTACAACCTGATCTTTCCAACCATGAAGCAACTTAAAAAGCAAACGACTCTCAGACAATGAAAGTCTTATTTCCAAAATATTGAATGAACAACCCTCTTACATTGCTAAAGATATATCTAAAGGGACTCTTAAAATGTGAGATTTGAATGATATGTTTTCTCTTTATACTTATTTCTTTTTACGTTGATTTGAGAAAAAAAATCTCGCACATCTTACACTTATCCTTCTTGGCAATTCTTGTGTTGGGCTAGTACTTTGGGCTTAGGAAGATCATAAACGAATTTGATTAATTAAGACAATTTAGTGTATGAAAAACAGCTTGTCTTTCGGTTAATGTCTTTACAATTATATTGGGAATTTAAAACAAGCAAATTCATGTTAAATCATTAAAGAAATTATGTTAAATAGGTACCCGTAGCCATATATTTGCTTTCAAGCAGAATAGGGGTTTAGCGAACATTTATTATATTTAAATTGTATGTTTATTTTCAAAATTTAATTTAGATATATCAGGTCACATTTCGTTAGATAAAAATATGTCGGATTAGCTAGTTTAGACAGATATGGGCAAAACATATCAAATTATACAACTAAATGTCAAACAAATAAACAGAGAATGGCGACGAGATTAACAAAAAAGAATGGGGGTATGGCATTTTACATCAATGCCGGGTTAACTCCGTTCTTATGTGGTTCTAACCATCAAAACTATCACGTGTTCAGCCATATTGTGATAGTTTAATTTCAAATTTTGTAGGGAAAACATCCTCTAAAAATGTATGGACGAGAAATCACCCAAAAATAGTCATCCGTTCAGACTTTGCTTTATTAGCTGTGGATGGGGACCTGTCAACATGTTCTCGGACAGGTCCTGATCACAGACACGTGGACAATGGGAGACACTTCTGGAGGATTGAACTCACCAGGGACTTCTATATTGTTGGACTGAAGCTGTATACAAAAGCTCAAGATAAAGGTAAGATATATAGCGAGTGAACACAGCTTTCACTTTTATTTTAGGAACACATAACAGTTTAGGATATGATATGATAGCTGTAGACAGGGAATGAGCTGTCCACATGTTGTTTGTGTTTGTTTGTTGGGTTAAACATCCCTGCGACAGTATTTTGGAGGCGATGTCTACTTGACACAGATATAGTTCACTACAGTATCACGCCACAGACATATGGAATGATATCACACCCAGATACCGGATTTGGTACGTCGCGGCCAGGTATTAAACCCCCGAGGCAGATGCTCTAACCACTCGGCCAACGGGGACGGTCTAGCATATCTAGTCACATTATCACACCGGGCCAACCAGCCCTGGAACTACTCTTACTTGCTGAGCGCCAAGCAAGGGAGCTATAACAGTACCATTTTTTAGGTCTTTGGTATGTTGCGGCCGGTCACATGTCATATTTTGGAGCAATTAGAGACACTTCTTTAGGATTGAATTCATCATGGGCTTCTTTTTGTCGGACTCAAACAGAATATAAAACTAGAATTAATGGTAATACACATAATGTGTGAAACTTTACAGTCAGATTGTACTCATGCACGTACATATATAACACAAATCGGGGTTATGGTATACTGCTCATTTTAGAAATAAATAAGCACGCAAGTAAGGAAATTACTTATTTTAGAAATCAATGCTTTTCCATTTACAAACTTGGAACATATTTTGATATATTTACAAGATCGTCAATAGACCACGAAAGCAAATGCCTATCGAGTAATTGTAGCCATTGACGTTGGTATGTTGCAGAGCTTTTCCGTGGATTCAATGTAGAGACCGGACCGGATCGTAGCAGTTTCAAAACGTTGTGTTATGAACACCCGGACAGTCCTGGGAAGGAGGTCATGGAGGTGATGTGTTCCAGTCCAATAGTCACTCGTCATTTGAGGATTATATTTCAAATCACGAACGAAAGGATTTCGTTGTGTGAGGTGGACATATTTGGAGGTAACATAGGTAGAGAGAGAGAGAGAGAGAGTATACGTCTTTTGGCTTAATTGTATACAATTAATGCTATTTTTACCTTATTTCCTAGCCTACCACGAAAAGCAATAAGCAACACGCGGTAATGAAGCTTTTTTAGAAGAAAAAGAAAAAAAAATCAAATAAAACAAAACAAAAACAACAACAACAACAACAAACACCTAGATATTAGCTGTGTGTTGATGCATGTAAGGTTTAGGACCTCTTGTACTATTCCCCGTTATTATATGCGAAAAATATATATTGTTTTATAGATGAAAAAGAGAAAAGCCGTGTTATTTTTTATAGCATGTCCTCCGCACCCACTATTCAATACCAAAAGTTTCGGGGAAAACTGCTCCTACCAATGCCATTGTGTAAATGACGTTCAGTGTGATGCAATATCCGGGAAATGTCCAATCGGATGTGCACGTGGATGGATGGGACCCGGATGTCAGTACAGTATGTTAAATAATTACCTGTCGAACTAATTCAGATTCACCTACTACACTGAGAAAAATGAGTTTAACTTATTTTTCGAAAGATTGCATCCACACTTATTTTTCTAATTACATATTCAATGACAGTGAATAATACAAAACTTGGATCTCATTAGTATTTCGATTTGGAGTGACCCAGTGTCATATATGTGATTAATTTTGGGGTAATATTTTCCCTAAATATCCCCCAGGTACAGGTATATGTTCAGACTTCCCGGTGTAAGCTGTGGGTGGTCAACTCATCAACATGTTGCCGGATAGCTACAAATAAGAGAAATGGGTCGAATGCAAGTGAGAGAGTTTTACCACAGTATGAAATTTCACACCAATGCTGGGATAACGCCATAGTCCGCTCCTCTATGGCTTTAAACAACACTCGTTTATTTTATATGAATTTCGCCATAATTTGATGTGTTTTACAGGGAATATATCCCCTAAATATGTAAAGACGAGAAATCACCCGAACACAGATATCAGTTCAGACAATTCGATGCTAGCTGTAGACGGGGACCCGTCAACATGTTCTCAGACAGGTACAGATCACAGTATCGTGGACAACGGGAGACATTTCTGGAGGATTGAACTCACCAGGGACTTCTATATTGTTGGACTGAAGTTGTATATAAAAACTCAAGATAAAGGTAAGGCATATACTAAGTAGTGTGTGATCAAACTTATTCGATAATGCCTATACCATTCGTCATTGATCAATTCAAAAACTCTTTGGTGCTCATTCGTTACCGGCAATTTAAAAATATACGTGCAGGACTTCACTGAGTGTTATTTAATCTCATGCGTGCTTATTTGTTTTCTCTTAAACCCTTAGAGAACTTATAAAATTATCCTTGTAATCATATTCATTATCTGGTGGTTACGTTTTACTAGTGTCTCTTTATACATGCATTTATAAATAAACAATGTAATTAACTGCATTAAGGTAACAACGTACTTTACAGTGATGCGAATGTTTCAAGGAAAGGGCGTCCTGAGAAAGATGGATTATTAAGTTAGTTTGAAAGTGACTTAAGGTATTCCCATCCTAATAGCCATATTTCATATCTTGCCACTAGATGGTTATATTTCTATGAAATTTTGTCACTTTGAAGACATTCAAAAATAAAAATATTTCACCAAGAGTTTTTTCAAGTTTTATCTAATTTGGGGGAGATAATCCGCATATAAGTTAACATTGAAGCCTATGGAAAATATGTATTTTCTATGAATATAAAAATCTGAATTTGATTCATGAGAAAAACTCATGGTAGAAAGATGCATTTTATGATTTTGTATCAATTTCCATGAAAAAAATCTAAACTTTACCACAAAAAAATGGAGAAAAACACTTTTTTTTAGTTTTCAGGGGAGATAACTCATGGCAACAAAATAATTGAGGGGAGGTAATAAAAGAACTTCTGTCACTTATCATTACATGTTAATTTGCCCCTAAGATTACCATTGTTTGTCACTTTAAAAACTTATATACATGTGTATTGTTAAGTTATACAGACCGTAATCCGTTCAAGTACACCAAACGAACGTAAACGAAACGCTATTCAAACGCAAACGAAACACGAACGGAACGCAAACGAAACGTTAAACGAAAACGTAAACGATCGAACGTTTCACGGCCGAACGATTCACAAACGCAAACGAACTATACAAAACGATAAACGCAAACGATAAACGGTATCAAAACGTTTGCATTAAACGCTGAGGTATGGGATTCGGATATTCTCTAACTTTATCGTGGTTATGTTGACAGTGCAATTATATTTTAACGAAAAAAAAAACACATCAATAGTGCATTCATTTATGCCAAAAGCATTTTTTTGTTAAATAAATGAGTGATACAATTGTAAAAAAATGTTTTAAATGTTTACAATAAAGTAAAAAGGGATTTTTTCTTTCCCCCGTCATAAGATTTATTTTTGTTTATGTAATAAACATAAAAGCGGCCTAGAATTGGTTCTCTATTCACGTGTTTGTATAAGCGTTTATTAACGGCGACTAGACCAGTCAGTGTATTGGCGAACGGGTATTGTGACACTTTGAGAAGATAATTGTCTAAGTTAGTGTGATAGGCTGATTAGTCATTATGACAACATCCGGCAGCTTGTATGTATGAAATTGCCGAAGATTCCCCAAATTGACTACATGTACAATATTAGCCGATAAATTAAGAGAGCTTGTTTGTTACACGTGGTTGTTGTAATATTTTATTAATTTTTTTTTATCCATTAATCATGTTGTTTTTTTTTTCTCTAAATACGTTCTCGATAAATTTCAACAACGGAAAATTGTATCATTTAAGTCTAAATATATTGTTACACACAAGTGACACAATGCAATATGTTTATGACGTGAATATCTGCCACCCCATTATTTATACGAGTCGGACAAATTTCAGTTATAAACACCGGGATAAACACCTGTTATATAAAAAGAAATGCTCATGTGAAGATGACTATTGATATATAGTAGACCTAAATTGTTTTACAATGTCTTGGTAGTTGATTACATTGATAAACGTACATGCCTACAAAACGAAGAAGAAAAATTTAACTAATGAACTGCCTATCAGAATAACTTTCTAAATTAAAGAATACAATTCCTCTTGATTTAATGTTTTTTAAACAAAATCCCAGTGGTTTGTTATCTGTTTGCAGTAAAGCTATACATTTACCATAATACCTTGAAATAAAGTGTCTACGTGTACCATATATCTGCATACATTGGACAATTTAAAACAAATGTTATCAGTCTTGCTAAAAAGTGACATGCTAAAAACTTATCATGCTTTAAAGTGTTTTTTATTTACGTTTTAATATCTTGTATTGATCAAAAATTTCCTTCTAGAAATTTCACCAAAATCACAAACAAATCCTTATACAACTTTTTTGATTTAATAACCTGTCGTACAATATGTACAAACACCACCTCAGGGGTGTCTTACCTTGTCAAATTTGGTATTATAAGGAATTCCATCTTTAAAAAAAGCAGTGTAAAATATGTTTTCATTAAGAAAAAGTATATATACATGGGGGTGTTTTGTCCTATTGTAAAACATCATGGGATGCATTATGTCTACCCTGTAAAATAATTAAATTGCCTCGCTCATATCCGGTTCATGGGGGGGAGGGGGTTCGTCCGGCTGCTGTGTGTCTTGATTGGCGAATGGTGACAAAAAACAAAGATGGCATACTGTGACACCACAGTAGGGTGCACTATGTTATGTAACATTATGCAATCATTTCCTGTGTTGTCCTATGGATCGTTATGTGTTTTGATAACTACTGAATATTGAATTGTGTCAGCAGATATAATGTCATCAAAATATCCATCACCGTACAAATGTAGATCTTTAGAAATATCTGCATACGACACAATTGAAGTAGTTGCTGTTATGTTTCATAAGGAAACAAAAATAACACAGAATAATGAGTAAATAAAAACAGCGAAGAAAAAACTTTATTTAGATGAACTAGTTTTGAATATTGAATTAAGCAAATTATAATATAGCCTATCTAAGTAACCATTCGTGACAGAATTTCTTTGAACTAATAAACATTAGGCAAAAAGGTGAATTCTAGTTTACCACAAGTTACAGTAGTTACGAAGACTGTATAAATATTTAGTACGATGCATACACGAGATGCAAATTAACATTCAGTTATGTTACTAACGGCTTTCTGAAGTCTGGTTCAATAATTTTATTCAGCCGAGTAGGCAGTTTTAATAGCTGCAGTATATAAGCACGACAAACTCGTGCAACCTTCTTTATGTCTTGGTCATATTTAATAAATGATGCTGTAAATGGCCAAAGCATTTGTTGTATTCAGATTACCAATAATATCACATGAAGCGTATTTTTTCCGTGTTATTGCACGTAAAAAAAGCAAGCGTTAAGAAGGGTCACCCGGTATTGTTATGGTTATATGCATACGATGTTTTTATCGTGACTTCCAATATATATAAGTCTTAGTTTAGTTTATATTATGGTTGTAAAAGATTGCAGTGTATTTTATCTAACAGGGTTTCCGCCAGGCCAATAACGCATGTCGGGCCCGACATGCCTTCAAACGCGAAGGCATATTGCCGACATGCCTTAATCTCGCCGACATGTCATAATTCCATAGCGACATGCCTTCATACACTATCTTATCGGCAATAATAACAGCCCCCACAGCTTCCCCGATCAACGATGACCTTTATGCACTGTAGGTTGGATTACGGATGACTTGGCGTTTTTCCTTTATCAAAATTGCCAAGAAGTTGCGATATTCCCCAAACGTCGGCAATATTTCTTTTCATCTTCTTATGTTCTTAGACGTACTTATTACGTCTTTGTCTTAGCTTTATTGTTGAAAATTTTAATTTTAATTTGATGTCTGAAAGTGATTTGAATCTTTTGTTGGTCTATCTAATATTAATATGTAATACAATTAATACTTCAGTTTTTCTCGCTTGATTAGTTAGCAGGTTATATAGGTCCTCATTTTGTACATGCCAATTGTCACGTACACACTTTGTGCACTACGTTAATGAAATTGTATTGTATTAAGATCGCACGCTAGTTCCATTTTTATTTTTGTGGAGGGGGAAAAAGATTTTATATCGCACTGTAACTTTGGAAAATCGCTGAACCCTACGCGTGCCGTTTATGGCACCTGTTGTGTAAACTGATATGACAGCGTGTAATCAAATTTGTTTACAGTCTGGAACTTATCACACACAATGACATAGAACCGATTGTCCAATCATTCGCCTAGTTTATTTGCAATAGCCAATAAAAAACATGCCTTTAGTGGATGACGTATTATGATGATTGTCAATTTTACCTTGACTGTGTTACGTTTTTTCTCTCGATTTTGTCGCAATGTGAATTCAAAAAAAATATAATAACCGTTCAAGACTACTTTCAACCGATGACATTTATTTTGTCAACATCACTTACGCAGGATGAACTATTACAAAAAATACCGACAACAGGTTTTAATTTAAAGAATCTCGGCAAGCAGGATACTCGGAAATGGCTAAGTAATCCCAAAGACCTATACTGCCTGCTAGTACCCGCCATTGTTTTGTCTTTCTAGAGGTTGCAACAACTTCACAGATTTTTCGTAAAATTATTTCCAGAATGTTTTTCTTACACTTCACCGATTTCCCTCTAACAAATTAGAAAACTAAATTTGATTTTAATAATTCAAATTATAGCCACTAATACTTTTTTTGTGACTTAATTGTTTAAGTTACTTCCAGCGTTTAGAATGTATAGACAGATAGGTCCAGGGGTACGATTTCACTAGGGTCACATTAGTCTAGGTTCCGAAATGGTTTGGGTCCGATACGTGCAGAAAGCAGTGTCAGAGATGATGCGTTTGTGTAAACGGTAAACGAAAAACGATGCAAACGGTGAACGCAAACGGTGAACGGTTCGAAAATAAACGAAGTTGAAATGCAAATGCGTTTGTAATCGTTTATAGATGCATTCAGCGTTTATATCCAGCGTTTATCGTTTAGAAACGTAAACGATAAACGCAAATGAAACGATTTGCAAACGCAAATGAAACGATGTTCAAACGCAAACGGAACGCAGATTTGGTGTACTTGAACGGATTACGGTCTGTATGCATGGCTTTGATGAAATTGATCGCTATTAGGATGGGAATACCTTAATTCCACCATTTTCTTCTAATCTGACAAACATAAAATGACATACACGAGCTAGCATTTTATCTCATTTTACATTTGTTCTTTTTTATCATCTAGCCTTTGTTAATGCAAGGCACCTGTTCAACTTACATACCGAGGCTATTGCTGAAGGGTTTAACCTGCTTATATATGTATATATGCATTTTTTTCTGGTAAATTTCAAGGGGATTTTTTTGTGTGATAGATCTCCTTAATTTAATCGAGTTACTGTCATTGTAACTTTTATACCAATACAAAAAAAAAAATGCAAGAATATACTGAAGCCGGCTTGAATGTATCTGTAAACATGTTTGTGCATTCTTCATCTCAAAATCCCGTTGTCAGAAGTGAATAAATCTTCACAGGAACGCTTAATTGTGCATACCTTCACCGTCACTTTAATTACAATGTTATCCACAAAGATATAAACGCATTATTATTCAACTAGGCATTTCGCCTGTTACATTTACTTCAATATTAAAATAATCCATTTCCAATGTCAGCAAATATTTGTTTGGACACTCTTGTTTTAATACGATCTTCATGAAACTTTGTAAAATATCACTTTGTTTGGCAGGCTGGTTTCGTGGATTCAGAGTAGAAGTAGGACCGAGCAGTACCAGTTTTCCAAAGCTGTGTTATGAACACCCGGACAGTCCCGGGGAGGAGGTCATGGAGGTGATGTTTACCAGTCCAGTGGTCACTCGTCATCTGAGGATTATATTTCGTGTCATCAAGGCTAGACTGTCACTGTGTGAAGTGGACATATATGGTGGTTAGTCTATGTATTATTCAAGCTTGTAATATGAGGAGATATAGGGAATATTAGACAAAATATTTTCTATTACTCTGAGAGATATTAAATATTTTACGATAAAATCAGAATCTCCATCCAAGACAACATATGCGAAAGGGTACGTTGGTTGCTTCCACAGACCCGTTGAATATCATACATAACTTGGGTTTTAATATATTTATATACATAACATTCCAGTATTTACTAGAGAGAATTTATCACCAACATTGGTAGATATGTTCTATAGGATATGAGAAACAAATTCATGCATGAAATAATATGGGCTAGATTGATTTGTTTTTATCCTTAGCATTTGGCCTATTTCAAAGAAACAACTAAAATGCGCTGTCACTATTAAAACCTCAAATCTGAAGATGATAACCATAAAAAGCAGAATCTCTTTTTTTTAAAGATATAACAATACTTACGGCAAGTATATAGTTTTGCCACATCACAAACTTGGAGTGAAAAATAAAGTCCCGGGAATGTTTTTTACTGTTGGGATTCGTCTGAATAGTTATGAGATATATATCATGTCCCAGTACATAACCACAGGATAGGAACCATGGGACCCGATATCATATTAATAAACCGGCCTTGGTGTTACTTGGCTGTAAAACCGAGGGTTGTGGGTTTGATCCCCATGCGCTGTGGTCGGGCACGTAACGAATAACTTACAATTTCTTTCTGGTCGTAATTTACACCACTTTACTTTGTTAACTACAGAGATGCGTGCTAAAATTTCAGTACTGTCAGAATCACAGGAAAGAGTTGTTAGGTAAACTGGCCATCTGTTAGCCTTTGATGGCAAAAAATGGCGTTAAATATTCAAATAATGCAAATAACTTAGTTTATCATGTTTGAAGGTTGTGTTTTTAATTTCACAGGAGAGGATGATAGTTGCAGCAATGGAATAAAGTGCAGAATGAACTAATAAATGAAAACGTTCATATTGCTGTGAACAATAGGAAGTTTATTGGATAACATAAATATTTATTTTTTAAACACAAATAACACAACTTAATGGTTACTGAATAATCGTGATACTATGTATACATAGCGTTGTTTCGTAACGGTGCCAAATCTGACACAATAATCAGCTCGATCTTTTAGTAATATAGATGTAAAATAATGGAAAGAATTGCTTCCGATTTTCTAGGAATTTTGTCTTCTGAAAACATTAGTATTTAAAAGAGCCTACATCAGAAGCTTTACCATTTTTACCATTTATTTATAAACAACCTTGTATACTACAAAGATACATGTTTATTGAAGAGGACATTTCTCTGTGATAAATGATTGGTTCTCTTATACATGTGTTAATGTTATCAGTAACCGTAGCTGAAGCATTATTAAGGGCACAAAATCATCTGTTGTTTTATCTTTCGCAGTTGAACACTTTCTGTGCATTGCAGAATCATGACATGTGTTTCATCTCGTCTCCTTCAGGACGCCAAATATCATTTAACGGAGCAACAGGGCAGTCATCAACATTCTGGTTTAATAACATATGGTGGATGTCGAGCAGCGCAGTTAATGGACGACCAATGTTTTCTACGGATAAACGCAATGGGGACATCTGTTCTGCCACCCAACAAAATAATGATCGAACACATTCGTGGACACTGAGTCTTCCGTGCTTATATCGAATTGAAGAAGTAGACATATATTCCTTAACACTTCCTGAATTTTTATGTATGTGTATTTTCATGTTACTAAAAAGGCTTATCATAATACTTGGGACACACACTTTTCTTCAAAAGCATATACTGGTTTAAGTAAAACAAAGGAATAAGAATGCATACAAGTAAGTTTACAGGGTTTTATTGTAACACACAACATCATACACGCTAAAAGCTTCGATAAGAAAATTTCAGAAAATATAACGATTTTTGCGCCTTTAGAGTCAAGTAACTTCAGATATTGTGGGAAGAAGTAGTCTTCTATACTGAATGTGAACCGATGTTCCGATACTATTTACTTAATAAATTACATATAGGTGAAGGGTTTTCAAAAAGCATTTTGAATAGTTCCACAAACTTATTTATTAATATGGTTATTAGAATAAATTTTTCAAAAGTGATACTTAGATATAGTACCTGTGTGGATTTTGCTTTTGTGCAAATTATATATATATATATTTGAAAATTTATTCTAACAACCATATCAACAAATAAGTAATGGAACTTTCCCTGGTACTTCTAGAACACCCTTCGGATCGCTGTAATTTTCTAGTTATGTCAATTCTTTTATCGCCATGTTTTATTTTGTTTTGAAGTAAGATTTAATGCTCAATATCAGATCAAACACGAGGATTCAGGCTGAAAATTTCACAGCCAGGTGACTCTGCACCATGGACTCACAATGATACAAAAATGAACATCTCGTATTACCTACCCCGGGAAGTGACCATTATACCCCCTGCTGATGGACAAACTATTGAGATTAGCAACAAAAAGATTCTAGTACTCTGTGAAGTTGAAGTATTTGCAGGTATGGCCTTATGTTTAATAAGTATTTTTATTTACTGGAGCAGATCTTGTTTTAGAAGTTATCTTAAAATGTGAAGTGAAAAGAGACAGATTGAGGTACATTGTTTGGTTATTGAGAGATCAAATAAATACATAGGAATAATTAATTACATGATAGAGTATTTGGAATTCAAAAACACACGTATATCATACAATGTTTATCAATTTCTGTCATACAAATCTAACACATACTACTTTAGAGGATGGATCATTTTATTTTTATGAATTAATATCTGAAAAAAGAATTTAGAAACATCTGTAAATTACATTATCATTAAACCAATTCGACTGTTTAGTTGTGAGCTTATAAAGATATTGGTTAAGATTATATGTAACATTCCATTAGACAAGGCCATTAATTGATCAAGTTTTAACATACAGGAATATTGTTTTTTAGAGTTTCCAATTCAGAGAAGACAAAGCAATAATGTCATTCTTTATCAGTATCCGTAACATAACAATGTTAAGGTATCAATATTGCCTTACTTTTCTGTTTATGCTGTGTCGCCTTTGTGAAGATAATTGTAATCTTGTTATAAAAAGTACATTCATTTACACGTAAAGTATTACAACTAACCATACTGTAAAACCAGATATGAAAATATAGTCGATACATTATTCCAGACGGGAAGAGGGAAAAATCCGTCATAATCTAACAATGATTTCAATCTAAATGTCCATTATTTTCTACTTCTATTGACTGAATCAAATATACTTTTGAATAAAAAGGTAATAAAGTATAGTAATTGATATATTTCATAATATGCCTATTTCTGTCAATAAACAAATGCTGTGTACTAAATACAGCAGAAAATCCAATACAATATGGAGTTATATTTGTACCAGAGTGTTTACCAGGCTGGTGCGGCTGGGACTGCAGTGACGTGTGTCACTGTAGTGACGTCACTACCGGTACTTACCGGATGACGGGGGTGTGTCCGTATGGATGTAAAGGTAGATGGACAGGGCCTGATAAGAGATGTAATCACGGTAAGACTGCTGCTAATGTTCTCATTCGCAGATTTCTGATGAGATGATGTCTATTTTTTGCTGACCAGACAAGGTCTGAATTAAAAATTAGTTTTTGTCAAATATATATTGGTTATTTTATTTTCTTTATGCTTATCTGATATTTGTCAGAGGTCATTATAACATGTACTTTTATTACGTTATTATTTGAAATTCCAAATTCATGAATGCTCTGCATTATGTTTAACAAAAGCCACTCAATACCCGTACATAGAGAAAATGTGCACTTAATAAGAAAAAATAGATTGATTATTAAAATTATTATACCTGTCTAATTGCTTCGATGTAATACCTTGGTTGCCTGATGTATAAACGGAAATGCATCAAGTAGTATTTGGTCCTTTTTAGTATCATAGGTCGAGGGCGTTAAATAAAAATCATTCTTTAATACTATCCATTTATCATCTGACAATTTAGACCATGATGCGATCAACATAAACGAAATCCAGCATCATATTACTGTTGTCTTTCTCAATTTAATTCGTCTTGTAGGCGCTGGTAAATCATTTCCGATAATAAACTAATAAATTTGACTAATAACTTCTATTATAATACACATTATGTCAAATACAGAATGTACAGCAACACAGTGGGGACCCTACTGCAATAATACATGTGGAAATTGCCATGGCAATCAAATATGTGACGTGAGAAACGGGCATTGTCCGACCGGATGTGCAGGATCTTCGAAACCGCCATTGTGTGAAGACGGTAGGATATCAAACATAGTTTTCCCATTGTATCACTTCTTATCAACCCAAGTTTGCTTACTTAAGATGAATTATATACCAAACTGATCTTTCAACATGTATTTGGAACGTTGACATATCCAACAACAACTAATACATCATTCTGTTATTTTATTTAATGCATTTTGTCTAAATTCTTTACATTTATGTCACATGAAAGCCCGGAGTAGCCAGATATACAAGGCACTTTTTATGGATGAGAGAGAAGAGGTTGTTCTCTTGGCATGATCGTGTTTTCCGTTGGTTATTATTAGATACTATCTCTGAATCAAAC
>CM037789.1:45019166-45060506 GCA_021229015.1 Solen grandis | reverse complement strand
TTTTCATGTACATGTATATATTAAACATTCAATCATTTTAAAACATCATGGGTGCTTCTGATAGTTTGAAAAACGTGTTTCTTTTAAGGGTGAAAAACTTAAGAGATTGCACCAGGCTTCAAGCCGCCTCATCCAGGACATAGTCCAGTTAAATAGTTCCATGGCAATTGTGACGTTTTCATCGTCAGCAGATACGGCACAGCCGTTAACTACCATAACGTCACAAGCTGACAGAGATCTGCTTGTGGCCAAGCTTCCAACAAGCACTGGTGGATCCACTTGCATCGGGTGTGGAATAGAACTTGGAATAAATGTAGGTACATTTATGTATATCAGATTCTAGATAAGAAAAGTGTTTTTTTTTTTGAAGTTCTAGATGATAGAGATATTTATCTGAAGCATAACACAAGAATTCTTATATTATTCTTTTTTTTATTAAAAACCTAGAACGGAAGAAAATATGCCGACTTTCCAAAGTTCAGATATGACTATAGTGAATATTAGTTTCATTTGAAATATTGACATCTGATATTTTCTCCTCACCCAAGAAATGACTAAAAAATAAATGTTAATCTTAATCCATAAAATATGCGAATTTCATTTTTTGTCACTGTTCATCCTGTTCTTTTACATTTTTAGGAACTCCGGAAAAAGCTCACAGACCCCAAAAAGTCAGATATTATTGTAATCTCAGATGGAGCAAACAATCGCGGAAACTTAGATACATCCGTTCAAGTGGCAGTTGCTGCAGGTGTTGTAGTTCATACAATATCTGTTACTCAAGCAGCTCAACAAACTCTGGATGACATTGCTTTAGAAACAGGGGGGAAATCGTTTTATTGGACAGATGGATCTTTAATTGGACTTGCATCTGCCTTATCACAGATAGTTAAAGGAAGAGTTTCTTCCCGCTCCGAGTCAGGCATATCGGTATTTCATTTATCCTAATATCAATATAGAAAACTTAACTGAGCCAATCAGTAATAGCTAAATTTGTAATGAAATTACATCCTGTCGAATTCAAATTTTGAATGTAATGTGATGAACTAAGCTATTTTTCTTATATAAATCGTGTGAGTATTGTTATGGTGATTGTCAAAAAAAACCCCCCCCCCCCAAAAAAAAAAAATAAAAAATAAAAAATAAAAATAATATTGTCTCTAATGTTGTCAAAAATATATTGCATGGCAAATCTTTAGCCTTCTTAAAATGCATTTTCTATACTAATTTGTATCTGTTTATATATACCAATGCTGTAAAACTTTGATACATTGAACACCCTAGGGCACATTTTTTTTTCGAATAATAGATTGCTCCTTGTTTCTGAATCTCATTTGTAAGAAATATTGTTAAGTTATATGTTTAAAATACTTGATATAATTATGTGTTTATTTTAAAACAGTCAGTGAAATAAGCTGTTGTCTGGGACTACTTTTTAGCTCACCTGAGCACAAAGTGCTCAAGGTGAGCTTTTGTGATCGCCCTTCGTCCGGCGTCCGTCGTCGTGCGTCGTCCGTCGTGCGTCGTCCGTCGTCAACAATTTGCTGTAAACGACATCTCCTCTGAAACCGCTGGACAGAATTTAATGAAACTTGGCAGGAATGTTCCTTGGGTGAGGCTCTACAAAAGTTGCTAAAAACTTGATCCATGTAGAACTCTGGTTGCCATGGCAACAAAAAGAAAAAAAATGAAAACTTTAAAAATCATCTTCTTCAAAACTACTGGCCAGATTTTAAAATAAATTGGTACAGATGTTCCTTGGGTCAACCTCTACTAAGGTTGCTAAAATTATTCCGATCCGTAAAAAAACATGGCCGCCAGGGTCGGGGCTTATTTGCCTTATATGTATATAGGGAAACCTTTAAACAACATCTCCTCTGAAACCACTGGACATAATTTGATTAAACTTGGCAGGGATGATCCTTGGGTCAACCTTCACAAAAGTTGCTAAAATAAACTTGATCCATGTAGAACTCTGGTTGCCATGGCAACAAAAAGAAAAAAAAAAAGAAAACTTTAAAAATCATCTTCTTCAAAACTACTGGCCAGATTTTAAAATAAATTGGTACAGATGTTCCTTGGGTCAACCTCTACCAAAGTTGCTAAAATTATTCTGATCCGTAAAAAAACATGGCTGCCAGGGGCGGGGCTTATTTGCCTTATATGTATATGAGAAACCTTTAAACAACATCTCCTCTGAAACCACTGGACAGAATTTGATTAAACTTGGCAGGGATGATCCTTGGGTCAACCTTCACAAAAGTTGTTAAAATAAACGTGATCCATGTAGAACTCTGGTTGCCATGGCAATAAAAAGAAAAAAATGAAAACTTTAAAAATCATCTTCTTCAAAACTATTGGCCAGATTTTAAAATAATTTGGTACAGGTGTTCCTTGGGTCAACCTCTACCAAAGTTGCTAAAATTATTCTGATCCGTTAAAAAAACATGGCCGCCAGGGGCGGGGCTTATTTGCCTTATATGTATATAGAGAAACCTTTAAACAACATCTCCCCTGAAACCACTGGACAGAATTTGATTAAACTTGGCAGGGATGATCCTTGGGTCAACCTTCACAAAAGTTCCTAAAAGAAAATTTGATCCATATAGAACCCTTGTTGCCATTGCAACAAAAAGAAAAATAATATGAAAACTTTAAAAATCATCTTCTTCAAAACTACTGGCCAGATTTTAAAATAAGTTGGTACAGATGTTCCTTTGGTCAACCTATTTATCTCAGGTGAGCGATTTAGGGCCATCATGGGCCTCTTGTTTTTTATCTGTTAAAACATTTTGTACCTGTTTAATTTGCAAAGTAGGAGGTTATTTTTTCCCACTAAATGCGGACAGAAAATTTATGAAGACATCAATACACTTCCTGAATATTGGTATAACCGCATCCCCTACTTTGAGAAGTTCGGACCGATAATTAAGGAGTTTGCAAGCCTAATATTAATGCAATGATTCAAAGACGCAGCGCATGTGGTTGAATCACGACTTAAATAAATCAAAAGCATTTCACGGCAGACCAACCTGATATGGATCATCAAAATGTGCATAAAAATGTGAATATCAAGTGATAAATATGAGGTTTAAACATCTATATGTGTAGCGGAAAATTTACAAATTAAATGATAAATTTCAGATTTCGAATTATTTGTGTTAGATATCAAATGCTTTGAAAGAAATCGAAATGCTACTCTATATTTCCTCGATAGTTACCCATTCATGTCTTTTCATTTGATGCAATCTCCGTTGAGATATCTTTGTTGTCATGGGTACGGCAGAGTCAAACAACGAGCATGATGATTGAGAAAATGTCCTGAAACTTTTTCAAAACACCAAACAATCTAACAGTCTGACTGCGTAATGGTGTAAAGCCTAATTTGACCAGTATTGGGTTCACGACAACGAACCAAGGGAATCATTGTGTTCGGTGCTTGACACACACGAAACAATGGTAACAACGAATTCTCAAAGGAGACTGCATTAAATGAAAAGATACCAATGGGTAACTTATCGAAGAAATATGGAAGGGTCGAATAGAATTTCGATTTTTCTCTTCAAAAGCAAATGATATTAAACACAAATAATTCAGAATATTTTGATAACATATGCATGCATCATTTACAAATATTTCCACTTGGCAATGATACAGGCCTTTTAAAAATTTAGCTGCGGCCGTTTGGTTTTGGCCTTTTTATTATCAAATTATTCAAAATATAAACAATAGTTAAATTATGGTATCTAAAGTTCATCATTATGTTATATAAAGAATACAATATAATATAAAGATACATTTTATAACAGCTAATTCCTTTTTTATATAATTATTGGAGAAGTTTGGTTCTGCAAAATTCATGAAATTTCCAAACAGTAAGCAACGGTATCAATGTCAATGTAAAAATCATAATCATCATCATCATCATCATCATCACCAACAAGGACAATGATAACCAACCAACTCAGCGTTAGATAAGTTTTATTTGGTACGGAATAATGTACAGGTCCCGGAATTTACAATCTCTCCTATAGTTATTACTTCCCTTGATAAGTACAGTAAACTAGCGTAGAGTGGCGTAACCTGTGCGAGAAGTATGATATGTTTGTATTTATTTTATATATAAATAAAATATGCATATTTAAAGCTTTACAACATATGCTACAATGTTCAGTTAAAATACCTATTTCAAGCAATATATAAAAAAAAACAGCTTACATACTGAGGTCGCAGAATGGGGTTGGGGCCGTCAATTAGACATTGCCGATACGACCATATGTATAATGTTTGTGTTATTTCATTACACTTTCTAGAGTATACTGTAAAATAATAATTAAACTTCGTTTTCATTGATTTTTCAAATTGGCACTATGTAATTAACAAGAGCACCGCATGCGTGTGCCAACGCTCGTCTGTTCTTGCCAACGTTAAATGTAAAGTTGAAATACCACACCCTTTAAATTTGACCTTTGACCTTGAAGGATGACCTTGACCTATGAATGGAATAGAATATACACCACAAAGATGTAAGATTTGTAGTCAAAAGAATTCAATAGCTAATCCATTGATATTTCGATAATTAACACATAACCGTTTTGATGTCATTTTTTAAAATGCTTTTTTATCTGTCTAGTGATCATGACCAAAATCACACCTGCACAGGTTCATATCATGACAAATCAGTATACAAAGTTTTAAAAAATCATTGAAAAATGACAGAGAATATATATTTTAAAACTTGTCCAAAGTCATGGTCAAGGTCAAAGTCGATGTTTGAAATATTGAGGTATATCTGAATAACCCATGGCAAAATGAACATGCACACCAAAAATAAAGGTTGTATGTCATATAGTAAAGAAGTTATGGCCAACGTTAAAATTTTATGTTAAATATTTAAAAGTCCAAAAAAGGAACTTTGATGGAAAGGTCTTGCCGCAAGAAATTCTCATGTGAAATATCAGTACCCTGTTGGTAATGGTTCTGAAATGACAGGCATTTAAATGTATTCAAAAGTAACAGCAAACATAGGTCAAAGTTTGAAGGGTAATATGTGAAATATTAGCATATGTCTGGATAGGCCTTGTCAAGATAAATATGCATACCAATATTGAATGTTGTATGTCAAAGCGGTTATGACCCAACGTTAAAGTTTTTTGTTAAACATTTAAAAAAAAGGTCAACGTTCAAGGTCACATATCCAAAAGTGTAGCATTGATGGAAAGGTCTTGCCACAAGGAATTTAAATGTGAAATATCAGTGCCCTGTTATTAACGATTCTGAAATGAGTTACAGCAAAAATAGGTCAAAGGTCAAGGTCAGTAGGTGAAAAATTTGCATATGTCTGGATAGACCTTGTCAAGATGAATATGCATACCAAAAATGAAAGTTGTATATTGAATGATAGAGAAATTATGGCCGACTTTACGATTCCGGACGACGACAACGCGGACGCCGGAGTCATAACAATAGCTCGTATTTTTTTTCGAAAAACAGACGAGCTAAAAATCTGAGTATTTTAAGGTCACATCTTCCAAAACCTTTCTCCTGAGCTTTAATAAATGGGGTGCTTGCAAGGTCCATTGACCAAGATTTAGGGTGTACGAGTGTAGGAAGAAGTTAAAAGATATCCATTAAATGTTTCGATTGTTTAGTGACGATAAAAGACATGCGTAATTTGAATCTTGATTTTGTTTACATCAGTTTATACAAGTAATTGATTCATATTTTTTTCAAACATATTTTCAATGATAATGTTGCTTGCTCCTTTATTCGATTATGCGTTTCCATAGTCAAATTTAAAACCTATTCCATATTGACGCCGTGTTTCTACGAGGAGTCAATGAGTATTCTTGGGTGTGTGCAAATCACTGTTTAGATAAAAGTCCAAAAGTGATGATTGTAAAAAATCAAGGCACATATAACTTTTAATTAGGAATGATGTTGGAAATCATTTACCATTCTTACTTTGCTAATTTGCGTACTGATCGATATCAAATTTAGAAATAAAGACATAAAATTGATAAGTGTGAAAAATAATAATTTTGAGTTTGGCATACGCCACATGCCTCCATTTTAAATTTAATGTGAGAATAAAGTTAAATATCGCACCAGCTTCAATAATTTGGGTTCAATAAAAATGTTTTAGCCTACTAGCTAATCCAAATATCGTCGGAACTCAAATAAAACCGTAAACCTTGGGTTAAGATTTCACTGTAGTCATAATTGATATATAAAGATATTCGTTTTAGCTGATTGCTGAGACGGAGCCGTCCTCTAAGGTCACCAACTTCACATTTGATATCGACGAAGGTGTCGGTCGAGACACCAAAGTAAGCGTACTAACAGGAGTTGACACAACTATTGAGATATATGTGTATGGTCCGAACAACTACACACAGAAGAAAGAGGCTTCCACTGCCAATAGACTGACTTTAAATATCCCAGATTTTGCTAAGGTATTTTAGTTTAATTCCAATGAATTACATGTATGTATGTATGTATGTATGTATGTATTCGCATTACTAATATTCCATTGTCCAGAAAATATTTAATTGGCATTGAAATAGCAAGTATTCTTAATGCTGTTAGCAATAAAATATAAAATATGAACATACATATCATATTTTGAATAACATCCCTTCTATAATATTATAAATCTATAAGATGACAATATTTGGTACAAATTGGGTAAAATCAATTCCAGTTTTCCCTTTTCTGGAGTTATCAACCACTTTAGTAGTTGAGTTTATAGATCATATTGTAAAGAATTACCGAGAACTCATGTTCAAGCACCATTTTCAACAGCCCGGACTGTACGAAGTGACGGTAAAATTAGCTTCGATGACACGTCTGGAATACTACGTAGATTCTTACCCATTGCCTAATGCAGACCCAATCATATTAACAACCCGACTGTCGTCTGGAACTATTGACCTTTCCAAAAACAAACTACCCAAAATATACGCAGAAGTGACCAGGCGGGGTATTCCCGTGGCGGGTGCAAACGTAACTGCACTAGCAGAGTCCGTATCTCAATCGTGCAACATACAGATATCAGACAACGGCTTGGGTAAGTTTCACATTGTCGTTATTACTGGGTAGTTTGGGTAACAATGATTTAACAAAGAACATTCGATATTTTTGTTGTTGTTATTGATATTAACATTGATTTTGTTAAGGATTGTTTACAATGCATTTATTAATCACGGACACTAGCATGTTGAAGTAAAAACTGCTCATGTGATACGTATTTTCTAGATCCAGACGATATAAAAGATGATGGTAAATACTCAGTATACATTTTGCTAAAATGCCTTGGAAATGGACGGATAAATATCAAAGTTTCCGCAAAATCAGATGGATCAACGTTTTTAAGTACAAAAGGACTTCATCTAGCACCAGAATTCACTTCCGGTGAACTTTTTTAAGCATTTACAAATTCATTAAAATAATTCGCTATCCACAAACAGACATTTAAAGGCCTAATAATTTCGTAAGGCTTAAATCATTATTATAAAATTTAACGCTAAACTTAAAGCATCAAAGTAAATCAATCCAAGATGCATTTGTATCACTAATTGATTTTTGTTGTTTAAGAATATCGTATTTTTAACGTTTGTCACATCGTTATATGTGTTTTGATTTTAGAGAAAAAAAAAACCATGTATTTACTTTTTGATAAACTCTTTACAGTGACCTAAATATAGTGACCTAAATATATTATTAAATATTGAACTTTATAGAAATCATCTAACTTCCGGGAACAAGTGTTTTAAGCTTTTGCAAAGTTGTTATTTGTTATGTTTTTCTAGATATAGACACAAGTGAATACGTTGGAAAATTCCAACGAACATCACTTCCTGGTGAACTTACCATCGAAAACTACGCTGAAGAGACAAAGGATATGACGCCACCAGGACAAATAAACGACCTGAATGCTATAAATGTGACAAGTAAAGCAAATGATGCTGTAGAAAAAAGAAACTACACAATCATTTGGACTGCAACTGGCGATGATATGTCCTACGGACAAGGTAATTTTGCTACTGTAATCACCCTTTCTTTGATTGAAAATGATACTGTAACTGTCAAACCACAGAAAAGTATATTTAACAATACTTGTTTTTAGTAAAAAAGTATCAACGGCGATTCATAATGCATTATCATCTCTCTATCACTCTTAAAGTCAATTTACTGAATTCGCTTATCCTTTTTAATTGTCTTGCTCAGATAATGGCTTGGAATTAGAATTTATTGTTTTATTAAAGAGTTACGGATTTCAGGTACCAAACTTTATGCAATATGAGTGTAGGACGGGACGTGACGAGACGAGACATGGGACATGGGTCATTGTCTCTATGACTCCTTACTGTCAAATATGAAGCGGAGTTTATCGATTGCATAAATGATGTTCCCGTGGTAGGGGCTGATGTCTATACGTAGATTGTTATTTTAGACATGCTCAACTCTCAGGTGATCTTTATGAATGTGTTAAGTCGAATGGTACTCATGAGCGCACTAGGATCCTCTCGTTTTATTTCTGATATTATTGACAATAGCATTTACTTACTTCCAGCATCTTCGTATGAATTTCGTGTATCCGACAACATCCAACTGTTGTTTGACAATTTCACTGCGGCAAACCATCTTCCATTTCTTAACGGCTCTGTTGTACCAAAAGTTGCTGGCGAACCTGAAGCTTTCACATTGTCTGTCAGCGCAAAAGAGGCATTTATTAGGACCACATTCTTAGCCATTGTTGCTATTGACGAAGAGGGCAATAGGGGAGAAGTTTCCAACATCATCCCTATAACAGTGGCCACGGGCTTCAACATTACTGCTGATATAAATGTTTATGAATTCAAAGAGGAGCCACAGAATTCCATTACTTCAGATGATTCCGATGTCGACATTCGTTTGATTATAATAATTATTGCAGCAGGAATTGCTATCGTTGGTTGTGCAATCTTCGCGATGTGTTTGTACAAGAGGCTTTGTGGCAACCAACAAAAAACACCAGGTACGAAAATACAAAGATACACCTTACAAATAAAATGAGTTTCTAGGATTAAAAATAACCATACATCTGTAGATATATGAACGATCTAGTATCTTCTTAAATCCTCTACAAATATAACTAATATACGTGCTCTAGTATATTCTTAAATCCTCTACAAATATAGCTAATATACGTGCTCTAGTATCTTCTTAAATCCTCTACAACTATAGCTAAGATACGTGCATTGATATTTCTTTCATTTTCAATTCATAAAGCAAAATATTTATCAATCAAAATAGGTGATATTATATATACATGTAGTAAAAAGGCCAAAGTTGGATATATCATTTGAAAGTGATCTAGCTATTAGGTAGAAATGTATATTTTAACTGTTGACGACGGCGTCGTATATTTGATTGTTTGTGCATGTTCGTATTTAGTCTTTTGTTATGGAAAAAAGCACCATATTATTTGAAAAGACAGTTCAAACATGAGATTAATACTTTTTATGTGTACAAACAGTTACAAACGATATCTTCTCACCGTTCGAACAAATACGCTTATATATGCTACAGAAAACTTATTTGGTTATGAAATGTTATATACGAGCATATACACACAAGAAAACCAATAGTTTTGTCAATAAATGATTATCTAGTTTTTAACTCTACATAACAACTAAATGTCAAATGATCTCCCGAACTCCGCGCACCGGTAACGTCACGCTACGCTACTTCAACCGTTGCCACCACACAAGTCACGTGATGATAGTTGAAAACATGTGACCAACTCTTATAATTGTATAAATTAATGTTATTTGATTTTTAGTTCACCTGAGCACAACGTGCTCATGGTGAGCTTTTGTGATCGCCTTTTGTCCGGCGTCCGTCGTCCGTCCGTGCGTGCGTGCGTCTTGCGTCAACTTTTCCTTTAAACAACTTCTCCTCCTAAACCACTAGATGGATTTTGACCAAACTTCACAGAAATCATCCTTATCATGACCTCTATCAAAGTTGTTCAAATTATTATGATTGGGTGAATAAGTAGGTCACAGGAGCTAAAACTAGATTTTTAATATGCAATCTTAGAAAATCTTCTCCTGCAAAACTGTAGGGCCTAGAGCTTTAATAATTGGTATGTAGAATTGTCTTATGAACATCTACAAAAGTTGTTCAGATCATGACCCTGGGGGCAAAATAGGCCCCGCCCCAGGGATCATTTTATTTTTCATAGATTTATATAGTGAAAAACTTTAAAAATCTTCTTCTATGAAACATTAAGGCCTATGGCTAAGATATTTGACGTGTAGCATTGTCTAGTGAATCTCTACAAAGGTTGTTCAATTTATGACCCTGGGGTTAGAATTGGCCCTGCCCCGGGGGTCACTTGTTTTATATAGACTTATATAGGAAAAACTTTAAAAATCTTCTCCTATGAAACCATAAAGCCTAGAGCTAAGATATTTGGTATGTAGCATCATCTAATGGTTCATTACCAAGATTGTTCAAATCATAGCCCTATGGTGATAAATGACCCCGCACCAGGGGTTACTTGTTTTACATAGAGTTATATAGGAAAATCTTAAAAATCTTCTTTTTTGAATCCATAAGGCCTTGGGTGAAAATTGGCCCTGCACTAGGGGTCACTTAATTTTACATAGGAAAAATAGACAAATCATCTCCTGAAATACTGCAAGGCTTAGAGCTTGGATATTTGGTATGTAGAATTGTCTTGTGAACTACTACAAAAGTTGTTAAAATAATGACCTTACCAAAGTTTGTTTTTAATCATGGCCCTGTGTCAAAATTGGTCCCACTTTAAGTATGTCTATTTTATAAACCATTGAAAGCAATATTTCTCATGTGAGCGATTAAGGGCCACCATGACCCTCTTGTTTTCTTTTCTCATAATCATGAATGTTATTTTCGTGAAAAATAACGAAACTGATACGATATATTCAAAACCAAAGTCAAAAGTGATAAGGTAAATCCGGCCTATATCAGCCGATTCTTACTTGTGGTGGCAGTGGTTATCGACAACCGTATGAGGGGGTAGATACTGCGGCGGAGTTTGATGATCTCCTTCTTACACCATATTTTGAAATGATCACATCAGATGATTGATTCTAAGAGACACATGAGATAAATGAAATACAAGATGCTGTCTTGATTTATGTGTAAACAAGCTTCCTCTTAAACAAGCATTTACAATATGGTAAAACAAACACATAACCATAACAAAAGATATAACCACTTCACAGCAATGCAAACTGTATAGGTGCCCAATACCTCACCGGCACTTACCTTTTAAAATTAGTTGTAATGTGTGCGCAATTATAAAACTTAAATTACAGTCCAACCTAAGCTTATACCACAAGAATATGTTTTTCATCCCATCAGAAATATTATATATTGTACTTATTAATCATGATACGGAAGAGTCTTCATACTCACATACATGTAAGGCAATGCTTGATCTCTAAGAATTTTTATGTTTTCTTCTGCTCCCTTTTTAAGTTAACATATGAGTTGGTGATTTGTCTTCGTACATTAAAAGTTTGCACATGAAGTTATTACGATAGTAATAGTACGGATAAGTATCCTCTCTTTTGTCTTACGGCCTCTTTAATTTGAATCATTATATCTCTCTACCCCTGGTACACTTATAGTTGTTCTAAATAATTATTTCATAGTTGGAAAAGCTCTCAAGGTCATGTATCTTTTGTTGAAAAATATAAGTAAATATAATTTAAGTTAAAAAGTATCATTTAAATAACTTGACACTTTTGTTTAGTCCATTGTAAATTATGCAGGTCTTGTTCGGGAGTTTACTTAGTCTGAATAGGTTCGTAACATATTTTATTAATTAAGTCTCGGGGAGAAAAAATGTCTTGCATGGAAACAATATAATTATGGTGAATTAGGACGACACCCCTTATATATAATCAAATAAGTTCAAGTAATTAAATATTAGTTAAAAGAAGAAAAAAAAAACACACACACGATGGGATAATGTGAATTAGAATAAGGTATACAGTAAATCGGATGAACATCTTCGCTTGATGAGTATAGTTTTGGTCAAATCCGTGTTTATTCAGACAGTTATCATGAAGGAAATGTATCCATGTTTAAGAAGCGAGTTATTGATTGTTTTATTCAAATATGGCGGGCTGATATAAACAAAATTAGTGTTCTTAGAATAGTTCATTCAAAGTTGTACCTGTTTTGGTTTTTCCGAATACCTCAATATGGCATCGAATAAAGCAAATATAAAATATCTAACTAAACTACGTATTGCTGTACATGATTCGTAAATTCCGACGAGACAATATGGGTTGACTAGAATTCCAAAATTATAACAATTATTCATACTTTGCAACTTATAATAAACACGAATATCGATTTATTCTAAAATGTAACTGTATATTGATTTAAGACATCAATATCAAGAAATGATTTAATGAAAAGCCTAGCATGCTTAATTTTATAGAATTAATTTGATGAAATGCTTATTTAAGTAGATGTTTCTTTATTCTTATATCGAAAAAAATGTTGAAGGTAATCAGAAGCATCTAAATGTATTTGTATACGCAATATTACCACATTTACCATTAAAACGTAAAATGATTAAGGAGTACGAAGACTGTACATTCTCCGTACAAAATAAATGTTTTCATTTATAATTAATTGTTTATTTGATGATTGATATGTATTTTGTATAAACAAGATAGACTTCAAGTTGACAGATAACTCCTGAAATTTCGTATAGAGGGCCAGAGCTTGAACACAATCTCGTCACTCAATGAAAAACTTAATGCAACTGATTTAATGAAATACCTTCTTGATTATTCAATTTAAAAAGTATCAGAGAAAAATTGTTTAAATGCAATAAAGATAACTCCCTTAGTTCGGGTTGTTATTGCCAGATATCTTTGAATATAATTAGATGATTGTTTTTGATATTCTTATATTGACATCATACATTTTTTCAGGGCTTGACTCATCTGCAACAAATCAAGCTGCTACTATTGATGAGCCTCTTGAAATATCGGTTGTGCAAAAATGAATACAGATACAAGTGTGGAATGTATATTTAGACCCAGGGAAATGTTTCTTGAAGCCAGCCGACCGGAAATTTTCATAAATCATGATAGAACTGTTCGGCCTAATAATCTCCATTGGCCAATTTTAAAGAAATTTGAAACTCTAATGTCCCTTAAGCCAACAGTGACACAACTAAGCATATCAAAATTTATATACTTTGCATTCAAACGACGTCGAACAAAAGTTAAAAACAGTTGAACGTAAATGCAGCAATTTGTAATGTTATTTCATTAACCAGTGTTATAACAAATTCTTATGTATTTATCACAGAAATATTATACTTTCTGTTAATATTAGAACAATAAGGTAAAACCCGACTGAACTTTATGAATACTTAAGAATCATGTGACATAATTTTTTGTTATCTAGATTTGTTATTAAGAATCTAAACATCGTATATATTTCATTATGGAACCGTATACTCACAGGATAATTTAATAATATACACCTACAGTAAACATGTCCAATGTAAATGTAATTATCATTCATTTTAGACTTCTTTGTACTTGTAACTATTTTTTTTTCCCCAATTTCAGCAAATTGTAATAACAGTCCATGAAAATGCTATATAAGTATTCCTCTACGACATGCTGATAATGTTTTATATTTTTTAATAGTTTTTATATATTTTTTTCATCCTATGAGCTTTGTCAAGTTCATCGCAATAAACATTTAGAAGAGAGTAATTTACTGTCAGGATGTGATTTTACTGTTATGTTTAAGATGTGCCTCGCTCATATTCACAGACCTGTTTGAAATTTTAATTCAATTCTTAGTGGGTTTTTTTTCATTTCACGATTTATAAAATGATGTGCATTATTTTGAATATTTTTATTTATCTTCACCCTTTGGTATTAGTTTCCATTAAAGTATCTTAAGGACGTTTCAGCGGATAACCACTGATTTTCTTTTCTTTCTGAAATACTCATTTATTTTGAGTACTTTATTGAGGAAAACCCAGATTTTAAGTTTCCTGTATTAAAATATGATCCAAAGTATATTTGTCAGATGTCCAAAAAGTCACATTTTAATGTTTGTATGCAAGTTTCAATTTCATTAAAAATCAGTTGTAGCAAACGTGGAGAGGTAAACATAGTTTTAACATTTTAAAAAAGCTATTATATCAGAGGATTGACTCTTAAAAAGCAAACGAAATCTGTTCATTGAAATTTTCTTCATCAGGAAAAATATATATAAAATTTCATAGCTTTTTGGTAGATTTTGTATATATTTTGGTCTAGACACATTGACTATTTTAGCTCGTAGAGTATTTTCTATGCATGTTTGACAGTATTTTCGCCTGTAACGTATAAAACACGTTATAACTTACATATTATGATTGATTGATTGATTTTTGAGTTTACCGTCGCTGCGACAGTATTTTTAGTTATATAGCGATGTCCAGCCAATAACAGGTGGAGGAAGACCTTTAGTATGCAATCTCTCTTTTTTTTTCATGCTTTGATTTCAACAAATTATAGCAAACAGTGATGTTTTACCAGAAGAGAGCATGGTGACTCCCCCTTTTTAATTCATATCTCTTTTAAACATAGTCTTAAATCCTTATATGCAATATTTTAGAAAAATCTGTCCGTTAGATAAGAAAACTCGCGGAAACGCCTATAAGCCATTTTCAAAACCACTAAGAAACACTATTATTATATTGCCATTTAACCAGAATTTATCATAAAAAGCCTTAAATGCATATATCCATATCATGGTGTACTTTATTATTCATAAATAACAAAACCTGCTAATGCTCACACACAATAACATATCATATTCATGTTTTTATTCACGTTGTCATGGCAATAACCATTATTGCAAAATATTCTGAGCATTCGGTTCAAATGGAGTTTTTTGTTTTATTCAGTTTCCACGTATAAAGAAATCTTAAATCTTGTATGCCTTTGAATAAGGGACAAATTAGATACTTTTTAAAAGAAAATTTGCACAAAAATGTCAACATTTGACTATCGTCATCTAGAAAAGTCAGAAATAATAAAAACTGAAGGGACTTCGGTCTGGCTCTATTTTATATGATGCATATCCTGCATATCTGTTATATTTAGCTAGATATAACTTGTCAAACAAAACATTTTCTTTTCATTGAAATCGGAAAATTACAATATTTTGCTATTTTTAGTCCAGATTGAAATTTGGTAGTGAGTCATTTCAAATTCGAATTATTATATATCTGAAAGGTAAACTATGTTTATACGTTGCCTATATGTTGCTTATAAGTCAAAAGTATTTTTTTTTTATAAAACAAAGAATGTTACCCCAGGTAAAGAGAACAGAAATTTGAGTGGAAAACCTAAGACATAGAAAAACATGTCGTGCGAATATGGTGAGAACTTGTCCATACCATATGACTTTTTAATGATATATTTAATGTACTTGATTTGGTATACGATTTAAATATATTATTTTTAACACATATATTCACGGTTACTTTGGTAGTCAGTTTGCACATAATATTGACAGTATATTGAATTTAATCAATGTTTGCTTATGTGGATTCATTTTTATCATAAAAGCCGATATTGCGGTATGTTAATTAAAATGTCAATAACTTCTTTATATGATAGTAAATTTTCTAAAAGTTTTATATTTGTACTGGTAAAATAATATATAATCGGAATATGTATTGTTTGCTAAGAGTTCGTTTAAGGGCTCATAATAGATGTTCTACCTTAAATTTAAAATTTGAATCCTTTCTTTGTATGTATATTTATTTCACGTATATTATATATGTTAATCGGAATGCAAATGAGTTATTATCTTTTTGCTACAACAATGTTGTTCCTAATTTCGTTTAGTTTTGCTACTGTAGAATCATACGTTTTCATTCAAACTAAATTTAATCGATTTCGTGAACGCCATTATCCACGAAAAGTAAAGCCTACGTAAAATGGATAGTTAATAGACCTCGCGTTTTTCTAGAACATTAATCCACGAATATATCGATTTTATCATACGTTCTATGAAATGTCAACGAAAAATAGTGATTATACAGAATATATTTTTTTTATTTAAAGATCATCAGCAACTAAGAATGAAATATCTAATGCATGCTCAGTTGTGAAAGAATGTGTACTCTCCGGTTTATGTTCATTTAGGTCTAAAATATATTGTATCAATTTTAAGTATTGTACAGCTAATATCATGAGTTTTCTATATCAAGAGTTTTGATAATTTTTGGATTGTTTGCCGGGAGATAGTTAAACATACATTGATAATTTCCACTAAAAGGCGATGTGAAATGATAAATTTATCTCCTGAAATAGATAATGTAATATCACTGTTGACGTTTTGGCAGGTTGGCATTGGTTTTAGTTCTTTTTTTATTTATTATTTATAAGTAAATTTATTGTTTTGCAGTATTTGGTAAAATTGCTGATAGTTCTTCCCATGACAAATTATTTGTTTGAAAGTTCTTTACACCACATTAGGTCATATTATAATCTTTTTTCAAGAAGGACTCTAAACCTACATCCACAGAAATAGGGTTCATCAACACTATTCTTCGGTGCCGCCCTAGTTTGGTTTCTTGTGAAAAGCTTATACAGTATCAGAAAAAATATTGTAACAAATCTGTGCTGAGCGTGGAGTGGAAGCGTGATTTATTTTGCTATATATTCAAGATAGAATATGTTACTGGTCAGATCTCTTGAGCTCTAACTTCGCTTAATTGGCTATATGCGTTTTTTAATCATGTTGCTACTCTTCCTTCTTCACATTCTCCTTTAAACTTGTATTTTTCGACCAATATATTGTAATTGTTTACCAATGCCTATTCGATTAAGAAATATCGTAAATAAACATTTTGGAGAAAGGGCTGTCCTAAAGTATATACATGTATCATGTTACTGCATAATAAGCTAAAAATGAATCTTACTTATGCTACGGTCAATAAAAAAAGAAACTGTGGCTGGTCAGTGGCGGTTTTTCCCGTAACCGGGCTAAATCTGACGGCGCCCGCCAGGCAGCAATAATCAATCTGTCTTTTTTTTTTTTTTTGTTATCGGGCGGCCTCCTTCGCAGTATAACTACTTTTAAAAGTAAAAAGCAACCAGGCGATCGCCGAGTCTCCACTGGTGCAATAAACTGCATTTTCACCATATCTGTCAGAGAAAACCGTCTTGCGCCCGATTGACTGGTGACCGCGCGAGTAAAAAATAAATCACGCGGTGCCTGTCAGATTCCAAAAACTCAACGTTGCTTTACCTTTCGAAAAAATTGATTGGCGTCCCCCAGGCAGCAGTTGCAAACGGGTGGTGGCCGTTCGAATTTTAACCTAGACAATAATATACAGTCATAATTTTGCTTGAACCTTTCAAATATATGTGTAGTGATTGTATATATGAATAAAATCTTTCTTAACAGTACAATTTATTTTCGTTATTTCAGTAAGCTTCCCGTTATTGTTCGTAATGTTATACCAGTCTCCATATAAACATTTACAACTGATAACTGTTAGTAATATAATATTTAGCTTATTTGTTAAAACTGGTCTCAGTTGTAAGTCTAAGATATAAAAAATCATAGTATTTATCATGTCTCTCTCAAGACATAATCGATAACTATGATTATGACATACATTGCAACTTGTGACAGTCACAATATATTAGTATATTGATTTGAACCTAATTTTATAGCAGGTTAAGAGAATGTCGATCAGTGTTTTCAGTATGTTTTTACACTGGTAGTTGGTGCATGTGAAGATCCGGGAATTTATGCCACTTGTTTTTTCTATATAAATTAAAACATAATTTAAGTTCAACTACAATGCTTGTATTCTAAATGAACTATTTTGTCGTCCAGATTAAAGTTACTTCAAGCCTTAAGTTTATCAGCTTAAGTGCTTTAAACCGTTTACCTGTTATTTTCTGAAATTCGAACAGACATTAGGAACACCATACTACGAGTATTTTACTGGACGAAACACACAATTTTTATCTTAAACCTTCGTAACTCCTCGTTGTTTCCATGATTTTTATTACCCGATATGACTGGGTAGTGTAATAAGTCAAATAAATATCGTTGTTTTAAAACAAATCCTGGGCAATGAACGAATTTTCAGCAATAAGGTGTATTTCGTCCTACATTGAATAGGTGTGTCTCTTTTATAAAGTACATGTGCTCTCTCTCTCTCTCTCTCTCTCTCTCTCAGTGAAACAGCTATCTTGATGCGTGCCCCGACTAGATCTTAATCGTTTATATATGTATTACATCATCTTGCTTTTTATGATTTTTATGCAAATTTTATGGAAAATGTAGGGTGTTCAGTATTTAAGGAAAGCTATGGTATACAACATTCAAAGTTTAATCAGTTTATTCAAACTTGAGAGAGAGAGCGAGAGATGTGGGGTTGTATTTATATGGAAATAGTGGGCGCTTTCAATTACAATAAGACACACACCACTGCTATATTTAAAGGGTTAATATTATTCAACGCATCAAAGAATTTACATATATTTTGTACTTCTAAATACAAAATGTGAAAATTTAACAATGATCAATAAGTCTGATTTCGATTAAACCTTTTATATTTTAACCATAGTCCAGCCAGTGTCAAATACTTAAAATCTTATATTTACATTATTATAGTCCTGTAAAAGTGAAGCGACAAAACGAAGGATTAGTGTTACTGTCAACAGATATTCAGCTTTATGTACGGGGTTTTCAAAGAACAGAACAACACTGAGGTGATAAACAGCCAGCACATTTGAGGGTACGATTAATGATTTTACGTCTCAGTTCGCATAGTTCAAAGAGTTAAGCTGTTCGCAAACATGCACAAACGCAAGCACACAGGTTTCAAGGGGCCTCTACCTCATACTCTCTGAAGGTGTTTCTCTGATAAGAACAGTGTATTACAATGGGCACATGCCTCGGATTATTTTTCTGCGGTTTCTGGTCCAGGGAGAATTTAATTCTGGGCTGACTTACCTTGCTATTTAAAACAAACATGTTACATGTATAATCTCTAAGGTTAAGTATTACATTAAAGGGAGGTCACTATACATAAGACCTCACGTATTCTGACATCAACCATACCGTACATAATTTAGCATCTGCTGTCGTATACGTTATTAACAGTCGTTAGTCAATCTATTACGTGACATTTAATTGTATGATTATAGACTTTGACTAAAATCTTCACTGTTATGAAATTTCGAGGGCAAGCCATTGGTATATGTGCGAAAATAAGCACAGTTTGCATTGTTTGGCAGATAATTAAGAGGTGAGCCTTGAAGGTGACACGTTGCGTGCAATTGATGTGGGAAGATTACAAAAAGAGGGCCATGATGGCCCTGAATCGCTCACCTGATTATAAATGAGAAACATATGTTGGATTTTTCATATTGACCTACTTTTTGACCCCGCATGACCCACTTTCAAACTAGTCCAAGATTTTATGGAAACAGATATTCCGACTAAGTTTCCTGAAGATTGGGCCAAAAATATGGCTTCTAGAGTGTTAACAAGGTTTTTCTAAGATTTGACCTCATGACCTATTTTTTGACCCCAAATGACGCAAATTCGAACTTGTCCAAGACTATATGGAAACAAACATTCTAACCAAAAATGTGGCCTCTAGAGTGTTAACAAGGTTTTACTATGATTTGACCTCGTGACCTACTTTTTGACCTCACATGACTCAATTTCGAACTTTTTCCGAAGATTTTTGGAGAGAAATATTCTGACCAAGCTTCATGAAGATTGGGCCGAAAATGAGGCCTCTAGGGTGTTAAAAAGTTTTTTTTTTTTTTGTTGTTTTTTTAAGATTTGAACTCGTGACCTCTACTTTTTGACCCCACGTAACTCAATTTCGAACTTGTCCAAGATTTTATAGAGATAAACATTCTGACCAAGTTTCATGAAGATTTGTCTAAAAATATGACCTCTAGAGTGTTAACAAACCAAATTGTTGACGGCGCACGACGCACGACGGACACCGGACCAAGGGCGATTACAAAAGCTTACCTTTAGCACGTTGTGCTCAGGTGAGGTAATAAAATATGGTCGACTGTTATAGTGTTACTCTTTGTCCTTATTATCCATTTCCTGTAATGAGAAACAATTCAGCAAATTAGTAAAAACCACATTGACTTATTGTTTTGTTTCAATGCTAGCGGTAACAGATTTTTGTTGATAATAGAAATACCGTCACAGCGTATTTCATGTAGCTCAGTATCTAATGATCGGAAGGTATCTAAAGTTTTTCCTGCGAATATTTTTCCAATGTAAGTTTATTTACACGGATTTTATTATTTGGATTTGTGTTCATCCGCAGAATAGCAGAAATAAATTACCCGCAGAAATAACCCGCTATACGGTAGTTCGTTTCGTACGCTACTTTTTATATTAAGAAATATTAAATTCTTCATTGTTGAACTGTTTAAAATGTAAAAAAAAGTAGGGATGGCGATTTTAAACAATGTTATCAAACATAGCAAAATCAAAGATCAAACTGCATACCAAAACAACATAAATAATTTGCTCTTATAAGTTACAGAACTCCGAAAGCGCTCTCTTTCTCTCTCTCTCTCTCTCTCTCTCTCTCTCTCTCCATCTTTCTCTCTCTCTCTCTCAATTATGGTGAAGATAACTACGCTATGATGTTGAAACAGGCATGCGTGCACATAAACAACTTTTCTCCTTCATATGTATATATTGAAATGTGTATACAACATCATACATGCGGGGACCCAGAGGGGGTCCCCCTATGAGATTTGGCTATTATGCTTAAAGTTTGTATAAAAGAGGGAGGAGAAGGTGTAACTCCCCACCTGAGATTTGGCTTTTATGCTTTAATAAGTATAAAAGTGTGTGTGTGGGTGGGGGGGGGGGGGGGAAGGGGGCATGATCCCCCCACCGGGATTTGGCTTTTATGTTTAAAATCCAGCAGTCTAGTGTTTTGACATCAAAACAAGGTCTAGACCCCATACCCCTACACGTGTAATTATGATTTTTCAGAGGTAGCTCGCCCCCTCCCCTCCGTACGGTGAATTTCATAGGTGGAACCGGACATGGTAATTATCCTTGTCGGACCGCTGCCCTCACCCCCGAGACAAAATGCTGGATCTGCTTATGTCATAGATTATGATGACAAAAATTGATAAATCAGAACATTACCCGAAGCGTCTGCTTGTTTTTTGTTTTTTTTTATCCTTGTTACGGTGTACGTGAATTTCTTAAATAGACGGACATGATTACATTATGCTATACACACACTCATGGATATTGAATTAGCCCCTTTGCTTATTAAAGGATGTACTTGAAACCATGACTCATATATATGGAACAATGGATAATACAACGAATCTCCGTTCTGAGTTGATATGTATGAAAAGATATCCGTTTAACTCTCTACGCCCTTGCCTGACATATGATTGCTAGTTTACCGCGTTAACCAATGGGATGAGACTTTACACCTTTTCAGTTAACTTGTGATATCTAACAGATCCTATTTCAAATGCAATTATTTATTTTATTTATTTCGGTCGCTCAATAGCAATTCATTGAAATGTGCTAATATGTGTAAATTAATATAGGAGAAATTAAAATGGATCCTGGCAGGACACGAATTGATCCCGAAATGCGTGTCCTACCAAATCTTCCCACAACCAGTGATATATTTTATTAAAAACTAAGACTTTCAAATTGATTTAAGACTTATATGTTTGGTATACAATAACGACCGTGGCTTTCAGCGCTGAAAATTCCAGGAAAAACAGTATGCTGGATAAATAGCCATCGCTACTCATTGACATGGCGAAAGTTTTACCTCATCTGATACTATTAACCGTATTTACCTAAACTGGAAATGTTTCTACTTTTAACAAACGACAACCGCTCCCTGTGGTCGTGAGGTAAGTGCTTCCGCATCGGGATCGGGAGGTCGTTAGTTCGATCTCCGGCAGCAACATATCAAAGTCGTTTCAGTTGGTTATGGTAGCTCCCTGTTTGGCATTCAGCTTATATTACAGTGTCGTTTTGGACTACTTGGGCCCGGTGACAGGAAATTGTTACTGAATGTGGTATCATGCCACATGTCTACTGAAATGTGACATAAAGATATCTGTCTCAAATAGACGTAGTCTCCATGTGACTTAGATACTGTCAATTTGACATTAAACTCAACAAACAGCAACGATTTCCGCTGTAAATGAATGATTGATATTGTAATTCTTGCCCCTCACTCCACCATTTTCAATGGAACTTAATTTATTGTCGTTTGAATTTACTAATTTCTTACAATTTATGCTAATACCATTGCGACGGTTTCTGGGTTGGATCAGTACGTTGTGCCTGGAAAGATCATCCATAATCTCAACGGGTTTCGAGCTCACAACCTTAGGATCCAAAGGCGAATAGGTTACTACTCGAGCGCGGCACCATTTTCTTATGACTTCATTAGCCTTTCGGGCAGTATTCTAGTTTAACGATTAGATTCAGCTAATTTTACAGGTGCAGAATGAGTCCAAATGACCTACTCTAATAAACAGCCGTTCGGTCTTTAACTACGCGGGCACATAGGAAGCGGGAGGTCATGAGTTCGATCCCCGGTCGCGACATACCAAAGTCGTAAAAATGGTACTGATATAGTACCCTTACTTGGCGCTTGTTAGGATAATGAGACTGGGTGTGGCATCATGCCTAATGTGTGTTATTGCAGTGTGGCAGCACTATATCTGTCACGAGTAGACATCGTCTCCAAATGACTGAAATACTTACGGTGGGACGTTAAACCCAACAAACAAATAAACACTTATCAGTCTAAGTATGAGTACATCCGGTTACTGTGTGCTTAAGTTTTACGTAACGTTTCAAAAGAAACGTTTTGCATGATTTCCCTGTGCACTGTCTGATTAAATGTATAATTGGTCAAAAATGTCTCAATACTTTCTTCCAAGTCCAAAGAGAAAGAAAAACACTTAACATTTTGATTTTTTTTCAAAACTTGCAATGCCACGACTTACTGAATGTCAACGAATTGAAGCTTTGATGATGCTTAGTAGAGGTGATTCCGTCCATATTGTTGCAGAGACAGTTAATTGCCATAGAAACACTGTAAGTTATCGTCGTTCACGGTTTCAGCAAACTGGGCCAGTTCGTGATTGTCCTCGAACTAGCAGGCCTCGCGTAATTGACGTCAGATTTCATCGTCATTTAGAACTGATCGTTTCAAAACCGCTACTTCTACATCGAGACAGTACGGTATAGGTAAGACACCGTTCTGAGGCGTCGGAATCACTTTGTCCGACCCATAAGACCTAGGCGAACCTACGTGGGAAACGTGCTCTTACGACGTCATCGCAATGCCCGAATGACCTGGGAAAACAAATGTACATTGGCAGAGGCGTCAGTTGAATAGATTCGTCTATTCTAACGAATCTATATTTGATCTAAGCCATCACGATTGAAGGGTGAGGGTATTTCGAAGAAGAGGGTAAATAAATTGCTGGCGCTTGTATAGTAGAGAGAAACAGGTTTGGCGAAGGCAGTGTAATGGTATTGGTTGAAATCATGGAAGACAGGAAAACTTATCTGGTCCTTGTGAATGACAATCTCAGCTCAGCTTAGTACATAAATCAAGTTTTGAGACCAGTAGCTGTTCTATTTGTTCACCAGCATGCTCCCGCCACACTGATGCATGAGAACGCATGTCTACACACCGCACAGCGTACTCGGCAATATCTGAATGCAAACGGTGTTGCCGTCTTGCCTTGGCCTACCGTTTTTCCAGATCTGAATCCAATGGAGCATATTTGGGATCTGCTTGGGCTTAAGGTAACGTCTAGGTATGTTGTCGATAATCTTCAGGATTTAACAAATGCTCTACTCCACTTGTCGTGTATCGTTACGTCGATTCCATGCGACGTGTTTTACAGGTAAAACGACATGCCGGGGGTCATACCCGATATATATGTCAAAATCACATAAAGTCACAAAGAGAGTCAAAATTCACAATTTATTTAATCGCAAATAAAATTCATTAGCACAGTCTGCGAATTATTCAATAAACACCTTTCTACAGAAACCGCTTTTTTTTTTTTTTTTCATTTATATTTTTCTATATTAAATTCGTCGTTCTGTAGACGATTGATTAAGCTAAATATGGTACCAAACATAAAGAACTTTCTGTGAAGAAAATCTGACAAAATCAATCTGAACCACATGCACAGTTTCTTTTGCGTTTGACAATATATTTAAAATGAAAGCCTGGACACCTTTTGAACCTTTTCATGCATTATTGCTTAACCAAGCAACGTATTTGAACACTTTATCTTAAACGCGTATAATACATTTGTGTTACTTCCTGAATTTCAAGGACTTATTAGGCTCGAGTAGCTGTGCATTTCTTAAATCTTCAAAAGCATTCATTTTTGTACGTTGGGATTTGGGACGAACATAGGGCTGTTGTTATAAATTTTACTTTAAAAGTTTACGAGAAAAATAACTCAGCTGACGAGTTTAACGATTTTAGACATTTCTTAGAAAACTGTTCATTTTTAAGATGGTGACATATAGACATATTTTACTGTTCCTTTCTGTTCTTGTCTGCTGTTCAGGTATAATCGTCAAAAACGGGCGATATGAGGACATTTACATAGTTATTCAAGACTCTGTTCCGGAGGACCTGAAACTCGTCGATAGAATACAGGTGAGTCTAGCATACTGAACTTAAGAAATACATGAAGCTTAAACATTCAGTTTAATACTTTTTCAAAACCATGTTTTTGGCATGTCTGATAAACAGCGCATTAAGGATGAATTAAACCTTCATTAGTAACTATATACTACTGTTAAATCATTTATTTTCTTGGAACACTAATTTTCGTCGATCTCGTGGTAGTTTTATCCAAGAATATTTATCCCCACGTAAACTTGTCTTTTATATAGACCTCGCATTTTCTAAAACATAGACCCATGAATATATGTACTCATGAAATTACCTAAAGTACACAATCAACGAAAACTAATGATTTTACAGTAATACTCTAGATCAATATTTACGGGGTCTGTTCTTTCCCTACGGTAACTTCTCTTATTTCTATTTTTTTCGAAATGAATATATATGAATAGAATATGTTTCATATTAAGATTTAGGTTACCAATGCAATATTACCTTTCACAAACAAAGTATTCCTCGCTTAGTTTTGTTCACTCTTGAGAAATGTCATTGCTACTTCCATGTAAGACCGTGTAGAGTTCTTGCAACATATATCTCACCTCTGACCTCTGCGTAAGGTCTTGTCGTTAGGTCTTGCCGTATCGCAACCAAACTTTAGACAAATTAAAAGGTGTTTCACTATAAAGTCAAACATAGGTGGAGCCACTAGAAACTGTACAAAGACCAATGTTTCATTCGAGGAGATTTATATTCAGTAGAAAACATAATCCTGCTGTTGATGCTAATGATGACGATGATGATGAAGGTGACAGTGGTGGTGTGTTGATTGTAGAAGTTGATATATTTGATATTTGTGGGTAGCCGATTGCGGAACGATCAACTATATTGACATATTTAGCTCATCCAATGCTATATGAAACAGACGTTATGACTCATGAATATGCAAAACCTGGTGGCCGTGTAAAGTCTTTATCTTAAAATTACACAGCCCAAAGGTAGTGGTTTGAATCCCATCAGGGTGTCTCTCAAGCCGTCTTTCCGTAGGTCGGAGATTCTCAGAGCTTTAGGGGTCGTCTTAGTAAACAATATGTAATAGAAAAAGAAACTAACACTATATTTTTGCAATATCAGACGTTGCTGTACCAGACGAGTAGTTTTGTTCAGGCGATGCAAACAGTTTGGGTTATTGCAAAGAAATTTCAACCATGAGATTTACTAGCTACAAATCTTCTTATTATTTCTGTTTTTCTTATGCTAAAAACCATATATCCACCATTTGATTAAAATGATCGCAGATTATTGATAATAATTCAAGAAAACGAAACCGTTCATTTAAACTTTTCTTTTTAAAGAAACAAGAGCAAAGGATTGAATAAAATAAAACTAAGAACTGAATTGCCAAGGAAAACTCTAGAAACCTGTGTCCATTTCGTTTAGAAACTATGATTAACAACAACGATATGAACAAGAGGCAGTTGTCATATCACAGAATGTCGGACCTCATTCCTTATGGATATGTAGTTATGCATTTATACAAATGGAAACAGTTTCGAATTACATATCAAAACACCACTGAATATATAGAGATATTATCAAATATTTGTAACTACAGTGTTAGATTTTGCTTGCTGGATGTCGTCCGGAAGAATTAGCTAGACACAGCTTCATTGTTTGGAAACTGTACATCAGATACAGCCTGAGTCGAATTCCACCACAATCTTATCGCTAAATAGACTTATGTACTTAAGAGAGAATGTCATTAGTCTTGTTACTCCAGTAAAAATACCCAACTATTTCATTTATTAACTACCATTGTTAGTTACTAAGGTAATAATAAATGTCAGCTTTGTAATGTACTTGAATATTCCATAAAATAGTTTTTATGTGGACTGTGTATCTACTTAATTTAAGAATTTAAGTATTACTTAGCACTTAGTCTTGTTGGTGGAATTCGAGCCTGATATTATTTAACCTATACCGCCTTAGAAAATATTTCTCGCCCGTGAAAAAGATACGTCCGCCTATACTAGCTGGACGTAGCTATTTGACTTTAATACACAGTGACAATAAACGTTAACATCTTTGAATGACAAATGACGAATGGGGGATTTGGGTGTGTTTTTCTCGCAATTCAATTCTTATTATGCTGATATTACAAGTAGCTATATTACCTGGCTTTTTGCACGTAAGTTGTTCGATGTCAGTAACAGGTATTCATTTTTATTGCGCAAATACCGCAACTATCTGAAGTCATAGCTAACAATAATATAAGGCAGCCAATATCAACACTTTATACTTTATAGACTGTATTAGGTCAGCGTGACCTAAGAGGATAAGAGCATAACAGGAAAGGAAATATAACAGGATCAGGAAGATAAATATAAAAAAGAGTGTTTAAACGTAAATATCGTCAATACTTTTATCTAGAATAAAGATTACCGTTTGTAATCAATGATGTGACTGCAGAACGTCAACAGCTTACTTAGATCCGATGTTGTATTTCACAAACTGTGAGAATTTTAAGTAAAAAAGCTTTTCTCATTATGTGTCTGTGGTGAACTCCGGGACTTTTTGTGCAAATGTAAATACATTATGATAATATCGGTGCTAAAGTAGATATATCTTATTATTAATACATATACCGGTTGTGGTGATATGCTATATGTCTACGGCATGATACTGCAGTGTGGCAGCACTATATCTGTCTCAAGTAGACATAGTCTCAAAATGACTGAAATACTGTCGGCGGGACCTTAACATAACATACATGCATACATACATACATGAAACAAAACAAAATAGTAATTTGCAAATGTGCCAGGCCACAAGTTCTAAAACTTAGTTATGGCTATCCCAATAAAATCGTTGCAGCCTATACGTATGCGAGGGACATTTCAGAAGTAATGCAACTTGGGTAATACAAAGCAAGAGTTTGATAGGTTTTAATTTATTTACGTGCCACACCCTCAAAGTAATCACTACGTACACAAAGTTTCAAACGTTTAATCCAAACTGTAAATGCATTTTCATACTCACTTTCAGGTATACAGCATACACTGATAAACAGCAAAGCCTAGGGCCACTAAAAAAGCAAAACAAAACAAGAACCTTCTATCAACTTGCTTTGCGACTTCGAGCCAGCATTCGGGTATGTGAGGAAAAGAGAACACCCCCTCTTTGTCCTCGCAGCTAGAGCTCCAAAAACGACTAGGATGAAATAACAGATAGTTTTAGATACCGTTCTGAGAAATTATATGCTATGGAAGCAAATTTATAACCAGTGACTGTATATCTGAAAGTTATAACCAGTTTAAAGATTTCTTAAACTTGAAATCTTCTGGATTCTCGGTGATCTCATCAAATGTGTTTGGTATTATTCACATGTATCTTTAAAGGTACCAACGTCCAACTTTGATGGGATTATTTTATTTATAATGTTCATATCAAGAAATAAATTTAGTAAATGAGATGTTGGGGCCCCTTGAAACTTGGATTCGTAAAGTTGGTCCTTTACACGACTGACTGTTCTAAAGCGGCAGTTACTGTTGGCATTTCTCTATTTTATCTAATGTCAATCCGTCGTGTTTTATGCCCTCGAGATCTGTGATCGGAGGCATATTGTTTTGCCCTGTCTGTTTGTTTATTTTCAGCAACTTTAACATTGGCCATTACTTAAAATCTATACAAGGTATTGACTTCTAGCAAAAGTGCACTAGAACCATAACCCTATATAACCCAAGTTTGGAATTATCCCCCCCCCCCTTTTTCTTTTTATTCAAATCTTTGTCGGGAGCATAACTCATACTCATACTATACAATGAGGTGCCTGGATAGCGTAATTTGACATACTTACTCCCCTCATGAATGGCTTTCAGTTGACATTGATTATTTGCCCACCATCTGTCATGTCGCCTTCTCATGAAGGTCAGAACCAGCTGTAACTGGGCATCTCTGTCAGCAGCACCGACCTCTAAGACGGCTACAGGCATATAAGAAAAAAAAGCCTTATTTACAGCCTTGAAAATAATCTTCTTATATTGAAAGCAAGTCTAAATTATGGTCGGAAACAAATCCTGATTTTCCTAATTCATGGCTTTACTAGTCCTGGTGTGATTCTAAATGTACCCACGTGTCCTGCTACGATCAGCCTATGTGCCAATCCCGTTACACTTCAATGTATGTCTACAAGTAATACGCAGGGGGGGTTCGAAGATTTGCCTTGATTCCCACTTTTTTCGCATCTAACGCGGAAGATATGCCGAAATGACATTATAATATACCGCAACATGACATTGAGTTACTTAAATCTTTATTTATAATTTAGTAAGAATATGTAAGGCATTTGTATTACTACGGTTTCACTCATAGCGCCCATATTAGTACAATTAATTTTCTGAACCTGCAACGGTCACTTATTTGGAATGGATTTTTTGTTAATGTTTTTCTTTGTTATGAATGATATTTATAATATTTGTGAAAATTATACTTTCTATAGTTTATTTATTTATTTATTTATGTTGATGTTATTGATCTTTTGTTTCTTGTTTTTCCTGTTGTTGTTTTTTATCAAATAAAAAGGAATTCAGTTGTCGGTAGATAATGTAACCACCTTAAGTTGAATGAAGACAAAACGGTCATATGAGAAAATCCTCATATAGTACATGTATATCAAAAGGTGTAAATAGTTAAAAACACGAAGATAGGAAAGGAAAGAAATACCAACAGTCACCGCCAAAGAACTGTCAGTCAGCATAATGACCGACTGGAGTGCTTAAACAAGGTTTCCAGGGGCCCAAACCTCGCATTTCCTGAAGTTATTTCTCTGATATGTATTCCTTGTGTGTAAAAGGAGGAAATAAACAGCTATAATCAAGACAGATATCAAACTATACGATTTTAATGCATTTTTCGGGGTAAGCCGTATAAAATGGATTTTGACCTACTTCTGGAAGCAATCCTATCTTTGTTAACAACGAAAGAGTTCGAAAAAGCACTCATTTCATTGGTTTGCATGATTCTCTTAGGACTTTCCATCATAAAACGAGAGTTTTAGGGTGCATATCTGTCTGAATAATTGTCATTTGGGGCATATAATAATTTAATCTACCATCAAGTTGAACAATCAAAAACTATAAACCACCCAGTTATAAAAGAAACAGTTGTGAGTCTTTAGAAAACGTAGTTAATCCTCCCTCTAAGTCAATAACTCGCAGTGTATAAGTAAGCTAACATGAGCTGTATATGAAGCAACAGCCTTCGTGGCGCAATTGGTTAAGCGCTCGCCTGATGGGACTTTTTTAATACGTTTTGCTTATTTTACATGTTTTTCCTTTCTTTTTTCACTTTCTAGTATTTTGCATTTCCTAAATTAAGCAACAAAATACGTTTTCTAGCATTAGTTTAAAATCGCGGACCATTTAAATATTGCGTGCATTACTGTATTAAAAAATATTACATTACAACACTTTTACTTTCTTTAACTTTCATATATTTGATTTTTTTTCTTACGTTTATATCTTTCTTAAAGATATTTTTGTATAATATGTCGACGATAAGAACTATCTCAGGAAGAAATCCTCAAATACGCAAACAAACATACACATTATCACAATTTATGGTAGCTGTATCTTAAAATAATCAGTTCATCTTTTTCATCGACCTTTAAAAATATTATATTAGTTGATTTCCTGCAAATTCAGGAGTCAGGTCAAGTGTTAACATCTTCATTAGCTGTCTTAGGGAGGTGTTTACCTCAACGGTTATCGAAATCATAATAGCATAAGAAATCCAGATCGCCGACATATCAAATAGTGCCTCCATACACGATATTGAAATAGACTACTGATACATGTATGTCACGAGACACGCATGTTGTCCAATCAAAATGTAGGTTTTATTCTAAGTAAAGTTGAGAAAATAAAGTGAAATCTTAATGGTTGCAAAGGAGCTCGCTCGCTAATAAAATTGAGATTTTACAAAACCAAATCTAATTGCCCTGACCTCTGTTGCTCTTGGTTCAACCCGTTCATTAAAGACGATTTCGGGATTTAGTTATGCGCAACCAAAATGCGCACAAGGGAGATAATCGACTCTCCTAATAGGAGGTTGTTGCACAGAAAATCAAAACACAAATCAGTAAATCCAAACTGCAAAATGTCACAAATTTTTCGTCTTCGCGGCAAGTTTGCAAAGAAATCGACCGTTAAAAGAACGAAGAGAGTTAATGTTGGATGTCAGTCGGTTCTACCTGAAGCAGCCTCCGTGCATTCAGGGTCTTCCTCCACCTGTAATTAGCTGGACGTCGCTATATGACTGAAATACTGTTGCAGCGACGGTAAATTCAAATAGTCAAGTCAAGTCATATTTTTAATATTTCTGTGTAAAGCACATTTTTAAAATCCACTGTATGCAATAATGATATATCATGTTTAATTATCATTATGTTATCTGAATGTACCGAAGTAGTTTATAGTTTGAAACCAAAGAATGTGTATTTTTAAAGCAGCACACAACCAAATTTCTGCTGTATTTATGAAATTTTAGAAAGTGGTTTTAAATATTAAAAATTCTTCATAGAAATAATTAATAAATAAATATCATGGTTTAAGTTTGCATGTGGCAGTTCTACAGATATTTACTATAATGTGTCAAAATTTGCAAAATTTGACATTTTTCCAATTGTCACGGGTTGAGCTTTAAAACAAGGTCAAGGACACAGATTGTGTGATCCTTTGGTATTTATAGATCTTGTACATCTTTTTAAAAATGATTTTTCACTATTACTGATAAAATACTGTAAATAAGAAAACAATACCAGTTACATTATGATGGTTACTGATAATGACAACTTTTTTTGAATATTTTTATCAAATGTCGTGGTTCACATAATGTAATTTTGTGAAGAAACTAACTCGGTGACCCATTGTTTTTTACATATGTATGTCTTCAGTAGATATTATTCTATGATATATATAAATTTTGGAAATTTCTATGGAACAGTTTTTTTTGTAATTGAAGATTTAGTGTGAAAAGTTGTTGTATTTTGTTGAAATTGTGGGACTATTTTTCACACTAGCCCGCCACTATAAAATATAGTTTTGATTCTAGATACCATCACAGAGACTGTAAAAGCATTTATATCAATGAAATAAATATCATATTAAATTTTATAGGTGAAAAATAATGCACACAGTAATGTTTTGTCTTTTTATCCTACATTTAGTACATATCAGTATGTACTGTATTTGATGCTGAATCAGTTCCAGAAATGACATCTACACCTATCTATGAAATTGAGCTATATCTCAAAAACGAGTTCGTTGACCCCTTTTTTTCTTTGCATTTTTGAATTTCTCAAACTTATTTCTACAAAATATAAAAAAATGAAAAAAGTCTATGGGAGGGAAGAAAATCTAGAAATCGTCTTTAAATCAAGCTTAAAGTGGGACGACGGGGGTGTATAATAAACAATAAAGAGCGCTTCCAAAACACATTATCATAGTGTTTTTTTGCGCCTTGAAAGTGTGTACAGTTAGGCGAAACGTACTTTGACTTACATAAGTCTATTCATTTCTATGAAAGTGAGCGACCACTTTTGAAATGGTGCCGTACATATGTTTATATTTAAACTATCTTGAGACTATTGATCCTTGCCAACAATTCTGGAAAATACAGTCACGTGATATTATTGTGAAGTTACACTGTTGCTCTCTAAAAATATTGTCAATGCTGGTGCAACGAATGTAAGACGCTCTGTAGCAGCAAAGATCTTTTTTTAATTTTTTTTTCAGAAATAACACAAATTAGATACTTAGACGCATTTTGTATCATTGTTCAGAAAGAACTGCTTGCTTAGTTCGAAGAAATATTTTGTAGGAGGTGTTTACTGAAGCTTCCCATTTGCTGTTTCAAGCAACAAACAATCGAGTTTACTTTGGAGACATCAAAATTGTCGTCCCTTCAACATGGTCCCCACACCTTAAGTACACATCTTCTCCAACCATCACATCGCTTCCTCAGTATGTAACCATAGAAACATCTGACGTTAAAGCCCCTCATGTAACTGAAATAGACGAATGTGGAAAAGGAGGAAAAGTTATGTCCCTATCGCCTGAGTTTCTGAATTCGACCGGATTTACCAACTATGGCTTCCATGGTTTGTATATATTTGTATATGTGCATTAAACAATGAATTTATTTTTAGTCTATACTTTTTATCAATATTAAATTCATTTTAAATAACAATGATTTGCAACTGTTTTTAACTATATTGCTGTGTTTATACAGCAAATGTCATCGTTCACGAATGGGGTCATTTACGATGGGGGTTGTTTGATGAGTATCCCACACTCTACGAAAACAACGGTGACGGCCCATTGCGAAAATTTTATGTAAACGACGGCGACAGGAAACCTATAACGTAAGGCATTTACTGATTAACGCTAGCAGACGACAAATACTTTTCTTGTAATTATATTTTCTTAACATCGTTTACCATAATCGTAAATAACAGTTCTTGTGTGCATACTTCTTTTCAATGTCCTGCATATCAGACAGTAATGTTACCCATGATGACTCTCATTTGTTCCCAGTAAGGATAACGAACCATGGCGACTTACTGCGAAGCCGAATATCGATGACGGAGTACGTTTAGAATTCGAAAGGGGGCAACTAAAAAAAATTTAAGCATGTGTATTTTGTGCATCGCATATTACATCTATTTAAAAGAAAATGAAAATCATGTATTATAACAACTCTTTACAAAATAAAGTACAGACTGGCTATATAGGAATCATGCGTTTTCGTGCTCCCTAAAGTCGCATATTTATTTATACCTATTTTATTTAGTGTGCAATTAAACAGAAAAAACAACTGCACTATCATATTTTGTGTTCTATCTATACACCAGTTCAGTTATTCGGCTTCGGCTTCAGACGCATATTTATATTTCTGTCACTACATTTTTTCCTAAAATGTGTAAGACAGCACAAACATATTGTCTTTCGTTGAAATTAGATATTCTCTATAACCAAAGAAAGGTAGGAAATATGAAGTCGGTATTACTGGATTTGTAAACAATGAACTTAAACGGTAAGCTTAAATATAATATAGAACTCTTATATGAATAATATCCTGTATAATTAACTCTGCTCTAAGATTTCCGTTTTCGTACCTTTATTCTAAACAACGTCGACCGGACTTAGACAATATTGATGTTTACAAAACTCTAATCACCAGATGCACAGCTTCAATAAAGGCATCGATTGGATTGGGACCATATTGTAAGCCAGACCCGAAATGCAACACTAAGTCAATAAAGTTTTCAAAGGATTGCAATTTTTGTCCCGATATCGAACAGGCTGCTTCAGCATCTTTGATGGGTCATGCTTATATCAAAAAGGTAATTGTATTGCATTGTTTTTATCTAAACTATATTGAACAGCATTTTGTAATAATATTGGAAATTCCAAAGCTATATAATAATGAAATATACTAAGTTCGTTAATTTAATGCAGACTTATGTTGAGATGTTGTTTTTTAACTACAAAATCACCTAAATAACAATTCCTTCGAAATAATAATTACACACCAAATTGGTCATTCAATATTCATATTTTAAACCAAACATGATATATTGGAAAAGAAATAATTCATTTAAATTGACAAAATATTCATTTCTGTTGCATCTGTATACATACTGTTCAGAATTATATCATCCTTTAATATGGTTTTTCTATCACTTGTTTGTAATCCAAAAATTGTATTAATTGATAGTTTTTTTTACAGCTGAAACATTTCTGTGACAAGTTTAACGATCTATCTGTTCCCGTGGAAATGAGGCACGATAGGTTAGCACAAAATAAACACAATTGGAGATGTGGACGGCGAAGTGCATGGGAATTGATGCGAGAACACACTGACTTCTTGAAAGGTGGACTGCTGTCACTTTTTTCTTCTGTATTTGCATGGGAAAATAAACATAATGACTACACATATATTATCAATACTATATTTAAGTAGAATACATGTAGAATACTTAAAAGGAAAACTTGTGGATGATAATACCATACACTATTTAATATCGATAGATATGAACAGACTAAATGTGATATAATGTTTGTGAAATATTTCTTACCTATGGATATATTATCTTTTATAAAAGCTATAAATGGATTGAAAACATTTATATGTTCGGGCCCAGATATGTACTAAATTAGGTTTTCCATTCATTAGAAAACCATATGATTCCTTAATTTTTATTGCATTGTTTTGTAAAGATCTTTGAAATTGTTTTACTGTATGTTTTACTGTAAACTGTTATGACTGTTTCTTAATCCCTTTTTATAAGAAATACATTTCTAGTGATATAAAAGGTCATTCATTAGGGATATTTAATTACTAAATTTTGCTACATTTAATCATGGGGATGGTTAATTTCCTTAATTTTTCGAATATGTTTAGGAAGATTTTATGGAAGAGTTAACTTTATTCAATGCTTATATACTTCATGCATTAACGTTAAATTGTTTACACTAGCTAGATGGTTTATAAGGTAATTGGTTGTATGTATGTATGTATGTATGTATGTAGGTATGTATGTTTACTTTCATTTATCCGTATCATTTTTTATGTGTTGTATTTGATTTGATGAATATATTTTTCTGAAATCCTTTTCATAGCATATATATGAAAAGTATTAACATAAAAATGTTGGAAACTGGTAAAGAAAGTGTTCGAAAGGTTTCTCTCTATGCTATTTCGCAAATCATTATTGTATCATTTTGAACAGAGGTGTAACAACATGGGTCTATCACCTACTAGGTGGAAAAGAAAAATATCATGAAGTTGTAATACTTGATCACAGCGTTATATTGTTTATTATACCTTCACATCATTGTTTTCATATAGGTGTCAACCCACCACAGTCTGAATCAACCGACACCATACCGAAATTCACACTGATCCGAGAAACGTCTGTATACATGGTCCTCGTTTTGGACGTATCAGGAAGTATGGAGGTATGTTGATTCTCAAATTTTGAATATTATTTTTTCCTGGAATGCCCTAAAATTAGACAAAACATTCGTAAAAGCCATATATGACATTTGAGCGTAAAATGTACGTTTGGCATTTATTTATTTATTTATAGCTGTAGAGACCTAAATAAATAAATTAATTAAATTCAAATATTTTATATCGTTAAAAAGGTGTACCATAAATCGTTCTTATTTTAAGGATGTTTTCTACATTTTTTTTTTCTGTAATAGCATTTTCTGATTTTCACATATAGTTTATGTTAAAATGTGTGTTATGTACGAAAATCTAGAAAAAAGTCATCGTGCTTGTGTTTATTCTACGATATTATTTACATGGTTACCGTTTTGAATTAATTGTATATTTCATGTTAAAAAGTGAAAAGAAATTAGAATTCTATTAATAAAAGACACATTCATTAAGATGAAACTTGATTGTTCATCTTATCTAATTAAATGGTTTCAATATTCTCATGTTCTTAGGTTTGTTTTACAAAATTAGAAATACTTAAATTTCGAGAGGGGCGAAGGGGAGAAAAAATATCTATTATCTTGAAATTTCAAACATATCTGAATTTTTGAAGAAAAATATTTTTTATTTAAATATTATTTAAAGGTTCCTAACTCAAAACAAATTAAAATCTAAATAAAAAAAAAATGTATAGGTCACCGATTTATGAGCTGTGTCTATGGATACTGTCCAGTTCTAATACTATGTTGCTTTTATTTTTTAAACGTGTATAAAGTTATTAGTATTAAGTAATGTGTTTTTCTCAATCGAATTATGAACATATTTCTTTGAAGAAAACTTGGAAAAGGTAAAATCACTGAAGTATAAAAGTGTCAGGGTATAAATACTAGTAGTCCATGTAAATGTCTCCGTCTAGATACATGTACCATGAGTATATCTTTTTTCATTCGGATATAAAATGCAATCAGCATGTTTAATGATCCGATCGTATCATTTTTACCGCTTTGAAATTTGTTATTATTGTTTGGAAATAACATGCTTCTTTTAAGGGCGTAAAACTGAATAGATTACATCAAGCTTCAAGCCGCCTCATCCAGGACATTCTTCAGCTAAATAGTTCCATGGCAATCGTGACGTTTTCTACGTCAGCAGATACAGCACAGCCGTTAACTTCCATAACGTCACAAGCTGTCAGAGATCTGCTTGTTGCCAAGCTTCCAACTAGCACAGATGGATCCACTTGCATCGGGTGTGGAATAGAACTGGGAATAAATGTAGGCACATGTATATATATCTGATCCTAGATAAGCAAAGTGGTTTTTTTCCTTGAAGTTCTAGATGATAGAGATGTTTATCTGATGCATAACACAACAGTTCTTTTATTATTCTTTATTATTCTGCACCTAGCACTGCCGAAAACATTCCAAATTTCTGCATTTCAGATACAGTCAGGAAATGATTAAAATTAAGTGTTGATCTTTTAATATAGACATATATGAATTACGTGAATTTCAATTTGTCACTGATCAACTTTCTCTTTTACAATTTTAGGAACTCCGAAAGAAGCTCACAGACCCCAGAAAGTCAGATATCATTGTAATCTCAGATGGAGAAAACAATCGCGGAAACTTGGATACATCAGTTCAAAGGGCAATTGCTGCAGGTGTTGTAGTTCATACAATATCTGTCACTCAAGCAGCTCAACAAACTCTTGATGACATTGCTGCAGGAACAGGAGGGAAATCATTTTACTGGACAGATGTATCTTTGATTGGACTTGCATCTGCTTTCTCACAGATAGTTAAAGGAAGAGTTTCTTCCCGCTCCGAGTCAAGCATATCGGTATTTCATTCAATTGAATATCATCAGTATTACACCACACCCAGTCGCATTATCCTGACACCGCGTCAACCAGTCCTGAAACTGCCCTGTATATATGCTAAGCGTCAAGCAGGGAGCTATGAGTAAGGTTTTTAAAGACTTAAATATGCCACTGTCGGAGCTCGAACTCACGAGGCGGAATACTAGAAGTATTTATAATGCAGGCAAGTTTTGAAATATGTAACACCCTAGGGGACAAATGTTTTGTTCCGCACCTCATATGTTCGAAAAGACATGGTAAAGGTCAAGTTACGTGTTTGAAATACGCGTGGTAAAATTGCGTATTTTTGAGAGTTACTACTTTAAGAATGTTTGTTGGGTTTACCGTCCCACCGACAGTATTTCAGTCAATTGGAGACTGTCTATTTGAGACAGATATAGTGCTGCCACACTACATTATCACGCCGTTGCGTGTGGCATTATACCATTTCCAGTTACTTTATCCTGACACCGGGACAACCAGCAAGGGAGCTATACCAGTACGATTTTTTAAGACTTTGGTGCGCCAAGCAAGGAGCTATACCAGTACGATTTTTTAAGACTTTGGTGTGTCGCAGACGGGGATTCCTCTGTTAAAAGTGAAATTCAATAAAAGGGTGTTAAAAGTGAATTATTAATACAAACATATTTTAATCACGCCTGATGTGAAGGTAATCTTGCATGTGACACAAATACGCAGATAAAAGTAGTGGATCTGGTGTCGGGCACAGGTGTTTTACTTTACTTAATAATTAAATATTGCACTAGGAGCCTGATAGATGTGTTCGAAAATTACAATAATGCGGCTTCTAATCAACAGAACCAATAATTTGTGTTCGTATATGATTTGGGCCCTGCCAGGTGTTTTTTTTTTTTGTTTTTTTTTTTTTTGGTGTTATTGAATTAATTATTGAATTAAGGTTCCTGATGTCACTGTTGTCATTATTGATATATTTAAGATATTACCGCTTCCATTTTAGCTTTTTGCTGAGACAAAACCCTCCTCTAAGGTTACCAACTTCACATTTCAAATCGATGAAGGCGTCGGTCGAGACACCAAAGTAAGCGTACTAACAGGAGATGACACAACTATAGAGATTTTTGTGTATGGTCCAAACAACTTCACACAGGATAGAAAAGCTTCGACTGTAAATAGACTCACTTTGAACATCCCAGACAATGCTAAGGTATTTGTCTTCGTTTTATTCAAATGAACTACTATATCATGACTTAAATTTGACATTTGCATGACTATTGTTCCAAAGTCCGGTAAAACTAAATTGTTACATTCGTTTGAAATATTGCAATTGTTCCCGGAACTAAGAGTTATAAAAATCGGAACACACATCTAAGGATTTTAATCACATTCCTTCTATTTCACCTAATCTATCTAATGACAGTATTTGTTTAAAAATCATAAACTAATTTAGTGGCCAGCGCTCATACATCATAGTCCGAAAAAGGCTATTTTTTATCAATATTAACTTAGTAATATTCTTCACCAACAGCCCGGACAGTACGAAGTCAAGGTAACGTTAGCCACGTTGACACGCCTGGAATACTACGTTGATTCTTACCCTTTGCCTTTAGCCGACCCAATAAGGTTTACAACCCGATTGTCGTCTAGAACTGTAGACCTTTCCCAGAACAAGCTACCCATATTATACGCAGATGTTACCAGAAGGGGTATTCCTGTGGCGGGTGCAAACGTAACTACTCTAGTGGAGGCCGTATCTCAATCATGCAACATGCAGATATCAGATAACGGCTTGGGTAAGTTTCTCATTGTTGCTATTACTGGATAGTTTGGGTAACAATGATTTAAGTGTAAAATCGATTTTTTTGTCGTTGTTTGCCGTAATATTGATTTTGTTACTTCCACAATTCGTTTATTTATCATGATAATAGGTGAAGAAACGCCAGAAACGTGAGGTAAAAACTGCTCATATAATACGTATTTTCTAGATCCAGACGATATAAAAGATGATGGCAAGTATTCAGCATACATCCTCCGCAACTGCCTTGGAAATGGTCGGATAAATATTAAAGTATCCGCAAAATCGACTGGATCAGCCTTTCTTAGTAAAAAAGGACTTAATCTGGCACCAGAATTCACTTCAGGTGTGGATGGAAAAATTTCTACCATATTTTAAGCTTCTTTATATAGTTCGCTATCCACAATTTCAGAAATATTCACACCTACACTCAAAAGAATTTCTAAACGTCCACCAAGGTTTGTTGGCCCACAATTTACAACCACGGTGTGTGACTTATTTTTAGAGTGTTTCTTTTACTGCCAAAATTTCAACAGTTAAGCAAATGCGTATGTACACCTTAAATATTGTACAACATTTTAACTTATACATTGTTTGAAATAACTAATTTTGCTTGAATTAAATGGATTACTCTAATTCGGTTTAATTATAAACAAAATTTATATGTGGACGTTTAGAAATCATTTTTAATGTATATACTCAGAATCATTTTAAAAGGCTTAAAATGTGTTTAAGAAGGCTAAACACCTAATTTAAAGGCGTTTCAGCGGGTTTCTTCTGACGGACAGATTATTTTCTAAAACTTTGCGAAAAAGTACTTTAGACTATAACTAAAAGAAATATGAATTGAAATGAGGGAGTCACCATCAGAATATTTTATCATATTTGGAATTATATTCTGTTCTAAAAGTAACAGGTGAAACAACCTTCAAAAATTCATGGATTATACACTATGAGCAAAAGTATTCATTGTGTCTGGACCAAAATATATACAAAACTGTACAAAAGCCATGCAATTTTACATAATTTTCTTCATAAAAAAATCAACGGACATATGTACTTCATGTTTTCAGATTCAATCCACTAATATTAAAGCTTTATGAAAATATAAAAGACTTATACCTCATCACGTTTTTTTTTTAACTTTAACTGATTTGTTAACAGATTCTGTTTACTAAAACGTGACTTTTTGGACCCTTAACATTTGCCAAATATACTTTAAGAATGATTGTAATAAAGGAATTAAATCTTGAAACGTGTTGATTTCTTTACCTTTCTACTCAAAAAAAAATTAAAATTAAAAAGAAAAAGTACCAAATTTATAAATAGTGTTAACCCGCCGAAACGTCCTCAAAGCATCAAAGAACAAAAACTTTCATATTACAATTAAAGCAGTGAATATTTTTATTAATAAAAGAGTTATTTATCTGTGCGTAAAACACTTTTTTTTATATATTCTCCAGATATAGACACAAGTGATCACGTCGGATTATTCCAGCGAACATCGCTTCCTGGTGAACTTACCATCGAAAATTACGCCGAGGAGACACATGATGTGACACCACCAGGACAAATAAGCGATCTGGATACTATAAATGTGACAAGTAGATCAGATGCTGTTGAAGAAAAAAGAAACTACACAATCATTTGGACTGCAACTGGAGATGATATGTCCTATGGACAAGGTAATTTGCCGTCTTTTATTCAACCTTCAAGAATGACTGTTATACTGCAACTTCCAATATACAAATGTATTTAATGTATATTTTTAAATTCACCAGTAAATAAATGTAAAAGTCGATTTCATTAACGAATTTAAATTTTATTATATTGGAGTTGGCTAAGGCATATTTCAGTGATGAATTTGTGCATGCTGTATGCCTTACTTTTATTTTATCATTAAAAATCCGAGTTTAAAGGAGGGGCCAGCCTGTGAAAATCAAAATTAAGTTT
>CM037789.1:44969066-45019066 GCA_021229015.1 Solen grandis | reverse complement strand
ATGAGGTAACATAAGGCAGAATACTGTATATCAAGCTTTCGTCAGAAGCTCGCAAATTAACATTTTCATGAACTCGTTTAGTAAAATTTGATATGAAATTACAATTCATATGATACAACATAGGTGATTTCAGTGATAAACTTTCTTGTACTAAGCCGGGTTCAGAAATTATAATTAATGACGTGAAATATTTCACATGCAATAACTTTTCATGAAGAATTTCCCGAGAGACGAGAAAAGAACAAAAATGTGCAAAAGTAATTAGAAATCTTACTATGTGTGGTCCAAATAATTTCTTAATGTAAGTGGCATTGAATGTGACATTTCGTTTTTTCTGTTATATCAGAATTTTCCTAATTAAATCGCTGTTCATATTCAATCATTTTTTGTACGATCCAAAAACTAATTTCAAATTTATTTGGTTACCATAGTTTATGCATATGGGTGCCTGTATAGCGTAGTGATAACGTGCTTCTGACCAATGCGTCCTGGTCCGATTCCGGGTCACGTACGTGTGAGGGTAGTCGTCGCCCGTCCAGGCACGTGGGTTTTCTCCGGGTTCTCCGGTTTTGTCCCACATTAACGATCACATACGCCGTCACCAGAGCGATCGAGAGTGATCAATGTACGTTGTGAGAACTTGTTTCGTAATCGATGTAAAATAAATAGTTTAAACTTTATATATGAATATAAACTATTTCATAACTTTTTTTCTGTTTTCTCCTAGAATGTTCATTTTTGTGACAATAGTTCCGATAAGAAGCAATTTCACCATAATATGATAGACAAAAATATGCAAAATCAGTTCTGTGGTCTAAGGAGCGCTTGGGAAGTGATGCGAAGCCATATGGATTTCAAAGATGGTAAATATTTAATCAAAATGCCTTTGAGCTACGCTAATACAAATGACCAATTTTTCTTGTTGACGAGGTTTGATGATTTTGTCAGAAAGCGAAAATGAATGAACTTGCTTATTTGATGCATGTCGACTTTGCTCTATATGATGTACCTTGGTAAATATTTAGAATACGCCATTTTTAAAGTTACATGGAAGGTTAACGCCAGCATTTTTCCCTCTGAACGGTGACTTCAATCAGAAAGTACTATACACGTGTTAAATGTTGCAATGGGACTGCATCAATATAGATAAATGATGAACTCACATACATTGCAATTAAATGTCATTGTGAATCAGAAAGTAATGAGGAGCCTCCGTGGCCGAGAGGGTAAAGTCGCTGACTTTAACACTCACTCAGCCTCTAACCTCGTGGTTTCGAATCCCGGCAAGGTCATTCGGATTTTCATGTGAGAAAGCCTTCCGGCTGGCTTTGCGGTAGGTCGGTGCTTCTACCCGGATGCCTCCGTGCATTCGGGGTATTTAGTTGGACGTCGCTATATGACTGAAATACTGTCGAAGCGACGGTAAACTCAAATAGTCACGTCAAGTCAAGAAACTAATGATGAAAGTACACTTACGTTTATTTTCAGGGTCCAGTCCACCACAACCGGGTCTGTCAGATACTACTCCGATATTCAGAGTGATACAGGAAACTGTTCCATATACGGTTTTTGTGCTTGACGTCTCTGGCAGCATGAATGTTTGTTAATTTCTTTTGTTTTAACATAAATCAATATGAGTACATACTTTTCACTCAAATCATTTGAATTAAAAACAAAATGAATTCGAAAATTTCAAATAATCTCTCTATATGTCGAATGGTAAGAGCGAAAATAGGCCATGTGCATTTATGATATTTTACAGGAGAAAGGATAACATTGTTTATGTTTCTTATACTTTTTTCAGTTTAATCAACATTTTTAAAGCAAATTTATGAAAACGAATTTAAGTTGATGTGTGAGTAATTAGCTTTTAAAAAAACTTGAAAATAAAAGTAATATCTATACACATGTCACTTGTCATTATTTCGTGCTGAAAATGGCGAACTTTAAGTACATTCAAGTGACAAAAACATAAAATTGTTAATTACGTTGTTCTATTTCCTTTGCCAATTATATTTTCTTTACAGATACCAAATGTTAAAAATATTACTAAGTTTAGTCTCCATGAAATATTGAAATTATCTGATAACAAGCCCCAGTAGCCAAACATATCTTAACATAAATATTGACATCGTTTTAGAAAAGATCCAGTGGTGTCATATTTCTGCCAGCCACTTATCCACTTAGCTATGTCGAAACTTTTCTGAAAAAATGTCACATATTCAGTCATTATCTAGCAAGTAGAAAATTTTCAAGTTATCCACTTAGGTATCTTAAAAGGAATAAACTGTCTGTTAGTGCCCACTACTGACAATTACATATTTGCTTAGGTATGGTGGCATATTTCTGCAAGCCACTTATCCACTTAGCTATGTCGAAACTTTTCTGAAAATTTGTCACATATTCAGTTAGTATCTGGCAAGTAGAAAACTTTCGTGTTATCCTCTTAGGAATCTTAACAGAACAAAAATGCCTGTTAGTGCCCACTATTGCCAGCCATATATTCACTTAAGATAACAGGATAATTTGGCCGTTTGCTCAGGTGAGCTTTTGTTGTCGCCTTTTGTCCGTCGTGCGTCGTCCGTCGTCCGTCGTCAACAATTACTTGTGAACACTCTAGAGGCCACAGTTTTGGCCCAATCTTCATGAAACTTGGTCAGGATGTTTGTCTACATGATATCTCGGATAAGTTTGAAATTGGGTCATGTGGGTTCAAAAACTAGGTCACAATGTCAAAATTTAGAAAAACCTTGTGAACACTCTAGAGGCCACAGTTTTGCCCCAATCTTCCTAAAATATGTTCAGGATGTTTGTGTACATCATATCTCAGATGAGTTCCAAATTGGGTCACACGTGGGGTCAAAAACTAGGTCACCAGGTCAAATCTAAGAAAAACCTTGCAAACACTCTAGAGGCCACAGTTTTAACCCAATCTTCATGAAAAATAGTCAGGGTGTTTGTCTACATGATACCTTGGATGAGTTCGAAAATGGGTAATGTGGGGTGAAATACTAGGTCACCAGGTCGAATCTTAGAAAAACCTTGTGAACACTCTACAGGCCACAGTTTTAGCCCAATCTTCAATAAATTTGGTCAGTATGTTTGTCTAATTGATATATTAGATGAGTTCGAAAATGAGTCACATGAGGTCAAAAACTAGGTCACCAGGTCAAATCTTAGAAAAATCTTGTGAACACTCTAGAGGCCTACATTTTTGTCCCAGTCTTCATTAAACTTGATATGAATGATGACTGCATGAATTCCCAATTGAGTGCAAATACAGGTAGGATCAGTATGTAGGTCACTTAGTCAAATGTTAGAAAAACACTTTAGATGTCAGATTTTTTGTCATTATGCCTAATACAGCCATCTTAATCAGGTGAGCGACACAGGGCCATCTTGGCCCTCTTGTTTCAAATTAGTCAGTTAAATTATGTGGATAACAAGCATTTTTTCACATATTTATCACTTATTCCCCATCAAAAAATGGCAGTACATATGTAATAAATTCTTACATTTTTCATTTAGATAAAAAGTAGTATGTGAACTTGTTTCACTGTGGTTAAAACGGAACATTTAGAACAGTTATTTTAATATCCTTTACATCTCATAATCAACTTGATAACTTTGATGTGTCAATAAAAAATGAATTTTTGTATATTTATTACACATTATTTTTTGTAGTATAAAGACTGTTATCATGCCTTTTTCGAGAACATTTTTCAATGTCTCAATGTGAGGAAGCCTTCCAGCTGGCTTGCGGTAGGTCGGTGATTCTACCCGGATGCCTCCGTGGATTCGGGGTCTTCCTCCACCTGTAATTAGCTGGACGTCGCTATATGACTAAAAAGCTGTCGAAGCGACGGTAAACTCAAATAGTCAAATCAAGTCAATGCCTTCTGGCAATTTTTGGGTTGGACAATTATGTTGCATATTACAACATTAAAAAAGTATTACAGATTCTCGCACAAAGCTGGGCCTGTTTAAACCTTTAATATATACTAGTGAACAGAACAATAAGACAACATCTCATAAATGCTATATGCACAATTACTGATTTACATAATTAAGATGAAACTGATGAATTAAATCATGCATGAGATGATTGCCATATTATATAGAAAACTTGTCTTTAAGGTTGACACAAATTTGGTATAGTTTCACACTAACACCATAACGGGCATCTTTAAATAAAGTTTTTTTTTTTTTCGTAATAAACATGAACATTTTTAAATCATATAGAAACATTGATAGATAATATTTTTGAAAAAAAGTTAGTAAAAAAAAAATAACGTCGCTTAGCCTAAATTTGCTTTCGACCTCTTTTTTAATTTGCAGAACAATACCTTCATACAAACTATTATTTAATACAGATAAAAAGTTCACCCTACTTTCATTTAATGTAATATTTAGTCACTTTCTTTTCCAAATTATTCTTCGAGTTATCGAATGCAAATGGTTGAATTCCGATCTTCATTTTTGCAAACCTGCTCCTTACTCCATGTATCATATTTTAAGATATGCAGTACTGTCTTTCCAGGGAGAAAATCTCGAAACACTTAGAAAGGCTGCGAAATATATCATCAAAAATGACGTTAAGGCCAACAGTCAAGTGGCGATTGTCAGCTTTGAGAACACGGCGAAGGTTGAGAAGCAATTAACAGAGGTTAAATCGGAAGACGATAAAAATGCTCTTGTAAATGCCTTGCCGACAGACGCAAGGGGAGGCACTTGCATGGGCTGCGGAATAGAAGAAGCTGTTAAGGTTGGTGTATTGCGTGTTGTTAACTTTACCTTTGTAGCATTTCTCTTTGGTTTCTAAATGGGCTCAAAAGTAATGTAGTCTAACTCTTAATTATTTAAATATTAAAAGAAATAATGATGTATTCTTGACTGGTTGATTAGAATAACAAAACTATCTATTTGACATGAACATGTACATATGATTTGAAACAAACTTTGCAATAAATGAATTTGGACAAATTATTAAAAACAACTGTGATAATTAGAGTAAATGCTTATGTAACATATTTATACAAACAAACCCGAGAATTATAACACCTTGTCTTATTTCCTATCAAATATAATAAATAATATGCAAGTACCATCTAAGGCCTCTAAATTAACAAATTTATCTACAACAAACTAATACTACACTTTAGGATGGCAATACTTTACTGCCCACAATGGCAACCCCGTCTAGAAGCTTCAACTCTTTGAATTCCTCAGTCAACAGGTTCTCCTCCTACGAGTATTATACCTCACTAGATAGCGCGATGCTTTCTATGTAAACGTACCAAAATGAATGTATATCTAATTCCAAAATTATTTAAGGACTGTGACTGGTAACTAAATTTACCATTTTCTCTATAGGTATGCTCAATATGATTATGTGTATGTACGGCTGGTTGAACTTCAACATGAACACAAAAAAGACGTTGTTTTCAAAATATGTGTTGGTTTTCCAGAGGGAAATAATAAACCATTAAATTCACTTTTTTCAATTATATCAGATTTGCCCCCCCCCCTCAAATAACTTTGAGACTACATGCAATACAACATAGACTGTTTTAACTCAATCGTTGGTTGCTCAATTTTATATTTTTAATAAACAAATTTTGCCGAAATGTTGAAACAGAGTGAATTTAATGGGTTACAAAAAAAGACGATTTGCTTATGCTCAAAGGACTTTTTTTCAGTTATATAAACAGCACCAGAACATCAATACCCTTCCTTTACCTACTTTCTTCTTTCTATCCGTTTTCCCACCCTCATCCTTTCTTTTTATGTTTGTTTAAATAACAAGCTATTGTCCTTTTCTGTTTAGAGTTTTATTTTATTCTTGTTGATTTTGTAATATTAGAAAAGGCTATAATTCACAGTGAGCATATACCTTGTCTTAAAGAGGTTGACTTTATAAAAGTTATGAGCTGTTCACAAATGTTAAATTAGACATTTAAGTGAATACATACGCATATGATTATAGGAGAAATAAAATATGTTTAAGATAAAACAAACCAGAGAAAACAAACGAGAAAGTGTGTGAGAGGAAAAATAAATGAATGTAAGAAACGAGAGAATAGATACAGGGTTGTACAGTAAAACCTCATATAATAACCACCTCAATATACAGACCACCTCAATATAAAGACCACCTGTTAATTGAAACTCGATTATCAGACAACCTTAATATAAAGACCACTTGTTAATTGAAACTCGATTACCAGACCACCTCATTATTAATACTAGTTGACAGCAGTCCAAAATGTGGTCTTATTACCGTGAAATCAATGGTTTTCGTGGGACACTAAATTTCGTCGAGTTCGTGGTTGGTTTTATCCACGAATATTTAACACCACGAAAACGTGTCTTTTATATAGACCTCACGTTTTTTAGAACATAGATCCACGAATAAAAGTACCCACGAAACCCCCTTAGGTACATAATCAACGAAATTTAATGTCGACGAAAATTAATGATTTTACAGTATTGAGATTTAACTGTTTTCTTGAATATAAGCTCACAACTATTACTATTTTATTCGTTTACAAAACAGATTTTACAAAAGAACCTTGGGCACCAACCAGGAGGAGACATCATCCTGCTCTCAGACGGAAAAAATAATGAAGGGATCCTTTCAGATGCAGTCCAGAAGGCGAAAACTGCTAAAGTACCCATCCAAACTGTATCCGTCACTGAAGCACCAGTGGAGACCTTGTCGAACATTTCCCGTGAGACCGGCGGTAAAGCCTACTTCTGGCACCAGAATTCAAGTTTTGGTCTTGCTGCTGTGTTCAAAGAAATACTTTCGCTTGGTTTGACGTCTTCACTCAACCAAGTGCAGAAGGTGTATTTTCCATCGCATTCCAAAAAATAAATTAACAAATAATAAAGTAATTCTAAGACAGCTGTAATCATATATGATTTATTTTGATAAGAATAAATAAATCCTTATATTAGTATGCATATGAACAATACAATATAAGATGACACATTTTTTTTTCTGCTTAGCTTATCTCGAATCAGAAACATTTTTGTTACGAAAGTATTCCATCTAAGACCAAAATATATGTTAAAACTGCAAGTTTAGCTCAGTAAAATTACAGCAAGTATGCAATTCAAATATATTAGGCTTAACTTTTTTTGATGTGTTTCTGTCATAATCAAGTAACTCATAAAAATGCTCATATCTACAGATTGTGTCGGACAAAAAATAACATCAAACGGAATTGACTTTACGTTCTTAATTGACGAAGGAATAGGAAGACTTACACGCATCAGTCTTCTGACAGGGAAGTCAACAAATATTGAAATCATTGTCAAAGGACCTGACTATAATGATTCAATAAGTATAGACAACGATTCCCAACTGTCTTTAACAATACCTGGCGTTGCAAAGGTACGAATATTTATAAATTAAAACAACTTTATCATTGTTTAGTTTTAGCTACAAAAACACAAAAAGTAAGAAAAGGTATTCTTGTTTTACTACATCTAATACGAAAGCAGAAAAAACTCATAACTCTTTCATTGTATTTCATTCTTCACATTAACTTACCGGTCCTGGTGACTGAGAGATTAGAGCTCGGGAGATGTTTGGTACGATTCCCGGCCGCGACAAACCTAAGCCGTAAAATGGCAAAGCTTTCTTGCTTGGTTTTCAGCACTTAAAGGTAGTTCCAGGACTGGTCGCCTTGGTATCAGGGTAATCTGACTGGGTGGTGTATCATGTCATATGGCTCAGGCGTGATACTGCATTTTTGACAGCGATATGTCTGTCTCGAGTAGACATAATCTCCAAAGGTCTGAAATACTGTCGGCAGGACGTTTAGTCCAAATAAATATGTTTTATGTGTCATCAACAAACAATGGTACTTTTTTCTGTGAGTTAAGGAACATCTGCCAATGACAATCGTTAAAATATTCATTTGGCACTGTCATCATTCCTAAGTAGGTAAAAAGTAAGGTTAGACAGGTACGCATTTGAGGACGTAGACTATTTGTTATCTTATACTGAGTGAATATTTAAAAAAAACAACAGCCAAAATAATGATTTATATTCTCATACATAATAAACATAATAGAAAGTAATAAATAATTTTATTATAGTGAGTTGCGTCAAATGCTTTTAAAATCAAACCAATATGCATGTAGACTACACGCGCATAACGTGGAGTAGTAAAGTTTTAGGTAACGTGTTACCTAAATAGAAAATATCTTAAATAATTATACAAAACCGAAAATGTCTACGGCGTGATACTGCAGTGTGGCAGCACTATATCTGTCTCAAGTAGACATCGTCTCCAAATGACTGAAATACTGTCAGTGGGACGTTAAACCCAAACAAACAAAACCGGAAACAACTGATTAAGCATATTGGCATATGATAAAGTTCCGTAATTTTCTAATTCTTTGACGCATATTATGGTGTCTTGAGTTAAGTTTCTGATTAACCCAGTGTTTCCTAGTGAAATCGTCAATTATGAATACAATTATATGTAGGACAAAACAAGACCACTTATTAGACTGTATTGGACTCTTCATACAAATACCCCTTATTAAAACAATACAGGGTGTCCAGATGACCTATTTCCTTAAAAACCAACACGAACTTATGGTATCGTATGTACAATCTAAGATTGGTTTCTCCTGAGCAATGCGTTTTTACTTCAGAGCGGCACATACCAAGTTGAAATAATCTCGGCGATGAAACCAGTCTCGAATACTACGTCGATTCTTACCCAGTTGGGAGTCAAGCCAAAGGTCCTGTGAAGGTTGATGCCAAAATAGAACCTCCTGTGGTCGATATGTCATATGGCAATTTGCCTGTGGTTTATACAGCTTTGACAAGGAATGGTGTTCCAGTGGCTGGTGCTAATGTGACTGCAGTTGTTGAAAATGGAGAGGAGATATGCAATATAAGTATATTTGATAATGGAAGAGGTAATTGAATATTAAATTCTTAGTATATTTTTTTCACTTTAATCTCTACATGTATAGTAATATATAACATTTACGTACATTTATCTTGAGACTTTGTATATTAACACGTATATCTCTTTGTTACCATTCACCTCTTTGTTACCATTCATTTACTCTCTACCTAGCAGGGCGTCTTTATTGGTACATTTAATTATTCCATATGTTTAGAGATGAAATACGGTGACAACTATGTATAGCAACCATTTATGAATTTTGTTCCTGTTGCTAGGTCACATGATAATATCAAATTGCTTATGTAAACAAGTGACGGGAGCTAGAGCGTATTTCAATGAACATAATGAAGTTATGTTCCAATCTTTAGTATCTATATATACATTGTACATTATTTTATGGATGTCAGATCCTGATATAAGACCTAATGACGGAACATACTCGGCCCACATATCCCCGGAGTGTCTTAGCGACGGCCGTATCAACATCATGGTGTATGTCGGTTCGAATGATACAGCTTTTACCAGTATCTCGGGACTCAATTTGTCGCCTGGCATTCCAATCAAGTCTGAAGGTTTGGTTTTATGCTATATTTTTCTCACAGTGAAACTGCTTGGTATCGTTTTCATCGATATATAAATTATGATACATGTGGTTCCAAAAATGAGAGGTCTTAAAGGCATACGTGCACAATGCAGTTATTTTCTATATACACAAAGAAGGAAAATTGAAACTAGCCATAAGAAATTTCTAAAACTTTGCATGATTATAGAGAATTACATTAGAATCTACTTTATGGAAAAAATGGGGGTCACCACTCTACTTTTTGAGTTATCTACCCCTGAAAGTAAGTTTTTTTTTTCTTTTTATGTCATTTTATTGTCATTTTCATTTCATATAATTGTTTGTTATTTCATTTCCAGCCATTATGCAACGTTTAAAACAATTCTGTTCAATAGATGTTTCACTATGCTTCAACAAATAAACATACTGCGTTTTTCTTGAAAGAAAAAGAAACTTCCTATATATTCGTGTATGCGACAATAGTATAATTTCTCTTGCATAGAATTCCTAAAACTTTGCATAATGACGGAAAATACAATACCAAACATCGAGTTGAAATTAAATGATGTGTTGCTAGCCCAAAATAGTGAGTACCTTTTTGGTAGCAGGGACTGGATACGCTCGCTTTGGAGACTTAAATGAAAAGTCACAGACATTGCAAAGGCATAATACGATTTTGCACACGCATGTTAAACAATGTTTATTCATACACAGATAAAGATTTTATATTTATATGGACATAGTTTTTCAAGTATATAATTTGCCTCACGCAACGTAAATTATACTTGTTGTGTCAATCATCTGTCTGTTTAATATTTGTTATGACAAAAATAATTTCCGTGGCAAACATTTATTGTCCTGTAGAGAAATAATTCCCCCAGAATTGAAATTTGAGAAATTGTATCACTTCTAAAATTGCTATTATTGTTCATACATGAACAATAACTAAAATAAAATTTAAAATTTTTTCAAAATAAAAAAAATAGCATATGCATTTATATATTTCCAATGCGAAAGTTATTGGGAACAAATATACGTATCAAAAACATGGATAGATTAAAGTTTTCCCATTGAAATGAGAGAAAAAAGGTTTGGGGCCATTTTCTAGACATCCCTTTGATGAATTTACAGAAATTTCATCAGAAATACACTGATTTGATGTACATTTAACTATCATAGTATAAGCTTGTAATGAAACTCATTTTAAGGAATGTCCAATTTGACACACACACACACACACACACACACACACACGTTTGGGAAACGGAAAAAGACGAGAATTTATAACAAACCAAATTTGAAGATCCTGCAACGAACACGATCAAACATTACCATTATATGACATCTATTGAGAATACTTTTCAGATAATATTGAAAACCAGAAGGTCGGCTCATTTCAGAGAACAATTTTAACAAGCGGCTTGACTATAGTTAATTACCTCAACGTTTCTAATGACCTCACACCGCCTGGAAAAATATATGACATTGCTGTGACGGATGTAAGTCACTTAAATGCAATAAGAAACTACACTCTTCACTGGACAGCCACGGGAGATGACATGTCATTTGGCCAAGGTATATTTTATCGCTACTCATCTTAATATTATTTACGTTCGCTAAGTACATTTGTATCAAATTTGAAAATTTATATTTTGCTCTACATATTTTTAAAATTTGCTGAAGAATTATCAAGCCGAAAATACGACAAAGACCATGAAAACCAAATAAAATCAACTACCTATCACCTGAAATGTGTATAGATAATCCTGTTGTCTACAATACATTTGTATTTGAAAACATTTCGGAATACAAAACAATGGTATTCAGACAAATAGTTTGGTGACCTGAACTGCAGGCATGCATTACAAGGCTTTCAAGCCCAATCGCTTGATGTACAGATTTCGCCATCCTTATACTTACTTGGACACATTGTTATTGTCGTATACCGGAAATACGTAAAATACGAATGCAATAAAATATGCAAAAATAATATATTACAATTCAATCAACAATAAGGAATTAAATGCAGATGGAAGTAAATCATTGATTTTCACTTTAAATAGGTGTATTCTAAACAATTTTTCATATCAAGACATTTTACACACAGCTTCTGCGTATGAATTTCGTTATTCGGACGACATTTGGCTCTTGGTGAACAACTTCCAAATGGCTGAGGTTCTTCCGTTTCTGAACAACACGTTGATTCCTAAACCAGCTGGAGAGACAGAAGGCATCACAGTAACTGTTAATGGAAAGGGATCCTACACTCAAACCACTTTCTTGGCCATGGTTGCTGTTGACGATATGGGAAACCGCGGAAAGGTGTCTAATGTCATACTAGTGACAGTAACAAAAGAGTTCAGTATCATTGCAGATGCAAATGTGTACAAGAAGAGAAAAAAACCTGAAAATCAGTCATGGATTATGAGAGTTGTTGTTGTTTTTGTAGTTGCAGCTGTCCTCGGAACACTTGTTCTTGTGTTATACTGCATTGCTAAGAAGTACAGAAACAAACGTAAATCTCAAGAAATTGAACTATCATTAAATGAACCCTAACCGTGTGCAAAACATAAACGATATAATTGATTGAAATGAATAAAGAGAAGAAATATTCAATAATGAATAAAATGATCATATTACATTTTAATACACAGATATGTGTGTGTGTATGATTAAATGTAAGTGTACATTTACTGATATGATTTAAAATTCAGTTATAAATGTACGTATTTTTGTATTTCCTAAACGTTTTTGCCAAAGAACGATTTAAGTGAGAATAGTTAGCGGAGACGGCCGCTGACATAAGCAATGTCGAGGTAATTGAAATAAGGTTTTGAACAGAGTATGCGGTGCAGTTTTCTTTACTTGTTGAGAAAAAAAATACGAGACGCAAATACAACTCAACAGATTAAAAATCCGTATTATATCAGCGTCTAATACATAGTATGACGTCACACTGTGCGGACTACTTTCGGCATGGTTCCCGCTGTAAGTGGGCGCTACGTAGTAAATAGAGACGAGAACCAATACTACTGGGAGAACCAGTTTCTATTTTTATCAAAGAAATCCTCTCGTCAAATTTATTTAATAAACGATAAAAAAGGATGTTTTTTTTTTTTTTTTAATTATTATCAAAGAAACATTGTTTTTATAATCTCAAAATTTAAATCACCGTTTTTTTTTGGTGCAGCAATTGTTTACATTTCAGGATAGGTCTAAAACGCTGACTATCTCTTTCTTCAATTAAGTGCTCACAGAAATGTCCAAAGCATCAATAATTATGCCAATGCACTCTAGAAATAACAAATGTCAGACATACTGTCTCTAAACCCAAATCCTTCTCATGTGGCTAAAGCTTAATCAGCCTATGAGCAAATATCAACATACTTCCAGTTCCACTTCCTGTCATCCCCGTCCAGCCCTTGAACCCGTTCCTTCAACATCTAAGTCTGTGGTGTCATCAAATATCCACAGCATGTCAGAAATAGAATGTGTCTCAAAGCACTCTGGTCAGATCTTTCAAAATGCAACGCTGATGAACTGTCCTATCACAATCATAAACAACACCTCGAAAACTGACGACACTTCTCCTACCTTGCCCAAACGCCGGAAAAGAATCTGTCCAGTTATCACGTCTGACACTGACAGTGATTGAAAAACGAAAGGTTTTCCAGCAGACATGTTTTATTCCAAATTCAGTGTTCACATGTTAGTGTTTTTCATTTTGTTAAAATCCACTTATAGCATTACAGTTAGCGTGTTGGCCGCCATTTTTCTTAAATACGTGAGAAGAGGTGGGGGCGTGGCTTAAATTCCATAGTAAAATTCATCCGCCATTGATGATTTTTTTTTTTTTTTTTTTTTTTTTTAAAGAAAAAAGTAATAAAGCCATCAAAACCCTAAAAACTGACTTCTTCTGTTTTGAAAATGTAAAGGTATATAATAAAAGGAAAATTATGTTGCAGTAGCTTTCCGTGGCTTCGTATTTTGCTTCTCGCAGCGTAGGAAGAAAGATATCTCGCGAGACCGAAGGTCGAGCGAGATATCTTTCTTCCCACGCTGCTCGGAGCAAAATACAAAGTCACGGAAAGCTACTGCAACATAATATTCCCTATTTATTACATTGATCTATAATGTATGTAAGTTATCAGTCTATATATTGGAATAATTGAATGCAACATAAAAGGTAAATTGAACGCAACATAAAACACGAACATGGATTGATAATACATGTATCTATATTCTTCATTTGTTCTATTTGCATTTTTCTTAAGATGAAAGACATGCTCTCGTGGTTCAAAGACATTTTAACGAATGAATGGGAATAAAGAAGACGTACATTTGTTGTCCAACAAATAAAAACCTTAATATTATAAAACTACTTTTTATTGTTTTGCTATTTTTTTAGTATGCCATCAAAACTACTTAGAAAAGTGTACGATGAAAACAGTCTCTTTATTTCAAATTGATTATTTATGTACTGCCCCGTAACTCGTTTACGCCATACAGCAGGACTTTGATAACTTAAAGGCGTTTGAGCGGTTTTTTTTTCCTTACAGACAGATTTTCCTTAAAATTTCATATAAGTACTTAAGACTTTAACAAAAAGATATATGAATTAAAATATGGGGTCACCATGCTTGTTTTAGAGATCAAGCTTATGGTATAGCATCACTATTTGCTAAAATTTGTTGGAAAAAACAACAACATGGCATTAAAAAATAAGAAAGAGTTCGTTTCTAAATACTGTAACAGCATATTAAAATGATATTTTTAAAAATATTTTTATCACCATTTGTAACTTATAATTTATTCTATAAGTTACAGATAAAAATACTGACAAATTTGCATTGAAAATACAAAACGGGCATAGAATCTCATTTGTGCAGATATAGATGCTCTCTGAAAATGTAAATAAAATACATACCTCAATAAATTTGTTTGTGTTTTATTAAAACTAAAACTGCTTTTTTATTGAAAGTTTAGCCAAATTTGCATAAAAACACTAAAATGTGAATTTTTATACCTTCAAAATTTGGGGGGGGGGGGGGGGGGGGGTATGAATCTTGGTCAATCGGTAGTAGTGTCCCTTGTATTATATATATAGTGATATCAAACTTCGCCGTAGTAGTTACCTCCCCTTACAGTTGTCGATTACCACTGCCACAACAAATAGATTTCGACTGATATAGGCCGGATTTACTTTTATCACTTTTGACGTTAGTTTTAAATATATCATATCAGTTTCGTTTTTACGAAAATAACATTCATGATTATGAGAAAAGTAAAAAAAATCAAAACAAATAACATTAATTTATAAAATAATGAGTGTTCGTCACATGGTTTCAACTATCATCACGTGACTTGTGTGGTGGCAGTGGTTACAGTAGCGTAGCGTGACGTAATCGGTGTGCGTAGTTTGTAGTGATATACGACTCGCCTTTCGTGCCAAACCCCGGTGGTCAGACAGTCTTGATTGAGTTCAAGGATAAACACACACACACACAAAGACCAAAAATATTCAATAAATAACTGATCGTGACATACTAAGGATATGTGCAACTAGTGTTTGTGCTTATAAATACTTTGAATTTATATCAAAATATGACCAATAGTTGCTGAGAAATGGAGCAGATAAAATATGTTCAAGAAATAAAGTAAGGGGTGGGGGCATAACTCAACAGAAATTGAATCAATCATGACATGCCTACAATATGAGGTAATAGGCTTAATATTTATATTGTTGTGAAGTGTTGTGAAACGGAATGTAGCAAGAAATATTGTGGAAAAATATTTTCAATAACTATAACAAAGGGCTGTAACTCAAATACAACCAAGCCGGTCATGATGTGCCAACAATATGCACAACTTATCTAGGTACGGTACTTATTTATATAGCAAAAATAAATCAAAATCAAACAAATGGTAGTTGAGATAAAGTGTGGACAAAATATATTCAATCTATATAAGAAATGGTCATAACACATAAATTCAAGCCAGTCATGATGTGACAACAATATATGCTACTAGACTCGGTACTTGTCAATGCTGTGAAGTTATATCAAAATTAGACCATTGGTAGCCAACACACACACACACACACACACACACACACATTATATATATTAATGAAAACAATGAATATACCAAAGGGATAACTCATAAAGTCCAGCTCATGTAAACGTACCAACGATCTAGGCTTGATACTTATTAATGATGTGAAATTAAATCAAAATCTGACCAAAGGTAGCTGAGAAATAGCGCGGATATATATTATTACATTTGAGAAATATAATCAAGGACTCATTTAAAATCAATCCAAATCATGATGTACCAACGATGTGCTCAACTAGGCTTGGTTATTTGCGATGTTGTAAAGTTAAATCAAATCCGACCAAAAGTTGTTGTGGTTGTATTGGGGTTTACCGTTGCTGCGATAGTATTTCAATCATATAGCGACGCCCAGCTAATTACAGGTGGAGGAAGATCCCGAGTACACAGGGGTACCCGGGTAGAACCACCAACCTACCTCAAGCCAGCTGGAAGGCTTCCTTACATGAAAAATCCGAAGTCCCTATCGGGATTCGAACCCACAACGGTGAGGGGCTGAGAGATTTGTAGTCCAACACTGTCCAACACTGTAACCGCTCGGCCACGGCGGCCCCCCGACCAAAGGTATATGAAAAATAGACAGACGAATTACATTTTAGGAAAAAATAAAAAGGGTCCGTAACTCATTTAAATCATTCAAAATCAAGCGAATAATGATGTATGACAGTATGCGAATCTAGGCTTTGTACCTATCAATACTGTGAGGTCAAAGCAAAATCCGACCTACGAGTAGATGAGATATAGCGCGGACAAAATAAACAAAGGGCCACAACTGATTTAAAATCAAGCGATCATGACGTGCCAACGATATGTGCAACTAGGCCGGGTACTTATCAGTTTTGTAAAAGTGTAATCAAAATCCGACCTAAGGCAGCCGAGAAATAGAGCGGATAAATCTCGTCTACAAACGGCCCGACAGACCATCATATTACGATTATTTTATTATGACCAATGTTTATTCAGCTTTACTCTTAACATACTATCTATTTTGTACTACAAGAACCACATGGCATGACATATAATACTCTTGGTATTTCACCCAAATGAAGATATATAACTCAATTTGATATAGGCACAGCTATTATTCATGATTGTGCCATGAATAAGTACATTATCTGAAGGATATAGAAGGATTTTAAGTGATTTTTTTTTTCAAATTCGATCAAATACGTAAACACCGTTTCCGTTTCAAACTATGAGTATATTGTTTGTTCGGATTAACGACACACCGATATTATTTCATTTTGAGACTACATGTATGTCTATTTGAGACAATTATTTTATTGTCTAACTTAAGTCTCATACTAGAGACATGTGGCATGCTAACGCATCCTATAACTATAATTATTATTTCGCAGATCAGTTTAACTCGCAACAGATAAAGAGCGAGTTCAATTGACTAACTAGAGAAGAATAACTAAACGAGTTGTAAGTTGCAGGAAATCGGGACATTCTTGACGTCATATGACCTCTGCCCTCTACTCGAGTTAAAACCTGCACCGACGGTGGGTTGGTGGAGCTTGATTCTGAATTATACCATACCAAACATGGCGACAGAATGAGACTTGAAATAATTTGTAGAATAACAAGGCTATTCTCTGGAACACGTGTGTCACCTGCTGAAGCGTGACTGAAAAAATATGACGGACAGACAGACGGACAGTCAGACGACGGAAAAGTGATCCCCATGTGTCACCTCTGCTTACAGCAGGTGACACAAATATATAGCTATAATTGCATATTGTGCGGTTTATATGTGTTAAACATACTTTCTACGGTTCATTTAAGCATGATAAACAGATGTTTGCATTCAAACGCATTTCTTCTGCAATTCATATATATGTGTAGTCCGTAATTCGAAAGAACGTTCTATTTTCGAATTGACGCTGCAACTAGTAAAAAGTAGCCCGTCGAGTTTACAGCGGCTTATTGATTGGACTAATACATGCAACTTTATTAGATTTCAGATCTCTTACTTCTGACCATTAAAATTTAAACATTTTAGATAAAGCTTTATAAACGTTATGTCCAATAAATGAAAACGCTTGATTGGCCCACCATATTTGTTTAATGCTTCATTTGCTGAACTGCTGCTAGAGTTTGTCTATTTTCAGATATTTACATCACTAGAGTTAACCCTTGTAAGAGTCTCTTTATGTTTTAGATAAATGGGCTCTGTCAGTGTTTTACATCAATATCAGTTGTGATTCATTAATAAGAATTTCACTTATGCAATAGATTTGTTTATCTGAAGAAAGTGTAGAGTAACATATTTAAAAGATGAATGCCCTACCAATACATGTATTTGCAATTGTACGTCCACTTCTTCTTCATCCCATAACTGTTTAACATCGGGTATTTCTTAAAACAAGATCACCATGGCCCTAGAACGCTCATTAGAGTACCATCAGCTTAATTAAACAATTCAGTTTAACCTTGATAAAATTTCAGATTTAAACATTTTCAAAGTTTCTATTCATACTAAATAAGAAAACTAGACAGAAAATTGCAGTACTGTTTCTAAGAAGATAAAAATCATGTAATAACAGTAAAGGACTGTGGGTTGATCATAGGCTTAAAACAAACTTTTGTTTGAGAGAAGAAGACATTTTATGTCTTTTATTCTATATATTACTTCACAACATGAGCATAGCACAGTGTTGTTATCATAGAGATGTGTCAACATAGCAGTCTATATATTTTAATGTTTGTTTCTTTCGGCCTGGTTCAAGGTTAACAAAATATCTCAAACAACACTTACAACATATTCAAAAAAACTTATATCATATTTGAACAAAATCAAACACATTGATTCCAATGATATTTACAACAACTACACAAAAATAAAATTAATGAAGGGAGGTAATCAATAGTTTATATATAATTATAAATATAGTACATGTATTATTTTAAAGGAAACTGACCAGCGCCGCGGGGACCTCATTTTTTTATTTATTTTTTATTTTTTTTATTTTAGCAAATATGGTATAGAAACATTGGTGACACGTTGTACAATATTAGATTAAACTCGGACCATTGGTTTCAGAGATGATTTTTTTTCTCCAAATTTCTATATAAAGAATACATGTATAAGGAAACTGGTCAACCCCGTGGGCCTTACTTTTCAAGGGATCAACTTCGTTTAAGCAATAGAACAAATTTAAATTAGTACGAGTATAATACCAAATCATTTTTAACCTTTAATGATAGGCTTGATGACATATACTGAATATACATTATATTTGAACTCTCGTTTCAAAGAATATAATACACGTGTTTGTGTGTGTTTGTGTGTGTGTGTGGGATTAAGCTCTCAAAGCCAAAGTAGATTAAATTGTGCCAATAAAAAGTATGACTCCACCTTAATACTTTACCGTACCGTTCGACACCCATTTAGTACTATTATATTGCACAATTTACCAACACCCTGAAATATTTCATTTTTGACACATCTTTATTTTGATAATTTAAGTTAGGGATAATAATTCAAGTTGTTTCGTGTGTGTGTGTGATGACAAAATACGTCGTGCCTATGTATTTCGTTTGGTGTGTATTCAAATGTGCCTTTAGTATAAGTACAATAAATATAATATACAGTATCAACAGAATAGCATGGTCACATGCAGTTGTATATCACAGAAAATATCAAGACATATCAAAGGCCTATATAACTTATTTCCATCTAGTTTGGTCAATTCTATTTAAAAACTATTCATATTTTGTAAGACTAAAACGGAGGACAACTCTTACTAGATTAAAGGATGAATCAATGTGTCAATCTGTCCATTAATGTAACTAGACATTACATAAATCAATTAGTCTGAGAAAATTTATGTAAAAAAAACCCCACACACACCACAAAAACAAAACAAACTAAAATCAATCATGATCAATAATGGAAGAAATCTTTTTCTTTTGCGCAGTTCATATAATCAATGAGATTACATTTCATTTTTTAGTGTTCTATATTTGATTTTCATTCTTTCTACGCTCCTTTTGGCTTCAAACTGTTAAATTCTCTCTTACTAAACACTATCTATAACACAGAGTGTGCAAATTCACTTTTTACTCCACTGTTTTTTCCCCAGACCATTACATAATTTCTATATATATCCATAAAACATTAACAAACATGAACCTATTATACTAAGTCGGTTGCGCGGTTGCGCCGCGCCAGACCAGACCAGTAATTTCATTACTACTAAATCGGTCGCGCCCTAATTATGTTCTCCAAATATAAGAAACTAACCGGTTTGTTTTCACTGAATAAGACCTTTTGAAAAATAAAAGATTTTCCACACTGAGTCAACCCGAAACTATACTAATTCAGTACGTCCTACTCAATTCAATTTTGCGCAACTGAACGGAAGGCGCCGAAATGTGAGGGTTAGTTTGGAAAAAACAGTTATTTTATTGGTAAGGATACTTTTTCCTTTCACTGATTTGATCATTTTCACGGCGTTTCTCTTTGAATTCTCATCTGCATAGTCACGAGCCATCGTACTAACTTACATTTGATAATGTTAAAAGACATTTATTGCACTGGCTTCGCTCGTGATCTTGATTAACCCGCCAACATACATTCGTGCGCGTGCGCGCACTCATATATAGTGTACAGGTTAATCAAATTATAGATGGGAGGTACCAAATCCCCCTTAATGTATGTGGTTTATTGAAGAACAGCGCTGTTTAATAAAATGTGTCGAACAAAGAAGACACTTCAACAAAAACAACAGCAACAAAAATCATTTTAAAAAAATATAAGGATTTATCAGATATACTTTCCGAATATACGTTTTCACAATTTGCAATTGATGTGTTCAGTATGTACACTTTCACTGGCCACATTAACTGCAGTCTTCATCTCAGTGGATGGGATACTGTAAAAAGAACAAATTTAACAGACTAGAAATTCCCTGTATCACCAGTGTGAAGCTTAAAACTTTGTCCTAAACACTGGTGATTTATTTTGGAATCTTCCCAATGATGAACACATCATTTTATTCCATTTTTGTTATGTCTGAAACTATAAGTCACACTCTAAAGGCATGATATTTGGGGAGTGCAATCTGTCATTTTTTAAATAGAAGGATGTTAGCTATTTGAAACCGGGAAAACCAGACAGACAAAATGTTGAGTTATATTAAACCGACGCAATAGCTCCGTGGAAGATGGTCCGCTTGCCGATTGGGGGTTCTATGGCTTTGAATCCCAGCCGGGCACTTTCCTTCGGTAACCGCGTCAAACCAAAGACATATAAGATTAGTACCAAATAAACCCTTGCCTGGCACTCGGCAACATGGGGTTGCTATGGGAACTCGGAGTACTCAGTACTGGTTCTACCCATGCATGAACTTGTCTCCCTGTGTCTATTCGTTAATGAATTGGTATCGCACCCGGACTCCCTTGTTATCGATTACTGCCTCTTCTACCGGCAGCTGTCACTTTGGAAATAAAAAATGGAAATTAGTGCTAGTGTTTCCGTGGGTTATCCTTAATCGCAAGGTCTGAATAAATACAACAACAAAGAGTATCCTGGTGTGGTCTCATACTGTGTATGAATATAGCTAATAGCGCTGCAAGAACAGGTTTTTTTTTAATGATGTTGTAATGATGTCGAGTTTCTTTTTTTATGATAAATTTAACGAGGATTAAATTTCCCCGCGATGCCAATAAACTTAACGTTATTCAAGTATGCGTACACACGGTCGTAACAAGAAATTTGTGTTAATGGACTGCTTACAACAAGCGCATTAGGTTTTCATAAATTTAAAACAACAAACGCACGATTATATGTATCTCTATCTTTATAGTTTCTTTTAAACATATGGAAACCACTCATTTTAGATAAAGTCAAGAAATATATATGTATTTAATATTTCAGTACTGCAATGTGTCAAGAAAAAATCTGTTTTTTTTTATGCATGTTTTTTTGTTGTTGTTTTTTGTTACTTTATCAATGTAACTTTTTTTTATATTCATTAAAGATCAATTGAAATAAAATTTGATATTATAAAAAGGTCAATCAGCTAGATTCGAACACGCGTACTAATCTTGCAGCGCCCTGCACTTTTCGATCTGAGCTATAACAGCACATGAGCTATAAACAATTTGTTTATGTGTATATTATAGGTAATTGCGACTAACGAAATTGCAACCGGCTATAGTTTAAATATATAGATTGACCGGATCCCCCCGCCCGCTTCCCCCCGAGATTTTGCTATTAGGTCTAAAATTTGCAGTAAAGAGGTGGGCAAAGGAGTATGAGTTCCCACCCCCTCATGCACTGAGACTGAAGGAGTTTGCACCTACCCCACCCTCCACCCACGTACGGTGAATTTCATAGCTGGAAATGGACATGGTAGGTATACCTATCGGAGTAATTTAGATATCAATATAAACAAATCTTGAAGAATGTCTTTACCTTGCATTCGTTCATTCCTGACTATTCCTGACTATTAACGTTTATACTGTCCCGTTCTTCATTCTAGTAATCGGATATTTGGATTTATAAGGTTTGGGGAAACACAAACCTCATTACTTCAATAAATTGTATTTATTTTCAGACAGAACTGTCATGATTTCAAACCCACAACAAATAAGCCTATGTAAGTTTATAAAAGAAGTATTCGTTATCCGAAAAAAAAAAATGACCTAATGAGCTGTTCCCTACGTTTGAATTTATTCACTAGATTCTATATACTATATAACGTATAATGAAATAACAATATTGTATTGTATGCGTGCTGTCTTTTTCCATTTTTTTGTTTGTTAATGGTTAAAGGCAAAATATGCCGATATGTCAACAAAAACTTTTAGTTTTAAAATATATAATTTAATTAAAGCTGATTAACCAAGATTGATGATCCAATTGTCAAAAATGTTAAATTATCTAAAATCCTTCCGTTTTTTAAATGTTATACAGTATACAGAAAATCAGCAGCATAATATTATCACGGCATAATTAATAGCTTGCCGCACCGAATTAGGATACACTTTAATTTATATTCCAATTCTATTTGAATATCTACAGTTTATAGAGAAGTTCCAATAGTGCTTATAATGTGACCGCGTGTATAATATCATGCATGCGTGGTATAGCGCTGATGTAACGCTTTAGAGTCGCAGTCTCCAAATAACTGAAATACTTTCGGTATGTTATTAATCCAATTTGAAAGGAAACAAGATGTGTTCGAAAAACACCATCCCGATGAGCGCAGAGTCAATACTGTCAACTGAAAGCATCATGAGTGAGTAAGTAAAAAAAAAAAAAAAAAAAAAAAATAGAACTTCTGTTTCATAATAATTTCGTTTCTGCTACTCACTATCTATTTACATTTTAAGTTTGAAATTAATACCTCAAAAACCCAAGGAGTTAATGTTCTTGACAAAAAAAAAAAAGAAGATATATGAAATAAAGGGAGATAATCAGAAAGTCAGACAAGGCAGACTTCTGTTCAGACTTAATACCGGATCTAGTTAACGGGTCGTTGGTTGCGTAATATAAAATTACTGGTTACAGTCTGAATGTCTATGTGTTCCTGTTGAATAAGGTTATATATTTCACTTAAATAATCTCAGCTTGCAGAGCATAACTTAATCATTAATGAACAGCCCTATTTGCGTGTTGTGATTTCGTAATAAGAAAATCTCACGTTTAGACGGTTGTAGACAATACTGTCCTACGGAAGGGTTGAACTATCTTTGGCATTATATTAGAACTATTCATTATTAAGATGGTGAGTTATAGACATATTTTACTGTTCCTTTCTGTTCTTGGCTTCTGTTCTGGTTTGATGGTCAAAAACGGAAGATATGAGGACATCTACATAGTGATTCAAGACTCAGTGTCGGAGGACCTGAAACTCATCGATAGAATACGGGTAAGTCTTGCTTACTGATTTGAAAACGGTATATAATATTATGTTAATTAGTATTAACCCTTTCCCACATATAGACTCATTTTGACGCACTCAATAGGTACCACATAAACCCTGATCTGCAGAAAGCCAAACTCAAACCTTACCAAATTTAAGTGTAAAATCCTCATTACCAGACCACTGAGGAGCAGCGAACAGCATAAAACCTGATCAGCCTGCGAGTTACTCGCAGGCTGATCTGGTTTTATGCTGTTCGCATAGGTCTTTTCATGGTATCCTCTATGAGGGAAAGGGTTAAATCAATTTCAAATAGACAATTCAATCATTTTCAAAAGAAGTTCACATGTACAACATTTTGCTTACAGAACTTGTCTACCCCAGATACAATTTAGGTTGATTTTTCAAATTCAATAATTGATTCATGTAAAACACGTTCTAGTGGATAATTATTTATACTTCTTCTTCCTCCTCCCCTTTCTCTGTCTTTGAAAAGTTCAGTGTAATCCAAGCCTGAAGGATATGTCGGAGTATTTACAGGTAATTCATTATAATGAAAAACAAAATGACTAACGCTAGTCCGATCAAAATGTTTCTTACTATTCTGGTATTATATAAGACTGTAATTTTGATCACATTGGTAACTGTTTTGTAAATATTTTAATATTCAAAATACATTGAGTCATTTCTGTTTACTATATGTCAATGTATTGACTGTCATGGATCATAGCCAAAAAAATTTCGCATTGAGAACTGAAGCACTGGATTTTAGTAATTTCGCAATAGACCTGTCAATGTGTTAACCCTTTCCCTCATAGAGGACACCATTAAAAGACCTATGCGAACAGCATAAAACCAGATCAGCCTGCGAGTTACTCGCAGGCTGATCAGGTTTTATGCTGTTCGCTGCTCCTCAGTGGTCTGGAAATGAGGATTTTGTAATTAAATTTGGTAAGATTTAAATGTGGTTTTCTGCAGATCAGGCTTTATGTGGTACCTACTGAATGCGTCAAAATGAGTCTATATGAGGGAAAGGGTTAATATTCACCTGTGAATGTATCCATCATATTCATCAGTTCTGTGTGTTCATATAGCCAGTCATTGTTCTAAACCTAAACGCTTGGATTCGCTTTACATTTCTGACGAACAACATAAGTCTTGACTTGAAGGTCAACATTTGGAATCTACATTTAATATTTAATAGTATATTCGATGACAACTTTAAGTAAACAATCACAATAAAAAAGGATTATGTTCAGTTAATATATCACAGAAATATAAGATTTTGAAAACCAATATCTAAATAGCATTGTGGTTTAAGAATGTAGAAGTAATAACGCTCCAGTACACAAAAGCCCTTATGACTCTTTTGTTAGATGCACAGTATTTCCTAACATTCGGAAGACATTTTAGCGATGTGTTATCGAATAAAATTTCACGATCACGGAAGGTTTTCCCGAATGTTAAAAATCAAAGCGCCGATAGCGCTGAGAGAACAGGGTTTTTGATTTGATGATGTCGCATTTCTTTTGTTTATAAATGGAAATTTAATAAGATAAGTATCTAATCTAAAACAACACAATTTTTATTTGAGATTTATATTATATGTAACTTAATGTGTCACACACGCACATGTACTTAAATTAATGATTTTCATTATGACAAAAATATGTATGTCTTATCTTGCAAAAGAAATTTATAAAAGAAAAAGAGTTTAAAAAATGTTAAAAAAAGTTACACCCCTGGGACTCGAACCTACAACCTTTAACATGGTAATCAGGTACCACTGCACTCTTTCTCTATTGTGACGTCATCGTGTTTTTTTTATGTATATGTTTTGTAATGTTCAAATGCAAAAGCAAAGCTAACAACAAAATTTGAATCAGACGAACACCCGAAAATGGACTAGGTCCAGTACAATTATACGTTTTTTTACCTACTTTGAAGAACGCGTTTTAAGTTTGTAAACATACGATAAACGGCTGTGACGAAAAAAAAATCCATAGTACTCTGAAATGTGGATCCAAACAGAAGTCTACGCGATATCGAAGGGCGAGCTATGCTGCTCGCCGGCACAGCTTCGCCCGCTATAAAGTATCTTAATGTGTTAAATAAACATGAAAATTGTCACCATTTCGTGTTAAGAGAGGAGACAAATTTTGGACTTTTTTTTCTCAGTGTACTAAATAAGAGGGAAATCTATAAATATAAAATTACTAAATATAGCCCCGAATTGTTGTCCGATCCAAAATGTGTGCTTCCTTAGAACAGCGTTTCAAGCAATCCTGTATAAAACAAGAGGGCCAAGATGGCCCTTGATCGCTCACCTGAGAAAGATGATTGCTTAAGAAATAAAGATGCTAGAGTGTAAAAGTGAAATCTGGCTTTTTTTATGGTGAAAAGGGCATAACTCCTAAATTTACAAGTCAATATCAGTTATAATTGAACCCGATTGCGAGATTATGGGCATAAACATTGTCTTAAAGTTTAAAAAAGATTGTTAAAAAATGAAGTTGGTAGAGAATAAACAAAGTGAAATCTTGCATTGTTGTATTAAAAGGGGCATAACTCCTGACCTAAATGGCCCATCTCAGCCACAATTGAACTCAATCGAGACATTATGGTCATTAACAATGTCATAAAGTTTGAAGATGATTGCTAAGAAAAGGAAGATGCTAGAGTGTAAACAATGTGAAATATGGCATTTTTTATATTAAAAGGGGCATAACTTCTGACCTAATCAACAGACCTCAGCTTTAATCGAACTCAATCGAGACATTATGGTCATAAGCATTGCCAAAATGTTTGAAGATGATTGCTCAAAAGATGAAGATGCTAGAGTGTAAACAAAGTGAAATATGGCATTATTTTATATTAAAAGGGGCTTTACTCCTGACTTAATCGACGGATCTCAGCCATAATCGAACTCAATCGAGACATTATGGTCATGAGCATTGCCATAAAGTTTGAAGATGATTGCTCAAAAGATGAAGATGCTAGAGTGTAAACAAAATGAAATCATGCATTTTTGGAATATTAAAAGGGGCACAACTCCTGACCTAATTGACGGATCTCAGCCATAATCGAACTCAATCGAGACCTTATGGTCATGAGCATTGCCATAAAGTTTGAAGATGATTGCTCAAAAGGTGAAGATGCTAGAGTGTAAAAAACGTGAAATATGGCATATTTTTAATATTAAAAGGGGCATAACTTCTGACCTAATTGACGGATCTCAGCCATAATCGAACTCAATCGAGACCTTATAGTCATAAGCATTGCCATAAAGTTTGAAGATGATTGCTCAAAAGATGAAGATGCTAGAGTGTAAACAACGTGAAATATGGCATTTTTTTAATATTAAAAGGGGCATAACTCCTGACTTAATTGACGGATCTCAGCCATAATCGAAATCAATCGAGACATTATGGTCATAAACATTGTCTTAAAGTTTGAAGATGATTACTTAAGAAAAAAAGGTGATAGAGTGTAAACACTAAAAATTGTTGACGCCGCACGACGCACGACGCGCACCGCACGACGGACGACGGACACTCACGGGATCACAATAGCTCACCCTGAGCTTTGCTCAGGTAAGTTAAAAAGGGTTAGGGTTAGAGTTTAGGGTTAGGGTTAAAAAAAACTGTACATCTGACAAAAAATCAATTGGACCTATGTGAAGGGCACAATTTTCTGTTCGAGTTCGGTGGTTTAAGTGGTAACAGCAACCCTGCGTTCAGTTAAGCATAACGCTCGAAACTGTTTGGTTCCCTTCTTGCTCTCTTACGCTACGAAATAACGGGGAAGCAAACGCTAACGTTATGGACCTTTTAATGGTAACTGAACGCAGCCCATTTTTTTCTTCTGAAGCTTTTCGTGATAGCTAAAGGTGACCTCATATACCACGAGATATGGCCACACAAAATAACATGAACACTCATAGTAATAAACCATAGTGACGAACATTAACCGGGAAGAAGGAAACTGGGTGTACTATTTCAACACACCTAAGCTAGAACGCAATTTTGAGAGTTGCGACATACATAAAAAAATTATATAACTGAATAGAGAAACGCAACATTAGCTCGTTGACAAGGTCATTTGAGAACACTTCAGAATTTATGCATAAAAAAAATCTTCCTGTAATTGGAAATCTTACAGATTACTTTACTGAAGAACATATGTTATCTTGATATTCTGTCTCTTGCTCAGGATTATGTGACATTTAATTGGATTTAGAACAACAAATATATATATATATATATAATAAAAGGACAATATATATATTGTCCTTTTATATATATATATAATAAAAGGACAATATATATATTGTCCTTTTATCAGCTTAAGTTGCAGTATTGTTACATTTTGTCTTCTTTGAAATGGGCGAACTAAATCATTGATCTCTTCATGTTCATATTTGTCTTATTAGGTTTTCGCCTCTTCAGGGCGAAAACCTATTGTTCTTTGTTTTTTCCAATTCCACCCATTTTTGTACCCAGCCTAGCGGCCAGATGAGAACAGCTACAGCTATGAAATTTTGAGCATGGAGTCATATATATCTGAACTTGTGCCTAAATGGTCAAACTTTTCACTTTTGTTTCTGATTTAGCCACTAGGGGGCGCAATGCATGTAATCATTTTTTTGCTAATAACTCAAAAATTTGAAACCTGATTTAGATGCGGTTTTTTACATAATGTTCCTTGTTGACAACCCAATCGAATATGATGGAAATCTCATCATCGGGTACTGGGGGGAAAAATTGTTCTAGGAGAGGTTGAATGTTCGAACCTTGTAAAAAAGTGGACAAATGAGGGTAGCCCTCCACTTTTGTTAGAGATCAGATAGAAGAATTCTGTTTGCTGCATACGATTTGCAAGACATATACGCACAAAATATATGTGGTGGCGAATTTAGGAAATGTGTGGTTTGTCCTCTTGAAACGGTCAAACTTCACTAAATTTTAGGAAAAATTAAAATTTCAAAAACATGTTTTTGTCGTTCCTGACTTTATTTTCTGCTCATTCTTCATCAAATGTTCACACGTTATGTATTGTTATGTTTGAAAGGGCCTCACAATTAAACAGTAAAAAAAAATGAAAAGGTCAAGGTCATATTACGATTATTGTGTTATTATTCGGCCACAAATAGCTCCAAAACTAAAAATATTTCACTGAGAGTATATGTTCTTAAAGAGCTCTTTCCAGTGATGTTTAGTTTTTGAAGATCGGACTTGATTTGGTCATTATACGACAGTCCAAATTTTGATCCTTTTTTGGAATAATTGTAAATCAGGTTTTATTCTTCAAATTCTGATATATAAGAATAAAAAGTTTGACTTGTGCGACTAGTATACATGATTGAACTATTTGCTGCATTGCTAGGTACCTAATGGTAGAATTTTTTATCAATTTTTTCTTTCTCATTTTGCCGCTAGGGGGCGCTTTTCTTGAAATCATTCTTTTGCTTATAACTTAAAAAGTTGAAGTCCGATTCGATTGCGGTTTTTTTGCATTCTGTTCCCTGTTGATAGCCTAATAGCATATGCTAGGATTCGAGGGTCCGTGTGGCTGAAAGCCTTTGAGCTACGGAGGGTTGAATGTTCGAACCTCGCAAAAAAAAACCTGTGCAAATGAGGGTAGGTCTACGAAAAACCTATCCATTTTTGTTAGAGATTAGATAGAAGAAGTCCGTCTCCTGCATACTTTTGAAAGAAATATACACACAAAATATATGGGGTGGCGAATTTAAGAAATGTGTGGTTTGTCCTCTAGAAACGGTCAACCTTCACTAAAATTAAGGAAAAATTAAAATTCCAAAAACATGTTTTTTTGTTGCTCCTGACTTTATTTTTCGTTTATTCGTCATGAAATTTTCACACGTTATGCTTTGTTAAGTTTGAAAGGGCCTCACAATTAAAATGAAAAGGTCAAGGTCATATTACGATTATTGTGTTTTTATTCGGCCACAAATAGCTCCAAAACTAAAAATATTTCACTGAGAGAATATGAACAAAAGTTTTAGTTCATGAAAAGCTCTTTCCAGTGATGTTCAGTTTTTGACGATCGGACTTGATGATTTTGTCATTTTACGGCAGTCCAAGGTTTGATCCTTTTTAGAAAAATTGTAAATCAGTTTTTATGCTTCAAATTGTGATATATAAGAAATAGAATGTTTGACTCGTGCGACTTGTATACTTGATTGAACCATTTGCTGCATTGCTACGTACCTAACAGGCTGAGCGGTTACAGTCGTGGACTACAAATCTCTCAGCCCCTCACCGCTGTGGGTTCGAATCCCGGTAGGGACTTCGGATTTTTCATGTGAGGAAGCCTTCCAGCTGGCTTGCGGTAGATCGGTTTTTCTTACTGGGTACCTCTGTGTAATCGGGGTCTTCCTCCACCTGTAATTAGCTGGACGTCGCTATATGATTGAAATACTATCGCAGCGACGGTAAACCCCAATACAACAACAACAACAACAACGTACCTAACAGTAAAATTTTAATCAATTTTGTTTCTTATTTGGCCGCTAGGGAGCGCTTGGCTTGAAATCACTCCTTGTAACTAAAATAATTGAAGTCTGATTTTTATGCGATTTTTCGCATTCTGTTCCTTGGTTACATCTATTTGAAACGACACTCCAAAATTAATGCGATATTTCATGAAAATGATAGTTATTCAATGCAACATTAGTTCGTAATAATGTTGAGTGTCATGTCGCATTGTCGTGTGTCATTTTATACTATTGTGTGTCGTTTGCAATTGTTGTTTATCAATTACAATTGTCGTTTGTCACCATCATAAAGAAAAACACATATCTAATGTGGCACTAACTGAATTCCGTAAAAAAGTTTTCAAGTTTGCGTCTACATTACTGACAGGTAATACTCAAAAATATTCTTTTGGGTAAAAGGTCTGCTTAAACATTGCGACAAAAATGTTTGAAATGTTTGTTAACAGTTATTCAACAAGCCATTGAACAAAGAAATATGTTTTTCGAATCATGAGACTCGTGAACTTAATGACATTGCCTTCGCGAAAACCGATGATATCGCGATAGCGATTCTAGTATATATTTGTTATTGTTATACGACACATTAGATTCTTTATCACTTTCCCTCATTGAAAACTAGTTTAAAATTGCAAAAATGAAATGTAAGCCATTGATAGTGCGTTGAATAATCGTGATTCGAGAGACTGTTGGAAGTGTAAGGTACTAGTATAACCTAGGGACCATATACAGGGATGAGTATAGGTTGTAAAATCTTCCAACCGATCTTGAAAATAAGTGTAAATGTATTGGATCAGAAGTCTACCACGTGATCTTTCACAATAAGACGGTATCATATCACCCCAATGTAGAAAATTTCCCCAAAGGAAATGAATTATTGTTGGTGGGACGTTAAATCAAACTATTAACCCTTTCCCTTATATAGACTCATTTTGACGCACTCAATAGGTACCACATAAAGCCTGATCTGCAGAAAACCACAGTTAAATCTTACCAAATTTAATTACAAAATCCTCATTTCCAGACCACTGAGGAGCAGCGAACAGAATAAAACCTGATCAGCCTGCGAGTTACTCGCAGGCTGATCTTGTTTTATGCTGTTCGCATAGGTCTTTTCATGGTATCCTCTATAAGGGAAAGGGTTAAACAAAGATTTGGCATATGCTTATTTTGAAGAAGTTAAGTTTTCTTTGTGATTATATAACGAAGGGACCGCAACGATGTCGGGATGAATTTATAAAATGAGAAAAGATATCATCTTTATAATTTTGCAATATCATTCCAAACGTCCTTGACCTTCGTTGATACCCTTATCCAGATACCTGTGCACTGTGCTGATGACAAGTTATCATATTTATCATTTTATAATATTACCAACTTCCTTATCCTTTGCTGGTGAGCATAATAAGGCTGTTAAATGATGAATGCTTTTCATTTATGCACTAACAAAAAATGCATCCTGTTACCAAGTATCGTATCCACTCGTCATTTTAAAATTATATTCAGACGGATAAAATAACCACATTACAAATCGTAGGGAATCTTCAGATTTAAAAGATATATACAAAACCCTATGGATAACAGTAACACATGATAACCGATTAATTAAACAAAAATATATTACATCTAAAATCTGTTGAATTGATTTCATCGCTAAGATAATTTTATGTACAAATTTTGTCAGATAATTCTTCCTGCAATACGAAATATTATTATTATTTTTTTTTTTTATACATGTATATCTTTCGTCATAACGCATGAAATACGTTTAATTTGTCATATATTATGAATGCATGACCTGTAAAAGGAGATACTCACATAGGCTAATTGCTTGTAGTAAATCATATTCATTTATGAATAAAATATATATTAAATTAGTAACAAGGAAAAATGGAACGTCAAATCTAAAGAAATAGACAATTCTATTTATCACGACTTCTTTCTTTCTGAAAATAGTTGTTTCCACTTTGCTGAAATAATGTCACAAGTTTGGCCAAAACAAATGGGCAACATTTAAGCTATTTCATCTACATGTTTCAATAATGATACAAAACTTGTAATACAAAACGGATTACTGCTCATCACTGTACATTATGTATAAAATTACATAATTGAAATCTATAAACTGCCCCCTTTGCTATTTTGCTAGGGGTGAGTATCAAAATATGATAACATTGTTATTTATGTTGTGTTTACACTATGTTCCCGGCGGCCACGGCAGCCGAGATTGCACGAAATGTAGTGCGCCGCGGGACTTTGGTGTTCATTTTATTCTATATGTATACAAGTTGAGTTAAGTCCTCCCAAGTTTTCTCACGGTCTATCACGGTACATCCGTGACGAGCCATGGAGGGGAAAAGGACTGAACCCCGCTGGCAACAAGGCGCACCACGTTGCGGCCCGCGGTCTGCAACGGGTGCCAGTACGTTCCCTCCTGGTCTGCCTCGTTCTGATGGGTTCTTTCACGTATCTTACGTTCTGATTAAGGTCTGATGCGTTTCTTACGATTTGTCAAGGCTTTCTATGGATGAAACGTGTACGCCGGGTAGCTTTGGGGCACGTTCGTATCCACGGTATGAATCAAAGCGCCAATACCGCTGAGAGGACATGTTTTAAATGCACTAAAGTGGCAATTATACAAATTTTCAAACGATGCCGTCATCCCAATATCATAAAGCGTTTGCTAAACATAGTCGTGACAAAAAAGGATGAAAATAAAATTTGTTTCAATTAGCACATTGTCTCTCTTCCTTACAGGTAAGAGCCCATGGTTCTTCCTAATGCAGTGTATAATATTCAGAAAGCAAAATGTGTACTACAGATTTGTGAAGATATGCAATATGTACATGTGCCATAGCGACAAAATTACGACAATGCATAAATAAGAAAGAATATTTTACTTAAGATTATTTGCATATTCCGCATATCTTCGTCAATTTTCTGACGTTTTGCAAAGACCTTCAGTATGCCCCCGATGCTTTTATTGATGACGTAGCAGATACATGTAAATCAATTGTGATTCGGCTACGGTTTTTCAAATTCAAATTATCCCCCCCCCCACAAAAAAATACTTACTTTAAACATGTTTTATTTTTTTCCCATCTTTACAATATATATATAAAAGAGGTTGAGCCACAAGTTCCAAAACTTAAAGCTCTTCCCTAACACCCTTAAAATCCATACATTAAAAAACAGATAATACAATAGGGTAAAAAAGAGGTTGAGCCACAAGTTCCAAAACTTAAAGCTCTTCCCTAACACAAATTTACAAGTAGACAAAACATTGCTGTAAAGACTAATGTAAAGTATGGGCATATTAAACCAAAATAAATCGACGTTAAATAAATATAAATTAATATGGATACAAAAAAAGGAAACTTCAGAGAGAGAGAAAGGGAGAGAAAAAGAGAGAGAACGTTTTGGTATTGAATGTGAACACGATGATCTATTTTGCCACTAATATGATAATGAGAAAACTCCAGAAGCTGCAGCAGTTTAAGCGAACCTTTTGGATTCTTTTATAAATTGTTGTATTGTAAGAAACAATTTTACATTATCTTCATAGGACAACAAATCAAACCCATACAGAAGTTTTTGCAGACTGAGTGGATGAAACGGTCTCAATTCGTGAAACATTCTTACATGTTGGTTATTAAAATTACTGCAAGTAAAAAGGAAATGTTCAGCATCCACAACTGCATGTTCTATTATCTGAGATATGGTTACAAAACAAGTCTGACTGAAGGTCACTACATTTATTACGTATTCTTGTATTCAATACAGATAACTTTCTTTGGCCAACAGAATAATATTTAGGTATGTCAACTGAATGAAACATTCGTAAAATGTTTGATTTGAAAGCTGAAAGTGAAGTTATTGACCTAGTTTCAATAGAAAGTTCAGTCCATAAAGAAACAGATGATGGAATGAATGAATTCGCGAAGAGTTCCGTTCGCCTAGCAACTGTATTAATGTTTAGAGCATTACGTAAAGGATAGTTTGTTCTTAAGTTGACTGCAAAGGGATAAATTTCATTTATATATTCAGGGGTTAACCCATTGACAATTTTATATAGACCATTACTAATTTTTGATATTTACGCCTGTCAGATAAGGTTAACCATCCGATTTCTCGATACAAATTATTAAGAGATATAGATCTAGTTGTACCAGTTACAATTCTGGCAGCCTCATTTTGAATTTTATCAAGTGTATCTTTCTCATTTAAAGTACAATTATCCCATACTACAGATGCATATTCGAGAATTGGTCTGAGAAAAGATATATATGTAACTGATTAAGAGCGTCTCTACGTAATTTAAATTTAAGAAATCTCATCATATCAAGAATGTTCGATGCTGAAGAAGTTATCTTTTCAATATGTTCTTTCCATTTGCCATTACTACTTAATATTAGTCCTAAATGTTTATGACTGTTAACTAACTGGACAGGAACACCATCGAATATTAATGAGGGAGCCTGAAAATGTGTTATTAGAAAAAACGATGGCTTCAGTTTTTGAAGGATTAAAAGATACTAGCCATTGCTTAGACCAATGAGATATCATCATAAGATCATGATTAATAATACCTTCAATATCATTTATGTTAGAAGCACAACAAGCAAAAGAATATCATCAGCAAATAATCGTGTTATACTTAATAAATTAACTGTTATATCATTAACATAAACGAGAAACATTAATGGACCCAATACCGAGCCTTGAGGGACTCCTGCATTTATACGTTTAGGTAAGGAATCATCATAAAAAAATGAATCAAGTGCTTCATGTAATGTACCAAGGAAAAATCAAGTGTGCAACCCTTAATTAGAAAGACCTTTGCAAGAAGGTAATGTGGGGATTTTGACAACATGCGATTCCCTACGTTGAGTTTTAGACTAAAAAAAAAAGGAAATAAAAAGAAATAAAAATGTTGAATATTCCACTAGGTCAGCCCGCCACTCCCACGCGCAAAGCATAGCTAGGTGCTTTGCTTTACTTTCATTTTTTATTTATTACATTTTATTTTTATTAATCTCAAATTATTAAAATGACTAAGAATTACCATTCCAAAATTTCCCCAGCAAGATTCGAAATCGCGACCTAACTTTACACCGCGCTGCATATATCTAGCACGGCAGATTGTTTGTACATTTCAATTCGGTTTCGACTCCCATAATGAAACCCTACTTAAATATACGTAAGAATTAACATCACAGGATTAAAAACAAATCAGACCTATATCTCTGTGTAGTAAGAGGAAAAATAAGTGTATCTAATTATTGCACAGAAATGCTGTTCGATGCAGAATGCGCGCTACCATAAAGCATAGGTTTAAAAAAAAAACATCCAAAGAAAAAGCAATCATTGTACGTGAAAACATCACTAATTCTCCCGATCCCACTACGGGCCACCTCTAAGTTTTGTTACGGCCTATTACGTTCTGTCACGTCTTGTTGTGTTCACCCCGTTTTACTACGGCATACTAGGTTTCTAATCCGCACCGTGAATGCCGAGGCGAATTTTTTGACAGTTTAAAAATCTAGCTCGGCATCCACGGCGATTACGTTCGCCCATCCCGTTTCCTCACGTTCTCTCATGACCCGTTTTGTCCACGGTGGCCTGAATCGTGGTCGCCGGGAACATAGTGTAAACGCAGCATTATGGGAATAAACAAAATGTAATTTTCTTCAGTTTATAAGTGGTTACAAAATTCATTTCCGATAACGATCAGTCAAAGATGCCCCTCCATCACGCCCATCATTAAGAAAGATGCACGTTTTATTGTCAGACAGCTAGCACAAATGATAAACCTTGGAATAGCATCTGTCCGCTCTATTCTGAAGAAACTTCTTAAAATTACGGAGAAAAAGTGCTCGCTCGATCCCCAAATTCCTCACCGACATCAAGCCATCAGAAAAATGACTATTTCTTATTTGTTATGAGCCAAAGAAGAAAGTTGATAACAGGATATTTAAGCCATGGAACATGCTAAAGGGCACAGTATTGCTAAACAAACACTAAAGCAAAGAAAATACGCAGTTTTCTTCAGAAATTGTAGTCCAATCATGTAATTTGTTTTTCCAAAAGGAAGGGGTGTATCTGTAGTTTCTGTAAGAATGTGGTTCTGTAAATTATTCAAACAAAAATAAGAAAAGTACGTCCACAAACCGATCTCCAGCAAGTCTATTTGTTACATGACAAATCCTCAACTTTTGTACAGTTTTTGAAGTATGAAAGGTCAGTGTATTGATGCACCTTCTCTACAGCCCATAAAAAAAATGGCGGGACTACAGTTTAACCAGTATCTTACAAATGTATCCAAAGGTGATTAAAATGATTAAAAGAGTGAAATGATGTGATGAAGAATGAAAACAGTCCTTATTGAAAATAATTCAAAGCAATTGGATCAAATTGAACCACGCAGTATTTGCTTTTGAGACTAAGTTTCCAGGCGTGCGCCAAGCTTTCGACGCTGGCCCGCCATACAGCATAAAGAAAAACCAAAACTTCCACGGTCATTTGACATTAGATACTAATGGTATCATTCCCATGACCACTCTACCGTTTATATATGTATTTACGGTCCAAATAAGGATAACAAGGACATTCCGTAAAAACAATGCATTGTGGGATTCCCAAGGAACGAAAGCTTGCGCTGTTTTGAGAAATCATTGAATCTTATTTATTTATTTCTTTTCGAATGATACAGCAACATATCATTTAAAAAAGAAATACATTTTGAAATCAATACATATAGATGGTAAGTACGGCAGAGGTAATTCTACACGAGACACAATTATGCGGCTGTAATTGTCTCATTTGATCATTGAGGTTGGTGGGTGGGGTATTTGATGTTTTCTGCAATATTATATTTCTGACAAATTTTCTATAAAATAGAAATAGAGAGTAGTTGCAGGATTTGTTGGCCCGGTGTCAGGATAATGTGAATGGGTGTGATATCATGCCACGTATCTACGGCGTGATACTGCAGTGTGGCAGGGCTATATCTGTCTCAAGTAGACATCGTCTCCAAATGACTGATATACTGTCGGTGGGACGTTAAACCCGACAAATAAACAAACATAATATTCAAAAGGGAGACAGTTAAAAAATGGACCAGGTAGAGTTATGGTTCTTGGTCAGTGGACTGCTCCTTTACGATATGGCCAAAGTAAGTGACGTTAGCAGACAGACAGGCAAACTGATAGGAAAACAACAAAATGACCCGATCCATCGATTCGGATTCATTAAAGTGAGGATTTTAAATGTTGTAAATTTAGTGATGCTTAAAGAAATTGAGATATCTAACCTTGTCTCAATGTTAAAACGGTTTACAAATACATATTCTTATATGATTGCCCAAAATAGATCGCATAAGGCGGTATATTTCCCAAGGTTACGATTTACATTTTTGTAAGTTTTCTACGAAATAACATATCCCTGGCTTCATTTTAAAAACGTCCCTTAATTATGAAGAGCATTTATCATTATGTTTTTTTTTTTTTTTTTTTTTTTTTCGTTTGAAAAGAGAAGAACATTTAGGCATGTCAAGATGCAAAAGCCACATTCACCAAAAGGGAATATAAACTTTTTCGGTAGTATTTTGTTTATATCGGTTTAAGATCTGTTGGCTTTGAGTAACAAAACCCGATTTAATTTAATTTATATGTATTTGCAATTCAAATGAGGGACGTTTATACTATTTATATACCCTATTATGTACAAAGCGAGGCGGATATAATTTGAGTAAACATGATAAAATTGTAAACGAGACATGCCTTATTTAAACACCTTGGACACATAGGTGTCGCAAACGGCACCTGGACTACCTGCCTGAAAGTGCGTTACATCCAAAACGACATAGCTACGTCCCAGTAAATAATGTTTTAACAACCCGGCTGTTCACACTGTAGAATCGGCGATTGTTTAGTATATAAACATCTCAGATTTAGTGTTTTAAACGGTGTCCCATTGTAAAATGGGTTTTAGGTAAGGTGCATTTTTAGCTCACCTGAGCACGAAGTGCTCAAGGTGAGCTATTGTGATCACCTTTTGTCCGTCGTCCGTCGTCCGTGCGTGCGTGCGTGCGTGCGTCCGTCCGTCGTCAACAATTTGCTTTAAAGAACATCTCCTCCTGAACCGCTGAAGGGATTTTGACCAAACTTCACAGGAATCATCCTTATGATGTCCTCTATCAAAGTTGTACAAATTATTCAGATTGGTTGAAAAAGTAGGTCACAGGAGCTAAAAATAGATTTTAAAAACTCAAACTTTGAAAATCTTCTTCTGCAAAACTGCAAGGCCTAGAGCTTAGATATTTGGTATGTAGCATCATCTTATGGGCCATTACCAAGATTGTGCAAATCATAGCCCTATGGTGATAAATGACCCCGCACCAGGGGTCACTTGTTTTACATAGAGTTATATAGGAAAATCTTAAAAAATCTTCTTCTGTAAATCCATAAGGCCCAGAGCTTAGATATTTGGTATGTAGCATCATCTAATGGTTCATTACCAAGATTGTTCAAATCATAGCCCTATGGTGATAAATGCCCCCGCACCAGGGGTCACTTGTTTTACATAGAGTTATATAGGAAAATCTTAAAAAATCTTCTTCTGTAAATCCATAAGGCCCAGAGCTTAGATATTTGGTATGTAGCATCATCTAATGGTTCATTACCAAGATTGTTCAAATCATAGCCTTACGGTGATAAATGACCCCGCACCAGTGGTCACTTGTTTCACATAGAGTTACATAGGAAAAGACCTAGAGCTTAATCTATAGATTTGATGTGAAATATTGTCTAGTGGTCCGTACCCACATAATTCATAGTTATAGACCAATCATAAAAAAAATATTTTGCAATATTACTAGTTTGAGAGATTATGACTAGATTATGGTTAAAATTTGGCCCTTGATTGAATCTCTTTTTACTTTAAATTACATACTTGATATATGTTTTATATTAAAATCAGTATCTACGATTAAATAAAATGATAAAAAGACTAAGAGAATATATTGTGTCAATTGTATATTAAATAAAGGTTTTCTTTAAGAAAGATATGAAAGTACAGATAATCGTATTGTTGGTAATAAAAACACATTCGGTCGTTTTAGGTTATAATATTATTAACCAATGAAAAATTAGGAAACTATTCAGCCCTCCATTTCCGGTTTCAGTTTGGTAGGTATACGATTCTCTTCAGAAATTTCAACGAATTATCGAAGATCATTAATCTAACAGACCTAAAAAGCGATTGAAAAGTAGGTCAGTAGGTCAAATCTTAGAAAAACCTTGTTTACACACTGGAGGCCACAATTTTGATTCAATCTTCCTCAAACTTGGTCAGCACAAATGTCCTCAGGTGAGCGTCTTTAGGGCCATCTTGGTCCTCTTGTTATCATTTATGTTTAACTGAAACGCAACTAAAGGACGCACATGTTGTACTTGTATCCGAGTTAGATTGTCTCACTGAATTTAGCTAAGAGTAAGAATAAAAGTTATTGTGCTAAAACCGCGACAAACAGAAAGGTACATTTTGATTTCATTTTTGCAGAATTTTAGAATAATAGCCGTTTGCTAATAATTGCCAGTATTTGCATAATAAACGTCTATTTCCCACCCATCTCTAGCTCAGAGGTGGATGGAAATAAGGAGAGAGACCATTATAAGGATAGGGTCAATCAGTTCCTGAACTCAGGATGCATATGTAGTAAATGGTGTCACACAAAATTTACATATATAATATATTCATATCGACAGCATGAGCTTAGTCATGGGTCTAAGGACATGCTTGTAGGTCTTCGGCAGACCATGGGTCAACCAGAAAGCGCGCACCAAACATCCAAGATGATTGGCCTTAAAGGCTAAAGGTGCCCCGATTATATAGAATTCCAGTACGAAGCTACATAAGGCCTACATATCTATTGGACTCAAACAGTTTGTGGAGTTCATTCAAAACTGCGAATCTTCAGAATCAGGCACGACAAAAGAAGATCTTCATGATCAGTATTTCGAAGCGTGCAGAGAGGCCGGTACCAAGCATGTGTCTTTGACTGTTTTCAAATCTACCTGACCAGGCTGTATACCTCACATAAAGATCGCAGGGCCTCTGGATGATTGGTATGCTAAATGCTGGAAGATGCGGGTCAATGGACTTAAGAACGGTTAGCACAACTGGTAAAAATTTTGCATATGGTTTTGTCTAACACAAGGAAACAATATTAGGTAATCTGCATCTACATCATTACATGTGTAACATGCACCGGCCTTGCTTTAGGTCATATAGAATAAATAATTTTCCTCTTGGATATCTTGCCGTTTGATTAGGGACCAATGATTAATGAAATGATTTGAAGAACCAATAATCAATTAAGAATTACAAAATATGTGTATAAGCAAATGATTTCTATTATAAAATGTAGTAGTCGAATCAATTTAAATTAGTGTATAATAACAGGCGTGATTTCCTATCACTTCGATAAATATAGAATTAGTTGATTTTATCCCTGCTTAACAACTATGTGGATATCTTGCCCTATCGAACCCTATTGTTTAGTAGTTCTCAGCAAACGCAATGCTTGCAGAGAACCTCCACGGATAAGGTATCCCTTTTTCCTGCAGTTTAGCGCAATGCTTGCAGTGAGCCCTCCGCGTACAGGAATCAGAAAACCTTTATGAATAATATAAGGCGTTCTGTATCATTCCTATGATGTTGACTCGACGACGGTCAAGTACAGACTGATCCAATTCGCATCTCAACTGCGCTTATATAGGCTAAAACAGGGAACCAATTATAAAGCATTTGTTGATAGAGACAGAATCAAGCGTTTAGTAATTCACCGTCCGATATAAGTACGAAACAATTGGATGCGAATCGTCCATTTCTTAATTATTATAGCGTGTATTTGAAAAAAATTAAGGTGACAAATATTACTTTCGCTACATATGTATGTAATATTTGTTGTTTTTAAGCCATGCTCAAGGTTATGTAAATGCTGGATTTGCATTTATCAAAAGTTGTATTGCCAAACTGAGACAGTGGGACAACTGAAATATACTGTCAACTGATTCAGCACCACCATCCTAGCTATGCGTTTCCCACACTGGTACGTGCTTGGAAACCTTTCATATATGAGTCGTTCAACGCCGTCAATGATTTTAACAAGTGGATCAGTAATCTCCTAAGCTTTTAATCTTTTTAGGCAAGATTGTATAAGAGACATGCATATATATCTAAAAAAAAAAAAAACCCAACAACAATGCATTAAGTGCAATATATCGTATATAGCCTTTGAGAATAAGTGTCGCTCTGTAGACTTAGCAATCGTTTAAACCTTTAGAAATTGAAAACATATATAACAATGTTGTTGAGGACAAGCAAAATATACTCAAAGTGCCAAACTTCCGCTTTAGACCGATTTCCCGATCAGCAGTAATGAAACCACCATGCCTAAATCGAAACAATTTATAAGGCTTGTTATTATACGTATATCGCAACTGCAGAAATAAACCAAATAAATTAAATACAAAGGAGCGTTTTTGGTCCTGGATATACGTTTCTTTTTTTTTCTTTTTTTTGGCAGAATCCTTTTTCTCAACCATTTACACGTAAAGCAATACAATAGTACTAGCACCATAGCTATCGTGTTAATATTTACGACAATACCTTAATGATATTACAAACAACAAAGACGTAGACGATCTTATTACCAATACGAATAACAGTGCGAATAAAGAATACATTACAATTGGTATCTAATTTAACTAAAACAATTTTTTTATATGTAATGAAATGTAATATAATTGAACAAAAAGATAATTAAAAAGTATTCATAGTTGATATGCCTAAACTTGAAGCACATATTACGGTGAATGAGACGTAACTCGACGAACACTTCCCGAATACCAAATCTACATGCTGGTGTATAATTCCACACATTCAGTCAGAAATAAACATACATTTAAGCTTTTCCCCTAGTCACTGATTAGTTTATCTAAATAAGCGAATTATACCGGGAATTGCCGATCCGGTGAAATTGTCTATAGTATGAGATAATCGCATGTTTTCGCGATATGTCATGGCCTTTTGCGACATAAACGCGGGCCGAATGTTCGATCCCTGACGGCAACATACCAGAGTCGTTGAACATGACGCTGGTACATCTCTTATATGCTTTGTCAAATTGATTTTTTTTTTATTTCCTACTTTATGTAACCCCCCCCCCCACACACACACACACTCCCCCCTCTCTCTCTCTCTCTCTCTCTCTCTCTCCACAAGATATCAAGATATATATTGCAAAACTAAGTATAGGTTTTTCCGCCACTTCTGCAGGTGTCATAGTGTACATTAAATCTGGCCAACCAGAATTTTAAGTCTGAATCATTAAAAAAAAACACTTATTTGAATAGGATGGACTAATTATATAATTAGTAAAGCACACTGCACATGATCAGAATATGAATGCCATGCGCTGTTTATCCAAATATAGAGATTTATACAGAAAAATGATAACAAGAATTGATTATTTGTTTAAGAGTTTCACAGCTGTTGCTTTTTAGCTCACCTGAGCACAACGTGCTCTAGGTGAGCTTTTGTGATCGCCCTTCGTCCGGCGTCCGTCGTGCGACGTGCGTCATCAATAATTTGGCTTGATAACACTCTAAAGGCCATATTTTTTGCCCAATCTTCATGAAACTTGGTCAGAATGTTTATAACCATAAAATCTTGGACAAGTTCGAAATTGGGTCATGTGGGGTCAAAAAGTAGATCACGAGGTCAAATCTTAGATAAACAATGTTAACACTCTAGAAGCCACATTTTGCCCAATCTTAATGAAAAATGGTCAGAATTTTTTTTCATAAAATCTGGACAGGTTAATTTGGGTCATGTGGGTAAAAAGTCCACGAGATCAAATCATAGAAAAACCTTGTTAACACTCAAGAGGCCACATTTTTGTCCCAATCTTAATGAAATATGGTCAGAATTTTTTTTCAATAAAATCTCGGACAGGTTCCAATTTGGGTCATGTGGGGTAAAAAAGTAGGTCACAAGGTCAAATCTTAGAAAAACCTTTTTAACACTCTAGAGGCCACATTTTTGGCCAATTCCTCATGAAACTTGGTCGGAATATCTGTTTTTAAACAATTCTTGAACATGTTTGAAGTTGGGTCATGTCGGGTCAAAAAGTAGGTCAATATAAAAAATGCAACATATGTTGCTCATTTATAATTAGGTGGGCGATACAAGGCCATCATGGCCCTCTTGTTCAAACACAATATCATTTTTTCAGCCATCCAGGGTCTACGTAGCGATAAAGTGGGGGAAATGTGGTACTACGGTTGTTCTAAATGCGAAAAACAGTTGTTTTTCCCCAGTTTTGAATGGCCTATTGCCATCAACGTTTGGTTACTTACAAACCATTGCTCACAATATGACCAATACAGTATATTGCAACTCCAGTATAAAACACACAAAGTAAAGCAAACAACGTTAGAAATTGCAAACTATATTTTACATTGAGCAAGATGGCATTCAATACATACTGAATTATGTTAATGCTTTAATGGTTGAAGTTACATTTGGCAAGTTGGCATTCAATATACTTAATTAAGTAAAGTTAATGATATAATTGTTCGAAATATAAGAAGCAGCTATAATTATTGTAAGGTTTTCGGTCTTGATTGCATGGGCATGAGTGCAGATCGATAGTCACTGGGAATGCAAATTGTATGGTTGTGTAACATACAAACACATATTTATTGAATGATGTTGCAATATATGTAAGGCAAGTTCGAACAAATTTTCCGAATCTTCCGTATGATATAGTGGTAAGTATCCCCGCCTGTCACGCGAGATTCAGGGGCGATTCCCCGTCTGGGATCTATTTTATAGTATTTTGGCCGTGTCAATTAATGAAAAAATGAATTTGATGAGTATTCGATGAAAATATCGTAGACGGAAAAAGACCTTTAAAGAGACAACAACAATTAATTAAGTTTATATATATATATATATATATATATATATATATATATATATATATATATATATATATATATATATATAACGTAGATGTACTACTCCATAGATAATCAACTTAAGTTAATTGGAAATTGGTATAGTTCTTAATTCTTCACATACGAGAACGTTTAGGATAAATTGGAAATGAATGATTACATATTCAACAGTATTAAATCTAGTAAACTCAGTAAACAAATACTATCTGAAACATTGTAAAATGCAAGTTTGTTGCAAGGAAATAAAGAAAATATTTACCAGATCCGCTCCTTATACAAAAAATACGCTCAATGGTAATAGAAAGCTATTAGCATGAAAATTCATATTATACTACACAGACTCATGTGCTAGAGTGATGTGAAGAAATATTATTTTCAGCAAAAACCTAAACCCAAAGATAAGTAACTCATATAAACGTGTGAAGGAAATCTCGTATACCCTCGGCGCCACCGCGATATTGTGAGAGAAAAAAAAAACGGTGCGTTTGTACTGAAGTAACTACTGCACGGAGTAGTGGTCCGACGCTATTGGAAAGCGGTAAACAACATATTGGCTATCTTAATCCATTAAGTATATACAATATAAAAACAGTCAAAAACCTAGATTACCATCTACAGCATAAGGTGTACTTGAAGAGCATGGTATATGGTCCTAAGACAACTTCATAGCTAACTGTAAGTTTCTGGTTTCAAACGCCAGATATAAGTGAAATAATAACTGTTTAAATCCGAGAGTAGTCAATATAAGGTCCTACGATTAATAAAGGATTGGAAGTGAACTTTTTTAGGAAGGAAATTAAATTAATTGAAAAAAAGGATAAACTTTGCCAATACTTCGGCAAGTATTGCCTATATGACGAAAATGTGAAAATAATGCTCAAGCGTTTATGTTTGTACTGCCGCAATATTTTTCGTCTTCAAAACGGCATTTTTTTCATAATGAGTATTTGAGTATAATGATATATTCCTGTCCCAGTTGCCGTATGGTTAGAGCGTCCGCCTGGGAATCGAAAAGTCTTGGGTTCGATCCATAGCCGCGACATACCAAAGTCGTAAAAGTAGTACTGGTATAGATACTTGCTTGACACTTGCTTGTGACTGGGTGTCTATGGCGTGATCCTGCAGTGTAGCAGCACTACATCTGTCTCTAAATTTGACTGGCTTTTGTTGACCCATACAACTGTCTAGTAAAATCTTTGTTTGCAATGATTTCGACGTGGACATTAAGACAGACCAAAACAATATGCACCGATCTATCGATGCGGTGGCATAAGATAAAAGTCAAAAGGATCAAAGGATAGGTAGGACAAAAGACACCATAGTATTTTTTTTAGTTAAATATTACATGACAAATCTTTGTATTGACCGGTGTTTTGCTATCGCTTTGTAACACAGAACTGGATTTTCCGCAGAATACACCGGCCCCTCTCTCGTTCTGGCATGAGAATACCCACTCTCGTTCTGGCATGAGAATACCCACTCTCGTTCTGGCATGAGAATATATCGTATTTCGCCGAGTTTCTTATCTTTGGATTTAGGTCTTTGTTTTCAGGGTGCGGCAAAATGCGCGGGGGTTAAAGAAACTGACCAAGCGCTCTCATTCAATCATTCATGTCTAGTAAACAATATTGACAGGTTCTTGACACTACAAAACTGGACAAAGGACGATCTTGGAACACCACTCAGTATGAAATAAATACAATTATATAACGAGGTGACATGACATGGACTAACAAAACAAATACACAAGCAATAATACGTGAATTTAGCATTCTCTAAAAATTCATAGTGACAAGGATCATTTAAATATTTTGTAGGAAGTGTTCACTGAATCTTCCCATCTGCTGTTTGAGGCAACAAACAATCGAGTTTACTTTGGCGACATCAAGATTGTCATCCCTTCAACATGGTTCCCGCACCTTAACTACACATCTTCTCCAACCATCACATCGCTTGCTCAATATGTAACCATTGAAGAATCTAAAGTCCAAACCCCGCATGTAACTGGACTAGACGGATGCGGACAGGGAGGAAGAGTTATGTTCCTTCCATCGGAGTTCCTTAAGTCGACCGGATATACCAATTACGGCTTACATGGTTTGAATATATAAAACAAATCCACAGTTCATTTATATTTGCATTTTTCTGTTTATAAACAGCTACTTGTATAGCAGAATTGTTGTTGCTGTGATTTGGTTGATAAACGTATTTGGCCTAGGTTTAAACCTACAACATTCTCAATAAGTTTGGTGAAGTTTCGATGAAAACTTGTTGATTTAGAAAGCGAGCAAAGAAAGCACGAATGACTGGCGAACAGGGCGATTGCTATAGGGCATCCACGCCAAGGTGTGGTGTCCTAAATATAATAGTTTACTAAACTCCTGAGCAGAATGCAGTGACATTTTATGTGGAGGCGCTCATTGATTACGTTTCTTTATTGAATGGTTCTAAACTCGGTAGGAGCAATTTTTATTAATGAAAAACAAAGCACTGTTCCAGCCCCAACTGTAAAAAGAAATTAAATGATAGTTGCAAATATATACGAAACGCATATATTTATAAAATGAACAAATATCATATATTTTATTTGCATGATATAGCAAATGTCATTGTTCACGAATGGGGTCACTTCCGGTGGGGTTTGTTTGACGAGTATCCTACAATCGAAAGAGAATATGACCAAGGAAAGCAGCTGCAGAAGTTTTTTAAAATGGACGGAGAATGGACGCCCATAACGTAAGATATAAATGTGTGTGACTGTCTAATGATCTGAGATATTGATTTTGTTTAAGTATTTGATATTGAACTATATCAGTTTGTTGATCTGACTTAAATAACAATGCTTACCGATGTCTTCAGAGCTTTGTATGGCACTGTGTCTGTCAGAAAACAAATACAGAAATAGTTCATTGTGACATTTATTCATAGTGAAATGTATGTAAAGGAATATATCAATAATATTTTCATAGTGAGGACGATCCATTCTTCGATAATCATGTCCATGCACCTTTCCTTTTCACAGCAGTAAACTTTTAAGCCCCGTCTTTTCCATTGATGGCAAGGGCATTTATTCACAAAAAAAAAGTAAAATAAATTATACCATATATCAAATTGTCGTGCGCCATTGATGCTTCTTTCATATTATAGATTACAGTTTAACGTATTGTGGTAATCTTAACAGATGCACTAGGTCAATATCTGGATCGATAGGAGTTGGACCATCTTGCCAGACTGACCGGAAATGTAACACAAAGCTGATCAGGCCACTTCCCGGGGAATGCAATTTTTGTCCGGACATCAACCAAGCTGCTTCAGCATCCTTAATGGGTCATTCTGTCATAAAAAAGGTGATTATATCAGAATCTTACATTGCTGAGGACTGAGTGAGTATATGTAGATAGGTAAAAATAACTCATAAGAAAAGAGAAAAAAGAACCAGAGTCGATAGAAATGCCTAAATGCCGTAAATGCGAAAGTTTTAGTACCAGATAGATTGACATCTTTCTCATCCTGTTTAAGAGAAAGAGACCGAAAAATATATTGAACGGTTATTGTGTTTATTAATTGTATTCAATGTATCATTGTATCAGAACATTTTTTGTTTTTTTGTTTTGTTTTCCAATAAATTGCTGATTGTCGAATTCAAAACAGGCATCCGAAAACCGCTTGCATCGTTTATTTCATATTGCGTGCATAAACCATGAAAAAAGTATAATAGTTTGATATGGTGATGTACATACATATTTTCATTGAATAATTATGTACTATCTTACTATCTTAAAGAGATTTGATATTGGTGTAGGTAGGATTGAGATATATATATATATATATATATATATATATGCACAAATCTCCAATTTACCTGGAATAATGGTCGTAGAAATTTGTGCAGAGTAAAATGGAAGAGACACATGATATTGCATATTCATTATATCACGTTTTCTTCATGTTTGGCATAGCTGAAGTACTTCTGTGATAAAGATGACCTTTCTGTCAAGGAGGAAATGCGTCACAACAAAAAAGCAGCCAATCAACAAAACTGGAAATGCCGAGGGCAAAGTGCCTGGGAAGTGATGCGAAAACACATGGACTTCTCGAACGGTTTGTTTCTGATTATAAATATTATAAAAATTCCTTCACAAAGACACATTTGGCGATAGCAGTCATAAACAGGGTTAATACGTTAACATAATTTCATGGTGTTTGAGCATTCTTAACGTGTGTTTTATCCCTGGCCAAGACATAAATAATTCGTGACTACTATATAAGACCATGGGTTTTTTTCTCAGGCGATCAGCTTGTAAGTTTGGATCAAAAGATTGATTGACCTAGTACAAGGATAATAAACGTGGGTATCATGCCACGGATTTCACTGTAACTCAATACTACTTTTGTGGCAATTAAACAAGACAAATAAATGCCATGCTAACATGAATGAGTTCTGCCTGTCTCTGAGGATTATCAAGATTTACCGCTCAGAGTAGCGTCCCTTTGAATTGAATATCGAGATGCAGGTTGTCGGCTCTTGATAGTGAAATCAGAAGTGTCTACCAATAAGCATGAATCGATTGTGCTGCATGTAGATTTTGATGTAATTGACTCAGACATACTTGGTGTAAGGTACTGCTGCAGAAATGTGCAAAATCATTGTTCGTCACGCTTATTCATTATAGGATTATAAGATTACGAAAATCACAATTGGTTAATTCATTTCATTTTCTGTTCTGAATTCTTTGCAAAAGAAACAAAAGGTAGTTACTGTCTATAATTTTCTTTTGTGACCATTATACCTATACTAATATTTCTCATTATTTTACCATATATATTTATTAAAAAGTAACAGTCAATATGGTAATTAAGAATTCTAGAAGCATAAAAATACTTTTAACAAAAAAAAAAATAAAAAAAATATTAAGCTACTCGTACGTTTTAAATTTTAGCACGTTAACCAGCCATGGGCATGATAAACATATGGTTTGTTTTGCAGAGAAATAGAATTAAGAATGCCTTCGAATAAAATAAGGAATTGTTGACAGAGTGTGCGCGCGGATAATTTGGTTTTCAACGAAATTCTGAAATAATATTTGCAATAATGACAAGATTCCGCTTATTTTCGTCTTAGGCGGAACACCTTAAATCATTTCAGTTTATATATATGATGAGGATGATTCAATAAACAAATTACATACATTCATATACAACTCCCCTGCTAAGATGATAGTGTTTTAACTAGGTCTTATTAGATTTGGAGGAACGATGCGAAATAGGTTGAAAATCTGAAGAGATGATCCCCGCTTTCAGCATCTGAACATAACCTGTAGGGGCACATAAAAGAATTATCTATTTAAATACCAGAATAAGCTAAATCTTGCATAAATAAATGAAGAAAAAACAACCACAGCAAGAAAACGGTGTTACAAACTACTTTTATTATACCTATTATTCTCCCGTAGATGCCAACCCTCCACAGCCCGAATCAACCAATACCACACCGACGTTCACACTGATTCGTGAAACGTTCGTATACAGGGTGTTGGTTTTGGACGTATCCGGTAGTATGGAAGTATGTATTAAGGGATATGCACTTTTTTAAGGTAGCTGTAGATATCTACCTATACATGTACTATACATTCATGTATGGTATTTAAAAGTAGCTGTATTATTGTCTTTATGGGCCGCCGTTCATGTGATGCATATATTTCCAAAACTGGACGCACAGATGACTTGAAGATTACATTAAAAGCGCCATGGTCCAGTGGTTATATACCGACTGCAGATCCAAAGAGTTTGGGTTAGAACCCCGTTTCTTAGTAGTAAAGTACCTGTCCAACCCAATAACCGTCGAGAGAGATTGGTATAAATTGTAAGAACAGGTTTTCAATGGACATAACATAAATAAGTTCAAACTATTAACTATTTTTGTGTGTCAAAACACTCCCATTCCTTTTTCCTTCTTATAACGAAAATATCTCT
>CM037789.1:44918966-44968966 GCA_021229015.1 Solen grandis | reverse complement strand
TATGCCGTTCACAAAAAAGGGTTAGAAAAAAAAGAAAAAAAAAGAAACAGAACGAGAACAAAGGGTTTTCGCACTGCGATGCGAAAACCCAATAATAAAAACAGGACCCCACTCGTTGGTTATCCTTGGCCGCAAGGTCTTAATATGGACATACTTCTGAAGAATCAGTAAATGATTGCTTATCATTACTTTAGAAGAAGAAGAAGAAACGAATAATCTCACGGCCGATATATGGAGATTTAAGGGAAAAGTCGCTCCTGGGTATCTGACGATGCAATATTTAGTATACATATGTATATGATAATTTATTTTTGCCCCCATCATCGGAACCAACGGTTTATATTCCGTTATCAATATCGTATATACCGTTGGATTTTAAACCGGTAAAACTGTGACCGTGTTCATGGATATTTTTCAGCTAATTGCTAACCATTGAAACCAGGCGTAGTATTTTGAACATTCGTCTTTGAAGTTACAAATGCAAAACTGACTTTTAAAATCCGAAGACTTTATGTGCCGTTTCATTCGTCAAATGATCCGTGCTATCTTCGTTGTGGATCAGCTATAATGCCTAATTAATGATTCGTGAGTACAAAACTTGCTAATCAAATAACCCGCGGTCGATTATGAAGCAAAGCATGTTGAGAAAACATGGGTTTCTACAGTTATAGATTACCTCCCTTTTCGATGAGGACATGGATTTTGTGCTCAGTGAATTTGGTGGAATAAAATTCAAAATAAGGAGATATATTGGAATATATTTGGACTAAATAATTTGTAAGTACCTTAACTTCATGCCACCAAAACAAAAAGACTCGACAAAAAAAGAAAATAAGAAGAAAAAACGTAAAATTATTTCGCCTTTATGTGAAGGGACCGATACACACTGCAATAGCCTCACGAGCCTCACGAGCGACAAGGCTGTACACAAAAATACGGCTGACACACCAACGCTTGTTGATGTTAACAATGAAACCGAAGTAGATAGTCTTACTAAACGGCAGCGGAACGAGACTGGGTATTTTAAATACGAGACGCCTATAGTAAACCGAGTCATGGCATCCCAAACAAATTATCAACAGCCCTATACTGGTCCATACATTCCATCATCACCAGGGCAGTTTCCACCTCAGTTTATGGTAAACAGCGCATTTTCCAATCAGCTTCAGGATCAGGCTCCATCATGGGCATTAGCTATTATGGAAGACATCAAAATTATTAAATCAAGTGTCCAGAAAATTGATAAAATGGAAAAGACAATTAATTCATTGTGCGCGAAATTTGGTGACCTCGAAACTAAAGTGAATGGTATTGAACATCGGGTCACTGAAGTAGAAAATGCCACCTCATTCCTTAATGAGAAGTACGATAAACACTCGTGTGAAGTAAAATCAGCGCAACAATCTGTTAAGAATCTTAAAAAAGATCTAAAAGATGTACATGATACTGAAGAATCCATGAAGGACAAATTACTTGACCTTGAATTTAGAAGTATGAGGGACAATTTGATATTTTATGGGATTGCTGAGGCAGCTGCTGGTAGTCCTGGTGCTGAAACAACATGTGATGATCTGGTTAAGGATGTCATCCATGACAAACTTGACATTGATACCAGTGATATTTCCTTCGATGGGCTCATCGGTTGGGTAAGAAGGTCAACCCTAGCAAACCCAGACCTATTGTGGTGAAGTTCCATAAACATCGCCATCGTGAACAAGTCCGACAGGCTTCCGTGGACCGCAAAACTCAGCTTAAGGATGCTGGATACGGAATAGGAATACAGATGCCAAAGGAGTGGCGCGAAGCTAGACGTACCTTGAACGCCGTGTACCTTAGTGAAAGAGAAAAAGGCAAATCCGTTCGATTTATGGGTGATAAACTTTACATCAACGACGTCGTGTATGTACCACCACAGTCAGCACCATAGAGGTGTCAAGAGGAGCAACTTAATATTATATCTTGGAACATTAATGGCTTAGCCAGGAAAATAGCAGATCCAGAACTTATCAAAATAATTAATGATCATGATTTAATTATTCTTACAGAAACTTGGTTGTCATCAAAAACAAGTTTTAATCTAAATATAAACAATTATAATGTTAAGCATCTTTTTGGAAATAAATCGTATAACACGCAAAAAGGACGATGTTCGGGTGGAATTTCAGTGTACTACAAGTCCAAATTCAGTGACAAAATATCTTTTGTAAAAGAACATCAATGTGGAATTCTTTGGTTAAAAATTTGTAAAACTCTATTTCATTTCAAAGAAGATGTGTATATTTGCTGTTCATATATTCCTCCAAGATACTCTAATATCTTAAATCAAGCTAATTCTGAAATTGACATGTTCGATCGTCTAGAATATGATATAGAAACATATAAATTACGAACTCGAATGAACCTGATTTTATTGTTCATGATAGATATTTAGACAATGATTTAACTATACGTATAAATGACGGAGTTATACCTAGGGTAAACAAAGACCACGTGCTTGACGCACACGGTGTGCGGCTCACTGAACTGTGTAAAACAACAAATCTATTTATAGCTAATGGGCGTTTACATAACGACAGGTATATAGGTGAATACACGTTCATTAATAATAATGGTATGAGCGTTGTTGACTATATATTGATGAATGAACATGATTTTCGATATATTTCTACATTTGAAATTATGCCACCGAGTGAGTTATCAGATCATTGTGCTGTACATTTTTGTATTGAAATGTTACGTTTACCTGTTATCACTGAGAGTACGTGTACTGACCAGGAATTATTTATTGATTGGGACGATACGCAGATACCCATTTTTCGCAATAGTTTAATAGTCGATATTCAACACTTAGATAATCTGACCACAGATATAAATAACAACATAATTGACTTTACAATTAATTCATTCACAAAATAAAGAAAAAATGGTTTAACAAGGAATGTTATGAGGCCAGAAAAGAGTTTAATAAAGCAAGAAACATTTTTCTCAGAAATCGCTCAACCGAGAATAAGCAATATTTCTTAAACAAAAAACGTTTTTATAATAATATAAAACGTAAAAGTAAATTAAAATTTAAAAGAGAGGAAGGCAATAGAATTTCAAACTTAGCAAAATCAGACCCTAAATATTTTTGGAAAAATATCAAATTACAATTCAAAAAACCAAATGTTGATTCTGATAATGTTACAATAGATGATATGTTCACTCATTTTAATGATCTTTATGGTTCAGAAAACACACAAAGTGAACACGATATTCATAGTGAGCCCCATGATGATTATGTTTATGATATTGATCTTGATTGTGACTTTACTGTATCAGAAATTAAAACTGCTGTATTCTCACAAAGTAACTCAAAAAGTCCCGGAAATGACCATTTAATAGCTGAAGTATTTAAACACTCTTTTGATATAATCTCACCTTTTTTAGTTTGCTTTTATAACAAAATTTTTAATGATGGAATTTTTCCTGCAAGTTGGGGAGAGGGTATCATTATACCAATTTTTAAAGGCGGCTCTCAGGAGGCTAAAAATTATAGAGGAATCACTCTGAATAACATTCTCTCAAAAATATACTCCAAATTATTAGTAAATCGTTTAACAAAATGGGCTGATAAATATGGTAAATTTATAGACAATCAGTTTGGATTTCAAAAAAACAAATCAACAACAGACTGTATTTTCATATTGCATGCAATCATAACAAAAACATTATCGTCTAAAAGAAAACTTTATGTAGCATTCCTAGACTGGGAGAAAATGTTTGACCGTATTGACAGACTTTTATTATGGAGAAAACTGTTAGATGAAGATATAAGTACAAAATTTACCAATGCAATAAAATCCATGTATATAAATGTCAAATCATTCATTAAATACAATTCTATGAAATCTAATCATATACATTCTAAAATTGGGGTAAAGCAAGGTGATCCTATCAGCAGTATTTTGTGTCTATTTTATTTAAATGATATTTTAAGGAATATTAATTCAAATTTAAATGGTTTATTAACTGTTGAAGATGTACAACTTTTTTTATTACTATTTGCTGATGATGCTGTTGTTTTCACACAAGATCCAGAATCGTTACAATCAATATTAAATGATATAGAGCAATACTGTAATATCTGGAAATTAAATATTAATGTTAAGAAAACAAAAGTAATGATTTTTGAAAACGGTAAGCGTAGCCACTATAATTTTTTTTCTTAATAATACAAAACTTGAAATTGTAGAATCATTTAAATATTTGGGAGTCTATCTATTTAAAAATGGTAATTGGAATCGCACACAGCAGTATATAGCTCAGCATGCTTCATTTTCGTTACATAACCTCTTTATTGTCAACAATCAAATTGAACTTCCCATATCCCAAAAGTTAAAATTGTTTGATTCTCTTGTTCTTCCTATTCTCACATATTCTTCTGAAGTATGGGGTAGTCACCAAAGCCCAAATATAGAAGCGTTATTCTCTAAATTTTGTAGAAGATTACTTGGAGTTAAACAGTCAACCAACTTAGATGCTTTATATGGTGAATTGGGTCGTATACCAATGTTTTTACATAGAAAACTACTTCTTCTTAAATACTGGACTAAACTTCTCACCTTAAGTGAAAGAACCATATTATTTAAAACCTATTTTATGTTAAAAACAGATACTGAGAATGGACTGACATATAATGGTAATAATTGGGCATTTCATATAAAAACTATTTTAAATCAATCAGGGCTATCTTTTCTATGGGAAAACCAGTTTAATATGCCTATTAATTTTAACTATATTAAACAGAGATTATTAGATATATACATACAAACTTGGTATTCATCGATAAATAATGAGTCACTTGATACATACTGTTTATTTAAGTTCACTTTTAACTTCGAAAACTATTTAGACATACTTACTGTAACAAAGTTTAGGATAGCGTTAGCAAAATTTTGTACATCATCACATAACTTAGCAATAGAACAAGGTCGTCATACTAATATTTATAGAAACAATAGAATTTGCCAAAATTGTAACTCAGGTCAATTGGAAACGGAATATCACTTTTTACTTATTTGTCCGAAATATTCTACACTTAGATCAATTTATATTAAACGTTATTGGCCAACAAAACAAAAATTTACTAATTTAATGAGTTCAACATCTCGAAATATTATCATTAATTTATCTAAGTATATATATTATGCAAATCTCCAAAGAGTGTAATATACGATACACATCTGTAAGACTTAATATAAAAGTGAATATTTAATTTTGGACTGTATGATGTTATAGCTCCTGTATGTCCTTTATTAATTTTTTTTAATTATAAATCTGACAATAAGAATATTGCTTATTATAAACAATAAGAAAACCAATTTCTATATGTACATGTAGATCATAAAATCATAAGAAAACCAATTTCTATATGTATATGTAGATCATATAAACATAAGAAATATGTAGATCATATAATCATAAGAAAACAATTTCTATATGTATATGTAGATCATATAATCATAAGAAAACAATTTCTATATGTATATGTAGATCATATAATCATAAGAAAACAATTTCTATATGAATATGTAGATCATATAATCATAAGAAAACCAGTGCGCCTACTTGTAGCTCAGTAATAGAAAGAAAGAGTCCAAAAAGATCACACTTATTCTGATCATAGGTTTCATAACGAAGATTTTCGAAAGTTTAAATATGGAAAGAATACTGAACAATGATCAGAAAACTAAACAAATCTAAGTGATGAAATAATTCGGGAAATTGTGTTAATATATGTATGTACTTTAGTGTTTATGGGTTGAAGACCATAGTATCAAAAAATGCAGTATTTTGTAGGGGTGAACAGGGATGGCTCCGACCCCATGTTCTCTAATTCAGGAGTATTAACGGGATTTATTTCAAATTGAACCTCAAAAAATGAGAAAGGTTAATCAACAGTGCATTGAATTACATGTATATGTATGATGACGTAGCAAGATGGCGCGAGTGGATATTCAAAATTTTCAGTCTGCTTTCTTTAATAAAAATTGAGGATTCTAACGTAGTTGTGAAGATGATTTCTGGATAAAGTATATTTATAGAAGTGGTACATTATTCTGAGGATTTTGGATTTTGGACATTTTGAGAATTGACGTCTGTTAAGGTATTTTACAAACTTTTTTTACCGTGGTTGGTCAAGCGTAACATTCTAAGGTATTCAAGATGGCGACTTCTTTTTCGCAAATGAACATAATGGAAAACAGTGATACGGGTGATTGGGAAATGACGCCTAGAAATAGCAGTAAAAGACGTCGTCATGCAACAAGTACTAGTTCCGTCCCTTCACCAAATGAGTTTGAGACTGCGAGTACTGACACAAAGCTATCCATGATTTTTGATGAAATTTTGAATCTTAAGACAGATCAGGCTAGTACTCATGGACTTATAGCTACCACTCACCAATTCATGAAAGTGGCCTGTAGCAACATCAGCCGTATAGCCGCAGTTACAAACAAACAATCGACACTTCTAAAAACATTATCGTACAAATCTATAGATGTAGAAGCACGTGGGAGAAGAAACAACTTGATTTTCCGGGGCATTAAAGAATCACGCTATGAAAACTGTGCCGATCTCATTTTTGATTTTATTGGTAATGCTTTGGAAATTGACACGAATGGCATTATTATCACTCGTTCGCACAGGCTTGGAGTCACAAAACTGGGCCAGAAATCCACAAGAGCTATTATAGCAAATTTTCTGAATTTCAGTGATGTGGAATATATTATGTCCAACGCTAAAATGTTAAAAAACTGTCCTGGGTACTCTATAGACCGTGATTTTCCAAAGGAAATTGCAGACGCTAGGAGGCGTCTGTGGCCATTATTAAAAGAGACCAAGAAAGACAATCCTGGTGCCAATGTAAGATGTGTGTATCCCGCTAGGCTTATGTGCAGTAATCGGGTTGTTCGGGACGAATTTCCCGACTGGAACTCTGTTTTGTACAGATCCCGTTTAGCAGATTTCCCTGTGCTAGAAGAAAACGTGTCAATGTACGATGACATAACGATTGACCATAGCAACACCATGTTACCAAGCAGTTGTACTACGACTTGCGCACAGCATGGGTTTACTCCAGTAACCGAGTCCATCAGCGGTAGTATTCATTTAAAACAGCAGACAGACGTAGTGAAGTCGCCTGAGGCCATCGACTTAACACAGGGAACGACAGCACGTGATAGGATACCGGCTGGTTCCCAGAGTCAGAATGTCATAAACACTAACAGTGATGAGTCTTCTGCTAAAAAACAAAATAAGCAGAAGGGCGCCCACAAATCCAGGTCTACATCAAGGAGACATTCAGGTCAGAGCCGGGAACAATCTGTGTCGGCAGTGCGCAGTGGGGTGTCAGGAACTGTTACGCATAACCCGTCAACACGTGCAACTACGGACGATGTTAACCAGCCAGGCATAACGAATGTGGACTCGGGTTAGGGGGGACAGGAGAAGGTGCGACTCAGGTTTGCACTCCTGAATATACAGTGTTTAATTTCAAAATATAACAATAAACTAGAATGTGATGAAATTAAATCTATCTTTGAAAAAAATGATATTATGTTCACCGAAACATGGTCAAATGATATATATAATATGAACTTTACTGATTTTACACATTTTTCTTTACATAGAAAACGTTCTAGAAACAGCAAACGAGATTCGGGTGGTATTACCATTTATATAAGAAATAATTATGTTACAGATGATTGTAAATTTTATCAAAGTGAGGACGATATTTTATGGGTTAGATTAGATGGGAAATTTTTTTCTTTACCTGAAGATTTATTTGTTGGTTTATGTTATGCAATGCCGGAAGGTAGCAGTAGGTTTAACATGATTGAAACAGGTATGTTTGATAGATTGGTTGACTCTATAGCTAGTATACACAATGTCACGGGTGGTAAATCGCATATACTATTGTCTGGTGATTTTAACGGACGGACTTCTGTTAAGTCTGATTGTATAAGAAATGACTCCGAAAAAAATTACTTATTGTTACCTGATGATTATACACCTGGTTCTTTTTACCCTAGATTTTCACAGGATATCGGGCATGTCAACAGTAATGGTAACGCTTTATTAGATGTGTGTAAACAAACCGGATTGAGGATTTTGAATGGACGGCGTGGTAGTGATAATGGTATTGGTAAATATACCTTTGTTGGTAGCAGAGGTAGTAGTGTTGTTGATTATGTCCTCGCCTCTGATTATATATATGATTGTGTTTCTATGTTTGAAGTACGAGACCCTAATGCTATGACAGATCATTGTTTGATTGAGTTTGTTTTTGAAAACACTATCAATACACATATACACTTTTCGTCAGATGATAATGAAGTTGGTAATTGTTTTGAAAACATTAAATGCAAATATGCTTGGAATACTGAGTTTAAGGAAGATTATGGGTCTTCAGATTTCTTAAGTAAATTAAATATTTTAACTGAAAACATTCATAATTTTTTAAGTGATGATATTGATAAAAGTATTGATGAGTTTTCTAATCTTTTAAGTAATGTAACTAATGACCTATTTAAACGTAAGATTCACAGCAAGGTGAAATATGCAAATAATGAAAGTAATAATAACCCATGGTTTACTGAAGAATGTGAACAAAAGAGGAGAGAGTTTTTAGCATTTTTAAATAAATATAGGCGAAACAGAAATGAAGTGAATAGACTTGCACTAGTAAGATGTCGCTCTATTTATAAAAATACGATAAGAAGATGTAAAAAACAGTATTTAACTGAAAGAACTAAAACATTAGAATTATACAGAGTAAAAAATGCGAAGTATTATTGGAATTTACTCAAACAAACATGCCATGTTAAGGCGCCTGATATTCCATTGTCCTCTTTTGAGCAGTATTTTAAGGTGGTGAACAACCCAGATGATCCTTTTTTTCAGCCGGACGATGATGTCGTGTATTTTAATGAAAAGATTGTTAATGGTGAGTTTCAGGTAATGTTTAGTGAACTTGATACTGTTATAAACAGGGAGGAAATTACTCGTGCAATTAAAGAACTTAAATCAGGCAAAAGTGCAGGTCCTGATAATTATCTTAATGAATATTTTAAACACGGTGAAACAATTTTATTACCATATTTACTTGAATTATTTAATAATATATTTCATACTGGTCATTTTCCATATACATGGTCTGAGGGATATATAATACCATTGCATAAAAAGGGTTCAGTTAATATGCCTGAAAACTATAGAGGTATCACTTTGTTAAGTACTATGGGGAAATTATTTACGCATATTTTAAATAACAGATTAAATTTATGGGCGGAAAAGTATAATGTTTATGTAGAAGCTCAAGCGGGTTTCCGTGGAGGTATGAGTACTACTGATAATATTTTTGTATTACACGGGTTAATAACTCACATGCTTAATACTGGTAAAAAATTGTATTGTAGTTTTATAGATTTTAAGAAAGCTTTTGATTATGTCGAAAGAAACAGTTTATGGTATAAACTTATTAAATTAGGTATAAGGGGTAAAATGATTAAAATATTGATGGATATGTATGCAAATATAAAATCACGTGTTAAGTTTAATAACATGCTTAGTGATGAGTTTACTTGTATGTTAGGAGTACGTCAGGGGGAATGTGTATCACCTTTTCTTTTTTCTATGTTTCTTAATGATATTGAGGAACATTTGATATTGAATGGTTTCGATGGTATTGAATTATACATGACAAAACTATTTGTTTTGCTGTATGCTGATGATATGGTTATATTTTCAGAGACAGCAGAAGGGTTACAGAAGGGGCTTGATTGTTTGTATGAATACTGTTGTAGGTGGAAATTAAAGATCAATGTACAAAAAACAAAGATTATGATATTTAGAAAGGGTGGGGCGTTACCTAGTGAGTTACGTTTCACTTTTCATGGGGACATTATAGAAATAGTTAAATATTTTTCATACTTAGGGGTTTCATTTACTCAAACAGGTTCATGGAGTGAGACACAGGTCGCATTGTCAGAAAAAGCACATAAAGCAGTTTTTAAATTAAATAGATATTTATTTAATTTTAACGATGTTAGTGTTAAGCATAGGCTAGAATTATTTGATAAATTGATACTACCAATTTTGAATTATGCTTGTGAGACTTGGGGCTTTCACACAGCTGGAAACATAGAAAGAGTCCATACTATTTATTGTAAGCGTGTTTTAAATGTAAAGAGGTGTACTCAAAATGATTTTGTGTATGGTATATTAGGCAGGTCTGAATTAATTTATTATAGATATATAAGAATAATCAAATACTGGTTAAAGATAAACTGTTCTAGTGAACTAAAATATTGTTCAATTGTTTATAATGTTTTAATGAGGGATGCAGAGCTTCATCCGAACAAAACTTCTTGGGTTACACTTGTTAGAGATATGTTATCAAGATTAGGATTTTTAGATGTGTGGCTTGCTCAAGGTGTTGGAAATATTGAAATGTTTCTTCATATTTTTAAACAGCGTGTAAGTGATATCAACATTCAAACATGGACAAGTAAACTACAAAATTCTTCAAGAGCAATTTTTTATAGGGAAATTATAATAAAACACGAATTTCAATATTATTTAACACACGTGAATGTACCGAAATTTAGAATTGCAATGACAAGATTGTTACTCTCATCTCATAATCTAGCTGTAGAAACAGGAAGATGGCATCGACCAAATAGCGTACCTTTTGATAAAAGAACATGTAATACATGTAACTCTGTTGAAGATGAATATCACTTTTTGTTAGAATGCAGCTTATATGACAACTTACGTAAAATATATATACCTAAGTTTTACTGGAATCGTCCTAGCATGTTTAAATTAACTAATTATTTGAGTCTGAAAATGAAACTATTATCCATAAATTAAGTGTGTATATATTTAAGGCGTTCGAGCTTAGAACTAATTTAACTTAATATCATGACACTTTTTGGTGTGTAATAGTATATAATCTTTTTGATGTATTCGGTATATGTACGAATGCATGGTTCAATTCTGATCATTATATTGTATATTGTAAAAGTGGTGTTGTAGATGTTTAGTACTTACATACACTTGTAATTGTTTTGTTGCATACATTTAAATATAATTGTTTTAGATAGCGAATATGCGCCTTCTCCGCTTAGATTCAAATTCAAATGTCGGATTGATTGATTAATTGTGTTTTTCAAAGAAAGATGTAGTATGTTTAAAATGTATAAAACTATTTATGGGATCCATATAATATGAATCAATATATGTTTTTATGTAAGCAGAAAATATATTACTATGTCATCTTGTTGCGTCATGTATTTGTATTTACTAGGTATGTTGTTTATTGTCACTTGGGCTTATGGCCTATTGATTATGAAATAAAAAAAAAAAACCCCAAAAAAAAAAAAACTTGAAACTTGGAAAAACTTATCGAAGAAAAAAATCTGGATCCAACCACTCCCCTGGGTCCTCGTTTCAAGGGATCAGCTTAGTTTAAGCAATAGTGTATTATATGTAAAATATTATAGATGAAAAGTTCTACAAACCAAAGATATACGTTTCTATTTCCGTGTTTTAACTTCAACTATAAACTTTCAGGTATCATCATTAAAAACAAAAAGCAATACTCAAAGATATTTCCAACGCAAGATAATTGCTTCTAAAAGGATTTCATGGTATTTACCATTGAAGGAAAGTTAAAACAGTTATAGCCAGGCAGATCACAAGGAGGCTACCACCGTCAACACTGTTTGAAGCGGACATCCCAAAGTCATCGAGACAAAGCCGTATTGTTTCTTTCCCATTGCCGGCGTCTTTGACTATTTCAAATTCATTATCAAAATAAAACTTTTTGTTTAGTTTGTTAAACAGCAATTGTTCATTTTCGAAAAGTATATATTCGTTCATTTGAAGGATGATCTGTTGGCAAAACACCATTTTTGATACTTTAATAAAACCATAAGCCTGGACCAGAGACGTTCTAAATATTAATGTGCTCAAAGCGGTGAAATTTATTCCGAAACCCCCTGTTTCATTTTCAGAAACCTTGAAATACATTGCGCCATTGAGCGTATACCTATTCCAAGTGGCCTTCAGGGATATCCTTGAGTCGTTGAAAGACATGACCCATTTCTTTGACAGGTACAAAGATATTGTCTTTGCTACTTTTTCTGAAGTAAGGCGTTTTGGGGCAAAGCCTACGTAAGCATTGATATATGTCACAGGTGAATTTGAGTCCAGCCCGTCCTCCTGCACCACATTTACTGCATACAATGTCCAGTCCCTTGCAGTTGGTGTTTTTAAGAAATTATCTATAGGACCCCTGTAATCAAAGATGGAGTGGTTTTCAACAGAAATTTCAGACATGCGCAATGGAGTTTCCGGTGTTAGTTTCAATGAGAAGATAAATGTTGCTTTTGGCCATGTTTTAAACTTGTGCTCACACTGTCCGACGCTGTTGTAGGCCTGTCCTGATGGACATTGCACCTTGCGACAAATCTTCTGACCTCCCTGAAATAGAAATTCCATGTGCTTATTCAAAACATTAACGTGTTTCCAAAAGGTTTTCTCTTACTTTCGCATTGAGTAAAACAACGACAACAACCACAACAATATCGAAAATTTAGTTACCATGACAACTTGCTGATATTCGCCTAAAGCAAAAAAAAGGGCTAACGAATTAGGGGTGCTTTAGTCCGGTGGTAGGTAACATCACTGCGGCTTCGAGGCTTATGGTTTCGAAACCCACTGGGGTAAGAATCTTCCCTGATTTTCCCAGGCGCAGACTACTGGTTAAGCGCAGTAGTTTTGGTATTCAGACACTCGAGCAGACTACATGTATACTTAATTTGTTTTCGAACAAGGCTTAGAAAATAAATCTTACAATAATTTTTCATTGACAGAACCCTTTATAAACATTAGACATAGCGGTAAAGTTTCTGAGGTAACAAACGTTTCTAAACATTATCAGTTGATTCAAGCTGACACTAAGGCTGTTCCTGTAGCCAGTAATTTAGTAAATTTACAAACTGGGTCATCGAAAAGTGCCAACATAGTGTCTTGCTCACTAACCTCCGTGTTTGTTGGTTTGTAAGCATGGTACCTTCTCACCGATAAAAGGTCCCGAGTGAAAGCCCTGCTCGTTTTGCGCGTACAGTGGTAGATCTTACTGTTGACAATTCCCAGGAACGATTGTAAGGTAAATTTCATGTTTGTGCATGATGAATTCATCGTTTAGACACTTAAGCATTTAAACGCCATACAAACTATACTTCCCTTGTATGACCATAAATCATCTGCTCTTAAATTTGACCTACAAATGTCCTACAACTGAATATACTTTTGAAGCTCCTGCTTCTTACTATGGGGCCTCCATGACCGAGAGGGTAAAGTCGCTGACTTAAACACTCACTCAGTCGCTCACCGCGTGGGTTCGAATCCCGACAGGGTCATTCGGATTTTCATGTGAGGAAGCCTTCCAGCTGGCTTGCGGTAGGTCTCCCTGCATTCGGAGTCTTCCTCCACCTGTCGCTATATGACTGAAATACTGTCGAAGTGACGGTAATCTCAAATAGTCAAGTCTTTTTACACTTGAATTGCTTGTCACATGATCAAGCTTGCCGAAATCAATGGTTCTAGTACATGATGTAAAGGCATTCACACAACCCAGGAACCGTCAAGAAAGTGAACAATTGAATACAGTCGGCACTCGTTATCTCGAATTTCAAAAATAAGACTTCGAGATGGCCGTAATTTGACCAATCCGAAATGAGATATTTTCGGCCTGTGAACAAGAAATCTTACCTGCATCATTCTATTACTATTGTGTCGATACCTTGAAGAAGATGACACATTTTTGTAGAATATATAATTAATAAATAATAATCCATAAGTAGCATATTTTTCCTTTTTTTTATTCAGCCGCTTCTGTCTTTTAAATACAGAAAGGTAAGCGAAATATACAAATAGGTTTACAACAATAAACGAAATAATAGATCGAAAACATGCCAACTGCATTCTATTAATAAAGAGCACTTATAAACATGCACAATATTCAAAGCACTTTGAACATCGCCATATTGCTCAGCGCTCATAGATGGACAAGTAGGTTCTAGAGACATTGTGAATTATGACCTGGGTTTATTCTTCGATGGTATTTAAAAAAAAAATCTGGCACATTTTGAGCAAAGATTGTCAACCACAACGCCTTGTGTTTGGCCATATAATTACCATGCAAATATTTTCAAACATAATCTAGTAATTATTGAAACCCTAAAATCACGGTTTGTCGTACAGATAGCCCTGTGCCAAGCTAGTGTCACCGGTTGACTGACAGGTGTGAAAAATATCGGCGGGCTAATTAGCGTCTGTGGAATTTGAGATAAGCAAACAATTATGCATTGTACTATAGAGCGAGGGTCCAAATTTTCACTTTGAGATAGCAGTAATTTGGAATAAATGAATTTTGAGACACACGAACTAAATGTATATAGACAAAGGAGGGAAAAATCTGGACCAAGTTAATTAACTTGACATAGCCGAAATTTCGATATACGCGAATTGGAGATAACGAGTACCAACTGTAGTTGTAAGAACGTTTTTGCCAAAAGGAAAATTAAATGAAATCTTCTGCAACTTATAACGTAATTGAAATGTGCATATGCTTATCTAAGTCATTTATATACTTTGGCCGAGATACAATTATCTTGACACATTCCCCATATACTTTAACTTGGACCAAATGGCAATCCCAATAATTATATTTGCTTATAACACAAAGATTAATAATATATATATATATATATATATATATATATATATATTCTCTTCATAAATAATGTTAAATTTATTATATATATATTGATTCTGATCTTTACTGGTAGACTTGTGAACCGAATGCTAGAGCTTGGACAAAATATAACAACGATCATGCTTACTTTCGGATGCTTTGTTTTTCCACACACATACGTTTGGTACTTCTTTTCATCAGGAAAGGCTTCAATGTCATTCAGCAGCATGATCAGAGTTCCGCTGAATCTAGACGAAGAGAATGGACATTGCGAGTACTTCTTAAAGTTACCAACGTTGCAAATGTAACAGAAAACATTGAAGTAGACGGGGCGTACCATGAACGGTGAATACATTCCCGACGAGCATGCTTCTCTTACTTGATACTTAGTCATGTTGAGTTCAGTAGGAACATTGAAGTCCTCTAGACCACATGAATCAACTAAGCCCGGGAAACAGACTTCTGACGAGAAACCAGCTCCTTCCGGATGGTAGAAGAATATGTCGCATTGCTCATCATTCGAGTCTAGACTATTCAGGTATCCAGCGAGACTTCGTTTCTCTGTTCTAGATTGCGAACAATGCATGGACATTTGCCAAGGGACATCATCAGTCACATTGTGGCATTTTGCGCAAGCTTTATTCTTGTAAGTTATGACCCTTTCTTTGGAATAAACCGGGGACATGCTTCCCCATTTATTCATTTTAATGTCACCACAGTTATCTCCCCTTGGAGACTCTGAAGGTCCCCTTGGACATTCGGTGACCATGAAATATGACGTAGCGTCTTTAAAGCATTTCGAATGTCGCTGGCTGACCTTTGCTTCTAGACACTGACTCAATATTCTGTTCTTCCTGGACTGGCTATCGTCAGGGTAACAACAGTTGTTGTCTTCTTTGCAGTTTGGTTGACAGCTACAGGCTATTAAAAGAAATTTACAAACTTTGTAGTTGAAATATTGGTGAATTTCCCTCAAATCTGCAAACTTATCCATTCGTAAAGTATCAATCGTATCGAATATATAAATACAATTATTGCGTTATTTCCCGACATCTGCACGGTTAAAAATAACGTATTTTACGAGTATATGTCGTTCTAAAGTAAAGCGTAATAAGATAAACCACCACATTCATATCACTTTTCACTTCGCAGTCTAGTAAACAGAGAGTTATGATATTCGAGCAATATCGCAGAATAATGCACGGTGTTGCCTTCAGATGTTTTGTAATTACAGCTCATCTGAACGGAACACCATACATTATTCTGCGATATAGCACTCAAAACGACACACTTTTGGCGTTTGCACCGGAGAGTCGGTCTTCCATCTATGAAATGATATAGGCAATGGTGGAAAGAGTTTTGAAAAATTAATTGATTATAACGTTAATTTGTTTTATTGTGCAAAGAAGAAATTTAAAGACACTGTATACGAATGAGAGCAAGTTTTGCTAGAATGAAGTTGAGTGAAATGCGACCCAGGTACTACCCTGATATGCTGAGTACCACGCGCAAGAGATATAATGTCATTTTAACAACCGTTCATAATGTATATCTACATCAAGGCATTGGAGTTTAATTTAAATATAAATATATTTTGAAACAGAAACATACAGGTGATTTTAATTATCATAAATGAATCACAAAGTGGTCATTTTATCAAAATTATGCGATTTCTAGCTTTACCTAAAACATGTAAATATTGAGAAAAATATTGAAACCCGCTACCATTACATAGATTATATATCGAAACTGGGAAATAGGTTTTTACAGCTTAAAAATAGATAAACTTGAATAACATTTAACAAACCAATTATTTTCTTCAATATCCAACTCTCAAACGAGAACTCATGATTTGAACAAATATCTACCATTACATATACAGTTATGTATTAGTGGTCGCCTGTATTAAGCGGTCATCCTGCATTTATCGGTCAGTTTTACTATAACCGAACTATATTTTTGTCACATGTTTACCTTTATTTAGCGCCACCTCTCTTAAGCGGCCACTTCTTTTGATTCCTTGACTGACCGCTTAAGACAGGTTTTAATGTATTTATATAAATCAAAATGTAATCATGATAAAGTAGAAGTACTCTCCACCATAAATACCTTATTTTTGACCTATGACAAATAATGCTTTGTGAATACGGCATTTAACTCGTAAGTCAATAAACCGTTAACAGTAATCCTGTATTCAGCGATCAATTAAGGGAACAAGATAATGTGTCCGCTTACCAGAACTGACCGCTAAATGAAGGTTAAACATATAACAAAAAAGCAAATTTGATGATATTAAAACTGACCGTTAAATGCGGATTGACTGCTCAATACAGGTGGCCGCTAATACAGGTTCAACTGTACATTTAATAGTCAATATTTCTTACAATTTTCCTTAGCGTCACATAGCTAACATATAATTCCAATTTTATAATTTCATTATTGATGAGTATTTTCTTCCTTCTGTGTGTTCTGTATCTATATCACTCAGCATAGCTAATTTGTACAGGCACGCAGAAAAAATATTTGCGCGTAGTTTATATTTAAATGTAATGTTGAGTATCCGATAAAAAAAAGCCTCGCAAGTTTTATAAAAATGAATACCATAAAAGTTTATTTCATATCTAGCCATCAATATATTATATTATATTATATTATATTATATTCATTTTAGCATTTTCTTCAAGTTGAATAATTAAGTTTTAAACACTACATATTTATGACCATTGTATATGCACGTTTTAAACTTGATAGCTCATAAATGTATTTAGAATAAAAAATACCGCGGGCACAGTATAGTTCATTTGAACTTCTTTAGTGCATGTTTGCATATCAGAATGCCCGTTATCTTAAAGTTTTTTTTTGTAAATCAAGCATTACACGTTTCTCTTACACTATTAACGGTACCTTTTCCCATTAATGCCATTAAATAAACAAAAAACAAACAAAAATAAAACATATATATTTATATATCATAATTTGATGTTTTTCCGACACTTATAAATTTTAATCTATCTACCGAAACATACGACACCTTACAGTAATATTCCGCTTATGTACCTTCATTCTTTAGTATTTACTTTATTTTACTTACTATTTCTTTACTTTGCATTCTATTGCCAATTCCATTGTATCATTATCTGCCATTTAGTTCGCATGTTATTATAGGTTTAATGGGGGAGAGCCGTAACTAAGTTTTTTAAACTTGTGGCTTGACCCATTTGCATTCTTCTTTTTGGTTTGTTCTTTGTATGTATGTATGTAAGTATGTATGGCAATAAAATATGTTTAAACTAAATGCCATCAGTTCATTGGATAAATATCATAAATACATATATGAAATCAAAGGTTACAAAACAATAACAAAAACAACACACACACACACATACACACACAGACACACTAAATAAATAAATAAATAAATAAATAAATAAATGTAAAACATGATTGTAAGCTGAATTATGAATTGTAATACACTTAACGAAACTTGTAAGTACTCTTATTTTAAACATGCAGAGAAGATATATTTTCCAGTCGGAGTTCTTATAAGTTTCGTCTAGTATACATGCAGTAAAATTCAAATCTGTAATTATAAGCTAAATTTTCAGTTGTAATGGCATAATTCAAATCTGTAATTATAAGCTAAATTTTCAATTGTAATGGCAAAATTCAAATCTGTATTATAAGTAAATTTTCAGTTGTAATGGCAGAATTCAAATCTTTAATTGTAAGCTAAATATGAATTGTAATGCTAAGTAATTTTAAGCAAAAATATGAATTGTCAAAATTCCATTACATGTATGTAATTGTAAGCTGAAATATGAATTGTTAAAATTCAAGTATGTTATTGTAAGCTGAAATGTGAATGATATATGAATTGTTAAAATTCAAGTATGTAATTGTAAGCTGAAATGTGAATGAAATATGAATTGTTAAAATTCAAGTATGTAATTGTAAGCTGAAATGTGAATGAAATATGAATTGTTAAAATTCAAGTATGTAATTGTAAGCTGAAATGTGAATGAAATATGAATTGTTAAAATTCAAGTATGTTATTGTAAGCTGAAATGTGAATGATATATGAATTGTTAAAATTCAAGTATGTAATTGTAAGCTGAAATGTGAATGAAATATGAATTGTTAAAATTCATGTATGTAATTGTAAGCTGAAATGTGAATGAAATATGAATTGTTAAAATTCAAGTATGTAATTGTAAGCTGAAATGTGAATGAAATATGAATTGTTAAAATTCAAGTATGTTATTGTAAGCTGAAATGTGAATGAAATATGAATTGTTATTGCAAAATTCAAATTTGTAATCGTGGGCTAAAATCTGAATTGAAATGATAAAATACATGTATAAGCCGACATACAGGAAGTCATAATTATTTGTTTTGTATCTGACTATTCAGTATACTGTTTTTCGGTAAGAATTGCAGCTACAACACTATGTTCTTATTGATTATACTTTCATTTACTTGATCAGTCATTCGTCATAATATATAGATAATTCATTCGTAATAATTCCAGTAACAACAAATATCATTCAAAAAGATCTTTCTTGTTTAGATTATTTTATTGACATATACACAATTCAAAACAAAATATAAGAAAAATATTTGGTCAAGTTAATATGACGTGTAAATAATCTGTTAAAATTCGTTATAAGAAGTTAAGTTGCAAGTTTACCCATGTGCGTTGATGCGAATTCACCTGACTTTTAGAGTTAAATATATATTGTTACACTTTAACCAGGGGATATAAAGTAGCCTCATCGAGCAGGTGCATATCTATACTTAACGAAATTTGTAAGTACTCCGATTTCAAACTTGTAGAGAAGATATATTTTCCAAAACATATGCCCAGTTAATATTAAATATGTGCTTTGGCTCAATCTGATTTATCAAAATGATAAGTTGGCCGCTGAGCGAGGTCGGTGTAGGATTAAATCCTTTTGAATTATTCAACTGATGGCAGCTGATTTTTAGTTAGGTTACAAGACAAAAGGTATTTGGCTTGCAAAAGTATAGATGAAATACATTTATTTTGATTAAAGCTACCAAATAAAATATCATATGAATTCCATTCTGCCACGTTGACATGCGCTTATCTTTGATAAAATTAAATAACAGAGTCCAAGATTGTTTACTGACAAAATAGATGAAGTAAAATTTTTAGTGCATTTTTACAAAATGTACATGCCCCATCAGCAGTTACGAGATTCATTTTCTTTAGTAGATAATTTGTACCTCTCGTAGAGGCTAGTCAAAAGGAAAGGTATCATGGAAAAAGACCCAAAAGACAAAATCTTTGCTGCCTTTGCTATGTTTGCGTTGTTTCTACCAGTAAAGTGTGTGTGTGGGCGGGGGGGTATTGAAAAGGGAAAAACGAAAGAAAAGACAAAATAAATAAATGTAGACAAACCAACTCGAAAACGTAGGCAAAACTTTAGGATCAGGCGCGATTCCGGAACATTTATTCTGCCTAAACCGAAATTCAAAACATTATATATTATTCCCAATAAATGTATTTGCATTTTACCCCCAAAATATTACGTAATTAATATATTACACATATTTGAAATATTAAATTAGAAGTTGAATTAATTTACACATCTAAAAAATTTAGCTTACCTGTGCAACATGGGATCCACTTTGTAAAACTCTGTTTACCCTGATCGTTCTCCACTTCAGAGGCGTCAGGATCGGAATTACATATATTTCCGAGGGGACAAAGGATGCTAAGCGCATTTGATATGACCCGGGGGGCTGCAGTATTCCCCGCTGCAGATTGTAAATTTCTGGTCATGCGAGAAAAAATCGCAAAGACCATGACATTTCTAAAAACTTTCAAGGCTTTCATTATTTTTCTGATGTGGTGGTCAAAAAAGGTAAGGCTTCAATGGAGACGAGAAGCTAATTTCCTGATAATCCCCAATAGACTTTATCACCAATATTTCTGATTGGTTTATGAGCGTAACATTGACGCATCTCTGAAGATCATATTTCAGGATATGTTTATGGAATCCAGTAAGGGCCACTCGCAATGTTTTCAATATTCAATTAATCAACACTGCAACGGTAGTATATAACGTGCGGCGGTGCGATACGACACACGATGGTACGATACGACACACAGCGGTACGATACGAGGTACGACACGACACACGACGGTACGAAACGGTAGGATATGAAACACGGCGGTACGAAACGAGATCACGATAGTATGATACGACGCATAACAGTATGAAGCGGCAAACGACGGTACGATACGACACACGACGGTACGATACGACACACGACGGTACGATATTGTATCGCGACGGTACGATACTGCTATTGCTTAAGGATATACTCTCGCAAATGCATTTTGTGAAAAACTGTAGTTTTGAATTGGATGTATGTTTTGCATGAACTGATTATTTATTTATTTATTTTTCAAGTTATTCAGTTAAATTATGTGGATAACAATCATTTTTTCACATAATTATCTGGAAAAAAGCATGATATCCAGTTAACCTAAGTGACTATGTGTTTGGCAGTAGAGAGCAATAACAGACTGTTTATTCCTGTTAATATACCTAAATGAATAACTTGAAAATTTTCTACTTGCCATATAATAACTGAATATGTGACAATTTTTTAAAAAGTTTCGACCTAGCTAAGTGGATAAGTGGCTGACAGAAATATGCCACCATAGTTAGTGCCCACTACGGCCAATCACATATTCATTTACGTTAACTGAATATCATGCTTTTTTCCAGGTAATTATGTGAAAAAATGCTTGTTGTCCACATAATTTAACTGACTAACTTGAAAAAAGGCGAGATATCCAATTATCTTAAGTGAATATATGGCTGGCAGTAGTGGGCACTAACAGGCAGTTTTGTCCTGTTAAGATACCTAAGAGGATAACACGAAAGTTTTCTTCTTGCCAATGGGACAATTTTTCAGAAGAGTTTCGACATAGCTAAGTGGATAAGTGGCTGACAGAAATGTACCACCATATGCTGGGTTAAACGTTCCACCGACAGTATTTCAGTCATTTGGAGACTAAGTCTGCTTGAGACAGATATAGTGCTGCTACACTGCAGTATCACCCCGTAGACATATGGCATGGTACCATACCTAATCACGAGATCCTGACACCGGGGGAACCGGCACTAGAGCTACACTGTGTATGCTAATAATTTTATGCTGAGTGCCAAGCAAAGGATTCTAAAACAACAACAACAATAACAACAACAACAACAAACAAATAAACAAAACAAAAACAAACAAAAAAACGGGTAAGCTGAACCTAGAGCTACTACTAAAGGTGATTAATACTCTTGTCCCACAACTTGTCTTTATGTACAGTGAGTGTAGGACAGGACGGGATAGGACGAGTGTTATTGCTATATAACTCCCACTTTTGTGAAATGGGGATACACTAATGAGTGTTTTGTTTGTTGCTGTTTAACGTCCCGCCAACCGTATTTCAGTCATTTAGAGACTATGATCACTCTTTGATTATGGACACATTTGCATAGTATAGTACGGTTTTCATGCAGAGACTTTTCATATTTTGCCAAAATAAAAACAAAAACAAAAAAAACATAAATTTAAATAAAAAAAAGCTTGATGACAGATTGAAAAAATAAACAGTAGTTCAAAACTTTCTCACTGACTTTCACCTCAATGTATAGAAGAAAAATATTGCGTACCAAGATAGGGATATGTTGTTTTTCAACATAGATTGCTAGCATTTACTTAATACATTTTGACGTAAACATCCAAATACCAAGCGAAAATATATGCAACGTTGGCAATTTGCAGCTCCTCTACTGCTGTCAAGTTTACAGCCCAAATTCATTTTTCGCTTAACATTTACAGCTTATCATATTACGCCATCATCCTAATATATGATTGATAATAAATTTCTTTATTAGGGCCCCATGGGGTTCGGTTCAGTGATTTATCACCATAAAACAACTCTAGACTAGATATAATATCACGAAATATATTTAAAATCCGAGATTTAAATGGTATATTACAAGACCAACAGCGGATCGTGACGGATTTGATGGTAAATACGTCGTCCAGTTCCGTCCTAGAGCTACATTGCTGACGTACCGTAATTTCAATTAGAAGCTTTATGGTATGACCAACCTTGTGGTATACGTTTTCAATACATAAAATGGCGGTATAGTCATATTTTGTACCTAAGAGGCAGCTTTTTATAACTACGCTACGTATATTTCTTATTGTTTAGCACAAAGGTGCGGGGAGGGGCGAATAGGCAATGATACCTGCAACATTAAATCTAATTTTTTCTTGAGAAATAATTGAGAGGTATATTTGAACTGAGTGTTAAGTCAGCGACTTTACCCTCTCGGCCACGGAGAATATTCATAAGGAATAGGGTTGGGAAGGTAATATTTCATGTCAACTTAAGTCATGTACATGAATTGTTCATTAAATAGGAATAGTGGATTGTGTTTCTACCCGAATTTAACCCCTGACCGTACAACAAACAGAGCAAACCTAGATCAAACATCTCCCGGCAGGGGATGCCGGAGCCTCCTCTGTTTGCCGAATATATTGTAGCTTAGATCCTACAAAGTCTATACAGCAAAGACATATCTCTCGTTCTATATACCATTTTAAGAGTAGTAATTGGACATACCTCAAGTAATACATTTGTTTGCTTGTTGGGTTTAACGTCCCACCGACAGTATTTCAGTCATTTGGAGACGATGTCTACTTGAGACATATATAGTGCTGCCACACTGCAATATCACGCCATAGACGTTTGGCATGATACCATACCCGGTCACATTATCCTGACACCAGGCCAACCAGTCCTGCAACTACCCTTATATGCTGAGCGCCAAGCAAGGGAGCTATAACAGTACCATTTTTCACGACTTTGGTATGTCGCGGCCGGGGATCGAACCCACACCTCCCGCACCCGAGGCGGACGCTCTAAACACTTGGCCACAGGGGTCGGTTAATACATTTGTACAAGAATATTCATGTAAAAAAAATCAGGTAGAGGGAATCACAATGTACATTAATTTAGAACGTGCAATTAGTTTACATGCATTAGACCACAACTAGATCACAACTTAAAACTAGGAAATGAATTTGTGAGGCATTCAAACATTGTCTTAACTTAGGAAAAATACCTTCTCTATTTGTAAGTACTTTTCAAAATGAGAATGCGGAGTTAAACAAGGTATACAGTGATATATAAAATGTAATTAAAATATAAGTTTTTCAGATAAAAAGTAAATAGTCTTGTTTTATAAACAATGTATTGTAATGGGGCTCTCCAGACTGCTGTTTTGGCGGGGAAATAAAAAGATGAACTAAATAAATAACTGATTTTTTATTTAAGTTGAAAATCGTTACTTCATGTACCATCTAAAGTTCAATAATTTATATGCATGAAGATATAAATATATTCATTAGTATTCATGAAGTAAAGGGCTAAATTCAAACTTACTCATTTTAACGTTGATACTAATCAATCTCAACGGTTCCTGGGTTGGACGAGTACTTTACACCTGGGAATCATTGCACCAAACAATAAGTATTGTTGGTGGAATTCAAAACGAGGTACGTGTAAATGTTACAACACATTGTGTGTGTGTACTTGCACAGACCAATATGTGAGATCAAATTTGTTGTCACTCGGTTGAGAGTATCACACTTTACCCACCACTGAGGACGTCCCTACTTGGTCTGACCTTGATTTATTTCGTAGCGGGTAGGTAAGGATAGGGATTAGGTAAGGGTTAGGGTAGGGGACACCTAGGGTCAAGCCCTGTCCGTTATGGACTCTAGGTGCCATACCTGGTTTTGTGTTACTAAAACTGGACCGTTGAGACCATTGGCAGTTATCATTCTACCATGGCTTCCAGGTTACATGCCTTACAGGCCTGACCTTATACTAACCCTAACCTATCCAGTGATATAAAATAACTATATCAGGTTATTGGTTAAACAAGATACGCGTTTAAATAAGGGGATAGGTAGGTTTCGGATTAGGGTTAGGGGTCAGAGTAAGTGTTCTGGGTTGGGGTTAGGGCTGGGGTATGCTATATATACAAAGAACATTGTCCTCACTTGAAGGTGCTGGCACGACTCTGTGTGTGTGTGTGTGTGTGTGTGTGTGTGTGTGTGTGAGAGAGAGAGAGAGAGAGAGAGAGGGGGGGAGAGAGAGAAAGAAAGCCATCACTGCACAAGCATCCCCAAAATAAACAGAACACCACTTATTTTGATCAGAAATTTTAATAAACCATATAAATCATGTACTGTTACATAACAAAATGTGTAATTTATTTTGAGATTTCAGCATTTTCAAGTTTTGAATCTTCCAAAGTTTAAGATGAGGAAATCTCATTTTTAGATGTTTTGTGTAGCAAAATTATCAGATCTCACTCTGGTTAGGTTTCCAATTTACAAACATTGAGCAAGAAAGACCATCTCACTCTGAGATGAGACGTAAACCTACGTAAATCAACGGGCACTTCCCCAAACACCTAATCTACATGTTGGTGTACACTTAAACACATTGTTCAATAGGAAATAAACATACATTTGAGATTTTCTCCAGTCAATGGTTGGTCAATTCAAATTAGCGAAATATACCGGATATTGCCGATCCTCTGGTGAAATGGTCTATTGGGTTCCAAAATAACAAAGAATCAAAAATAACTAAGCAGACTCAAGTTTATATCATGTGCAATTATATAATAAAATGTGGCTTGAATCAGGTTTTAATGAAAACCCTTCGTATGAAGAAGTGTCTCAATATATATATATATAAAATAGGTAATTAAAGTTATACTGCACGGGTATAGCTAGGGGAATTAAGCGCACACGTGGATTAACAAAGATTTGATTTTTTAATATGAATTTTTCATTAAGTGACAATCCATTTAAGCATCTGTGAATATCATTAAAAGATATTTAGTTACGCAAGGTTTTGTTGTTGTTAAAAGTAGAGTTAAGACTTTTTTGGTACATGCCTGCACTCCTTGCATGGTTTGACAAGAGCTGTCAGAGGACAGCACGCTTGACTATTCAAAATGCTTGTTAGTAAATCAAATGAAATCTATTTCAATTCTCAACCTTCACATAACCTGTATATAATAATAGTCAAACATGATATACCTTGATAGTCTGATACTCCTTAATATTTTTATGAAGTCTAAAATCAATAGCATGCCTAGTTACTGAGACATAAACATAATAACACTGTGCAAGCAAAACTTTAACCAAATGTCCAAGTTAGAAAAGGGCCATAATTTATATAAAATTCAGTCCAAATGTTATCTTCCTTGGTTTTGTGATGCCCCTGAGTACACTCCTTAACTTTCTAGTCAATAGCATAAACAATTTCTGAGATATAAGCTTGATAGTAGTTTGAATGCAAAACTTTAACCAAAATTTCTAAGTTAAAAGGGGGCCATAATTTGTCATATATTCCATCAAGTGCTATCTTCCTTGATAGTATGATACCCCTAAACATATTAAAGGTGTTTCAAATCAATAACATGTCTGGATACTGAGATATAACATGAAAGAATCTTGCATGCAAAACTTTAACCAAAATTTCTAAGTTAAAAAAGGAGCCATAATATCAAATATATTCTTTCAAAAGTTATCTACCTTGATAGTATGACACCCCTAAATGTATTAAAGATGTTTCAAATCAATCGCATGTCTGGATATTGAGATATAAACATGAAAGTACCTTGCATGCAAAACTTTAACCAAAATTTCTAAGTTAAAAAGGGGGCATAATTTGTAATTTATTCCATCAAGAATTATCTACCTTGAAAGTATGATTGATTGATTTGAGTTTTTATTTTAACTCGCACCCTGAGCTTGTCATTTTGGCGAGTAGTTGTTAAAAAGATGTTTATTTGTAAAATGTAGTTTATCTAAAATGTGTTGTGTATATGTTATCACAGATGTTTATGATGAATAAAAGATGAGTTATTTAACATAGGGTGGTTAAAATGTCATAATAATGATTAAGTCATATAAGTATTTTAAATAACTTTGTTTGTTATTTAATCTTGTTTTTAGCATTGACTCGCTATTGTTAGTTAAATTTACATTAGAACACACTAAATTAATATATTATGTACTATTGTTTGTTGTGCTATATATTTACTTGTACTCGTGTATTGTAATTTATCCTGTATTCATAAAGATAAATTACCCTAATGTCCCCAGTAATTTTCTAATTAAAGGGGAAGTCTATATACATAATTATACAATTATGAAGATTATACTTCCATATATACTTAGTTTCTCTCCCCCCCTGTGTCTAGAGGGGTTTGAGGAGCTATGTCAATTGTCCTGAGTGGGCTGTACTCAAACAGGAATGAAAGAGTACAAGTTTTTATTTTATAATATATTGTTTTGTGTGTTGGTGTAACCAACGAATAGGTAGGCATGGTTTTTATTTTCATATATACAATTTTAATTTATAAAATAGATATTTGGCCCCCTAAGAAATAAAATAGAAAAAACCTAGGGGGTAAGTAATGAAGTCTATGGTAATGGCGATCAATACAACCCATCTTTATAAAATAGTTATATTTTTTAAAATTTGACACCCCACAGTCAATCGAACCCTTGGACAACAGAATGTTGCCCCAGGGTTTAAAAATAAGTTAAAACGATGTTTTAATTAAACTTTGAGTGGAGAAAAGACGCCCCTGGAGGACAATTGAATCCTCCTGAAGAGGCTATATAAGAATTAGCTAAAAAATCCGTTATCACCTCAGATCAGATCTGAAGTGAACTGATTGACTATGAGGTGACAAGGGGAATTAATCCCAGTTAAAAGTTAAGATTTTGTTTATATGTCACAATGTTATCACATTATGATGGATGGGGTGTAGAACTCTATTTTGTCCTCGCACCAGGCTCGCTGATTAAGAAATATTTAATATATAAGAAATTTTCCACTTCTATGCAAACAAAACGGCCCCATAGGGTGTAAAAAATATGTAATAATGCATAGGTAAAAAATAACAATATATGTACAAAAGTACATTATTTACAATAAAATTGTGGCCACGGTGCAGGACACAAAAGAGTTCCCATATAATGTTTATATGTTTGATCGCCATTTGCTCTCAGGATGACCCTCCTCTAGAATATTGACGCCCAGACTGTGCATCAACCAAGGAGCTATTTTACATAAAATAATCTTATATCTTGTCTGTCATCTGACAGTCTATCAGATAGACAGCCAGGGCTTGATATACTGACCTGCTGTGGGCTTTGTTAGGATTTAGGATATGCTCAAGGGAGAAAGACAACCCCGCTGTTTTTAATGCAGATATAAGTTTTGATCTATATGTTTTAAAAATTTTGCAATCCAATAGAAAATGTTGCGTAGTGTTGGTGACTTGACACTTTGCACACATAGGTTGTAAATTTAGAATATATTTTCCTCTATTACCAGATAAAAGGTTAGTGCCTAAACGAAGTCTGGTAATACATTTATCTAGATTTATTGATTTGGAATATATACTTGGTTGATTAAAACTAGCAGTGGATCTACTAAAAGTATCATAATATGTATTTTGTTTTAATAAATTTGACCATTTGTTTTTGATTTGTTGTTTGATCAGAGAGTACACTTCTGATTTAGCTAATGGACAGGGGTTTGTAATGTTTGTAAATAGAAGACCTTCCTTTGCCGCTCTATCAGCTTCCTCATTTCCCCTGATACCAACATGTGCGGGACACCAGATCAGATGGACATTTAATTTTTCAGATAGACAATTGTTATACATGATATAAATTTCTTTAATTAATTCAGGTCTGGAATTACTATTATTATTTTTAATAGATATTAAAGCAGCTAAAGAGTCTGAAAATATGGCTGTCTGATTTGGCTTATGTTCTAAAATCCAGGTAAGTGCTTTAATAATAGCAAATAACTCCGCTGTGTAGATTGATAAATTATTTGTAAGTCTTTCCGTATATTGGATTTGTAGATGCGGAATAGTATAGGCTGCTCCTATTTTACCTGAATTTGGATCTTTACTCCATCTTTATTTTTACCTGAATTTGGGTTGTCACTTTTATTAAATTTTTCTTTTAATTTTAAATTAACTATTGGGAAAGAAGAGTCCAAGGCGGCACATGGGAAGGTCTAAGATCAGCAGTGATGGTATTTATTAGATTGTATTCAACTAAGAGGTCATGTGTATATGCTCCAATTGGTAATTTAAAGGTTTTCCTTTTGGTATATTTAGCATTTATAAAATATCCAGTGCCAATTAGGGCATTTACGGGGTTGTCCTCCCTCCTAGAATTTGATCGAGCCCAATATTTAATAATAAGTTCCTCTCTTCTCAGGCTCAGAGGGGGGGGGGGGTACCTGCTTCATGTTCTAATAAATGTACAGGGGTGGAAGGGAGGGCACGTAGTGCTATTCTTAGAGCCTTATTTTGGAGTTTATCTAGTTTTTCTAATATTGATTTTTGGGCACTAGAGTATATCGATGCTCCGTATTCTATTTTTGGTCTGATAAGAGTTTTATATAATAATAACAGACTATGTTTGTCTGACCCGAAGTCCGTGCCTGATAACATTTTCATAAGGTTAATATCTTTTTCACATCTATTTAAAATATTATTTATATGTTCTGAAAATGTAAATTTTTGGTCAAGCCACATACCTAGAAATTTCACCTTTTTTTCAAATTTAATTTGGGTTCCCCCTAATGTAAGGTCAACTTGATTTATATTTTTGTTACCAAAAATTATGCCTATTGTTTTTTGTTTACTTAGTTTAAAACCCCATTCTTTGGCCCAGTCACATACTGTGTTTAAGCCTAGTTGAGCCTTTTTGGTTAAAAAAGGGATATTGGGACCAGATGTCCATGTCCCTGCGTCATCAGCGAATTGACTGGTAGTCATCCCTATTTTATTTAATTTTTCTGGTAAATCATTTACTAAAATAGAAAATAAGATGGGAGATAAAATTGCTCCTTGTGGGGTACCTCTATTTATTTCTTTGATATCTGACATTTTGTTACCTACTTTAACTTGGATTTTCCTATTTTCTAAAAATGATTTGATATAATTGAAGCAATTGCCTGTAATACCATATTTCCTTAATTTATATAAAACTCCTGAATGCCAGGTTAGGTCAAATGCAGCTTCTAGGTCTAAAAAAATTGCTAAAACTGAGTGGCCTTTGTTTTTAGCTGATAAAACATCATGTTGAATTTTAAATAATTGATCCAAAGTGCTTCTCCCTTTTCTAAATCCGGATTGTTCTCTATTTAATATTTTATTTGATTCTAAAAAAAATTCTAGCCTATTTTTAACCATACTTTCTAGAATCTTGCCTGGATGGGATGTAAGACTGATGGGTCGGTAGGACTTTGGGTCAGTGGAATCTTTACCTGGTTTTAATAAAGGGATGATACATGTTTTTTTCCATTCAGTTGGATATACTCCTTGGGACCAAATCATATTGAAAAGTTTAAGCCATATATTTAGTAAAGATAAAGGCATATTTTTAAACATTATATAGGAGATCTTATCTAGTCCAGTAGCTGAGTTTTTTCTGGTGTTTATAACTTGTAATAATTCATGTATTTGGAAACTGGTATTTATTGTATCGTTATTTGATTTATCCTCCTTTAAAAAATCACTATTAATTGATTCAAATTCTTGTTGGTAATTAATCACATCCGGTTCTAAATTTAAGTTGCTAGAGGCTGTTGAGTAATGATTAACTAAGAAGTTTGCCTTTTCTTTATCTCTAGTTGCTTTGTTTGTTTTATTAACAAGAAGAGGAATAGGGTGAGATGGCATTCCCTTTATTTTTCTTATTTTAATCCAAAAATCTTTACTATTTGTCTTATCATGTGTACATGAATTGCAAAAAATATTCCAATTTTCTTTTTTTGCATTTAATACTGTTGATTTGGCTATTTTTTCTTTTTCTTTATAATTATTAAGATTCAGAAGATTTGGATGTCTCTTAAATTTATTTAGTGCTCTTTTCCTATCTGCTATTGCTTGTTTACAATTATCATTCCACCACGGTACATTTTTCTTTTTTTTATTATTATTTATAATTTTCTTTGGTATACTTTTATTTGCTATATCTAAGACTAATGTGGTTAAATTATTATTAAATATATTAATATTTTCTGAAAATACTTCATTTAATGTGATGTGATCACACTCTGATTTAAACATGTCCCAGTCTGCCTTATCAAAATTAAATTTATCTATTGTATTTTGTTCTTTCATTGTATCCATGTTTTTAAAAGAAGTATATATAGGAAAATGGTCTGACCCAAAATTATCATCATGCACTTTCCAAAAGGAATGTGTAGCTACATGAGCATTGCAAATAACTAGGTCTAAGCATGTACCCTTACCTGAACTATGATCTATTCTAGTTATACTCCCATCATTGAGTATAACTTGATTATTTGAATTTAGCCATTCTACCAAATGATTTCCTTGATTACTACAGTTTTCCGAGCCCCAGAGATAATGATGTGCATTAAAATCTCCCATAATGATATGGTTAATTTCATTTTTTTTGTTAAAGATCAAGGAAGTTAGTGTATTTAAAACTTCCTTATCTATATTTCGTGAATAAAAATTTATTAGAATGAAAGTCAATTTTGGTGTATAGACTTTGAATGCTTGTATTTCATGTGTTTTTTTATTATAATTTTCTAGTTTAATGGGTTCATAGTTGATTGAATTTCTAAAATAGGTGATGAGTCCCCCACATGAGAAATTATTTTCATGTTTATAGTAACTATATTCTCCTCTGTATCCTGAGATATTTTTAACCTGTTTTTTTTTTTAATTTTGATTCTTGAATGCATATAATGTCGAGATTTGGATTGAGGTCTAGCATTACCTTTATTTCCGTATGTCTGTGTGGGGTTAATCCCCCTGCATTGAATGAAATAAGTTTCATATTGAATTATAAAAAGCACTTTTTAATAAACCGCTGATTTCTTTCTGCTTGCACTTTATATTTTATAGATCTGGATAATAATTTCTTTGGTGTTTTTGCTTGTTTAAGTGATCCTGGGATTGTATTCTGTGATTGTTTAATTTTATTTTGATTGTGATTATTTTGATTTTCTTGGATAGTGACTTCTTTCTTTTTATTGTCTGTTTTTGTTGTTTTGTTCCCTATATTAGAAATGAATTCTCTTCTTAAATATTCATCTAGATTAGCCTTTGCTACCTGTGATTTATTTTTAATAAGCATTTTTGTAATGTCTACTAATTTGTCAATTTTGATAGTTATTATATTTGAATTGTTTTCGACGTTTATGACTGTCCTATTTTTAAAGCTAGAATCTTTGTTTTTTTTAAGTAGATTTATAGTCGGGGTAGTTTGTTGTTCCATGTCTGCTAGTGAGATATTTTTTGTTGGATAACTGATGATTGGTGTAGTTTCGCCCATAATTAGGTCATTTACTTTGACTAGTTCCAGACTGTTGTGATTTTCTAGACTCAAGATTGAATGATCCGTGTTATTGTAAAAGAGACTTGAATGAATGGATACAAGTGAGTCTTCTTCTGTAATGTTAAATTTACTATTATCTGTAAGTGGAGAGATTGAGGAACATTCTGTATTAATAGTGGAAGGTGTTTTTGTTACTGATGGAGTAGATGTTATTTTTTTATATGTTTGAGTAGGAGTAGTGTAGTTTACAACTGGGATAATTTGATGTTTTTGTGGACTAGTGGTTGTTTGTGTCTCGGATTCTTGATTTTTGTTTGGTTCAGTGGTTGGTTTGGTCCGGGAGACAGTTAGAATGGAGTCTGGGCTATCTAAAATAATCAATGAAGGAGCTTTCTTTGGCTTTGGGCTTATTTTTGGTTGTATCTCTGGTTTTTTGGAAGAAGTCTGTATTTGTTGCTCGAAGCTATCCGAAATATTTATGATAGAATCTGTATTTTCGTTTACTATGTTATCGTCTGAACATGGAGTTTTTGATTGATATTTGATTTCCCTAACAAGGTGTCCAGAGTTAGATCTGTAAAATTTTGTTGTACAGCTTGACTGATTTTCATTAAGTTGAGAGTTTATGGGATTTATAAAAGTTTGTTTATTATTAATTTCTGCATCTTTTATGTTGTTTATTTCTAGTTTTGGTGTTGTATCAATATGCATTTCTTCCTTGTTTTCTTTAATTAGTGAATCTGTGGTATTTGTTTTGGAGATTTGATTCGTTATATTTATGTTTGATTCAGTATCTTGTTTCATTACTTCTTTATCAGTTGACTTGGAACCAAATAACATTTTTTCTGCAGTGGCCCAAGGGATTCCAGAGTCATAAGATTTTTGTGTTATTTGAAATGCTTTTTTGTAAGCTGAGCAACCTCTAAATTTTGTAGTATGTGTTTCCCCACAATTACAGCACTTTGGAAGGTCTGTTTTTGGACAGTCTTTAATATTGTGATGTTTGGTGCAAAAAGCACATCTTTGTTCGCAATGACATGCTGTGTTTATATGTCCGAAACGTTGGCAGTTGAAGCATCTTATGGGAGGTGGCGAATATTTGTCTACTGGAAAAAAGGTAGGGGAATCAGTTAATTTAACTAATGTTGGAAGCACAGATCCTGAAAAGATGATTTTAATTGCACCAGATGGTTTCCCAAATTTGTTTAGCAACCTTGTAGCATGAAGTATTGCAGAAGACACCGAATGTTCTGAGTTTATTGGGTTGAGTTGATGGCAAAAATTTGAAATATCTTCACTTAGAGGGACATTATGGATAACACCTGTGATGGTAGGTCCTCCTTGAGGGAGTATAGCTAAAAGATGAGTGTCGCCAACTATAAATGGTTTGAGCCTGAGCAGATGATGGACTGTTTCAGCTGAAGCCAATTCAAGCATAAAAGCTCCTGATTTGAGGGGGATCATCCTTTTAAGCTTGTTGCCTAGACTTCTGTTAATAGTCTGGGTGAATTTAACAATTGATGTTTCTTTCAAAATTGTACCATGCCTAGCCGATTTAATAATCAGTCTGTGAGGCCAGATCCTGGTATGGAGATAATGGCCATTTTCTGGTCTCGCAGACTGATTTATTTTGAATGAGTCTCGACTGAGTCCAGAATCATTGAGACGTTTTGTATAGCGTGGTGAGAAGACTTTAGCCATCTTGTGATGAGATGAAACTGACATATATGCCTGTATAAAATAACTATTAAGACAATGATGATTACTAATGATGATGATTACTAATAAAACTCTTTTTTTTTATTTAAATAAAAATGATGAATGTCTCTTCAAAGTAGATGGTGGGTAAGGTGTAAGCTAATGTTCCTAATGGTAAATGGTGAATATTGTGTAAGCTACTGTTTTGTTTGTGAATTGTGTTCAATATGATTTCAATATGAGTGTTTGGAGGTTGTAAGTATGTAGGTAGGATAACTCTTGTAGGTAAGAATACTATCTGACAAGCTCAAGGTGCCTAGGTTTTTGTTGCTCTCTCTTGCTCTATACACCGTCCAATTGCAACTGCAGTCGGTTGAATTCTAACTTAATTCTATCTAAATTCTACACTATCCTGTCTATGTAAACTTCTTGTTAAACTTGGTGTATGATGTTCATCCAACACCAACTATAAGTCTAGAATTACTGGGATAAATTTACTATTCTATGATAATAACTCTATCTGTTTAAATGTGAACTGTGACCTCACTTCCTTATTATCATTAAATAAATTTATATTTATTTTATAGTCAAAATCCTTTTTATTTTCCAATGTATTTGTCTAAATTGATAATCCTTGATGGTAATGATACCAGAATATGCTTAAAATAAAGAAGTCTATATGAATATATATTAAAAGATTCTTTATATATAAGTGCAAATTTGACTTGACAATAAATTGGGTTTGCTCACAAAGTGACTGAACGTTGATATAACGTTTGCTAAACTTTTAAAATAGTATATATGTAATTGAGCTATGTATTTGATAGATAAATAGCTAACCTATAGCTATAAATGAGAGTACTATGTTTAATTTTTAACATATGAAACGCAAAGTATGCGTTTTGTAAATTTTTGTCAATAATACCAATATTTTGTCCCCAGCTAACAAATGTGCTTGTTGTTTCTAATATATAAATGAAATGATTTGATTTGGAATGGAAAAGCCTAAAACTGACTTGATATGGAACCACGTGTACCACACGTGTACCACAAGGTGATCCAAAATGGCGGGTGGGACACGGTAATTTTCAGACCATACAAAATTAATATAATATCAATTCAGGTGTTAAATACACCTACGTAATACTGCTCTGAAATAGTATTAATAATAAACACAACTACATATACAACTACATATACATTTGACTACAAATGATAAGCTACAATATGTCCGGTGTATAGACCAAGAGATGGGTGGGGTAAAATAATTTACCCCTGAAAATTTTTAACTCACGTTTTAAGGCAAGAAGAAAGGATACTGGCAAATGGAGACAAGTGAAGGCAGCAATATCCCCGTCTATAGCGTCGTCAACAGAATATACGAATGTGTAGAGGTAGAGGTTGAAGAATCCAGCGTTGTACATCAACAAATCCAGCGTAGTGGGTTGTAAAGAGTTTTAAGAACAAGTTTACAAGTCCCGCAGTGTAAAATATTGGCCTCTTCTTTAGGCCTCTAGAAGTGGAATGCCTTGAAAGTATGATACCCCTAAACGCATTAAATATTTTTCAAATCAATCGCATGCCTAGATACTGAGATATAAGCATGAGAGTATCTTGCATGCAAAAACTTTAACCAAAATTTCTAAGTTAAAAGGGGGCCATAATTTGTGATATATTCAACCAACAGTTATATACCTTGGTTGTCTGATGCCCCTAAACATATTCATAAACTTTCAGGTTAATACCATGAATGGTTATTGAGATACAAACTAGATAGTAGCTTGCATGCAAAACTTTAACCAAATTTTCTATTGCATACAAAACTTTAACCAGAATTTTTAAGTTAAAAAGGGGCGATAATTTATATTAAATTCAGTCAAGAATTATTTGCCGTGGTTGTCTAATGCCCTTGAACATATTTATAAACTTTCAAGTCAATACCTTAAATGGTAATTGAGATATAAGGTTGATAATAACTTGCATGCAAAACTTTAACCAAAAGTTGCAACGCCAACGCAGACGCCGACGCAAGGGCGACTACAATAGCTCTCATATTCTTCGAATAGTCGAGCTAAAAATCGAAAAAATGGAAGCATTATCAGATTATCAGTTTTGTAATGCTGAGTAATTTTCAGTATATCACCAAGGCAAAGCGAGAGTGAACATGTTTTACAAATTTTGTAAAAATTATATCGCGAAAGAATACCAAAGGTTATCAATATTACAAATCAGAACTTTGTAAGTTCGTTTGTCAGAGTCCCAGCAGCATAAAACACATTTTGTTCGGAGAGAAAAGACGATGGAAGGCATTATCAGTAAGTTTTATTGACATTTGCGATGGTGCTATTAGCTTTTTGGTTTTACTTCACGGGTCGGAACAATAATTCTGTAGATGTTTAGAAAACATCTTTTTTTTTTCAATTTAAATGGAAAATTTGAAATATTTCGTGTATACTTAAAATTATCTATTTTCAAATTTGTTTTAATAAGGAAAAAAGGTTGGGATATTTCCTGTATTTTTTTCAGATGAAATCCACTGCTATTAAGACTTTAAAAAAAAAAAAAAAAAAAAAAAAAAAAAAAAAAAAAACGTATACCTCACCATATATTTTATTTAACCAAAACTGTTTTTTAATTGAAATTTTAGCTAAATTTGGATAAACTTGTGTCAGTATGACATATTCGACCTTAAGATTTTGGGCAATGTACTTTAAATAATGTCTTTAACACATTATTATTAAATTAACACCCCCCTTGAAATAAATGAGAAATATAACACATTTTTTCACCAAAATTAAAATCAGTTGTAATCCTTTGAAATAGTCTTAAAAATTCATTAAATAATTTTGATATCCATGCAAAATACTAAATGGCACAGTTTTATGCGTTTGACTGTCAAGCTTTTGTTGCTTTTGAATAATATATATATATACTTTTTCTTGGAAAAAAATGGATTCGAACTGCTTTCAATCACAATCAGTGTCAATTTTTGACGTATCTATATAACTAGCGCTGGTTCGTTCCGAGAAATATCAATTCCTCAGCGATTGTAAACATTCAGATCTTCATAGAATACCTACAATATTAACATCTGAATAACTCATAGCACTATCGCAAAAGTAAATAAAACATATTGCATTTCTTCCATTATTTCTTTATATATTGTATCAAATGCATTATGGATAAATTATACATATAAAGGATCTTATACATTAGTTTACTTTATTCACGACATTCACTTTCATATATGTTGCAGTTCAGCAGAAAACAATGTTTTGCATTCAGGAATTAAAGAAACGTTAAAGAATTTCTGTTCCGTTCCGTGAAATACCAATTCCTCTGAGCGATTGGTATTTTACGGAACGGAACGAGATATATTACGCTGTCACTCTCCAATATATTAATGTAGAAAAAGCAACATCACGAATGTTAATAAAGCTTGCTGCATTTCGGTCATGTCTTCCATCTTCCATCGTTTCTTCCAACCGAACAAATTGTGTGTATTGTGCTACTATTTTGTTAAGCGGGTTAATAACATGCAGTTAAATAGGTGATGAAATCAATCAACAAATTAATTACAGAAACTGACCATACTCTTTTTATTTGATATCTTAATAATATAACGTGGGGAAAACAAAAGAAAAACACAAATAATGTTTAATATATATAATCATATAAAGTGTTATTAATGTTGGGTTCACATCGTCTAGGTAACATGTTTTTTCCGGTTCACATCGTCCATCATCCTCATGCATACGATATACACGATCTTGTATCCTAGAAATGTTCCAGTTCATAAACACTGGATAACGACCATCGAATAATTGCTGTTCCGTTACGTTCCGTGAAATACCAATTCCTCAGAACGGAACGAGAATGTAGATTACACTGATTATGACATTAAAATTTTATTTTTACTGTTTGTAAAATTAATTGACAATGTATATAATGTTAAACATTGAAAATCATCTTAAGATATACTCCAAAATGCATGTACACATGTTCATTTTTTTTCATCGTTATCCCTTAAGATGCCCTCGAATCGTTCGTTCCGTTACGTTCCGCAAAATACCAATAGCCCATTGCGGCAAAGTACGCACTTATAAAATTTCAAAACTGTATTTGTCAAGGAAAATGTGTTTTGTTTAACATTTCAAAGTGTGAAAAGTCTTCTTCTGACAATTTCGCTGTGGCATTTTTCCGCTTAGATTTGAGACTGGTCGTTATGTAAACGAACGGGTAGAGGATCGTTTGTGTTTGTTTTGTATTTTGGTGATATTGAAACAGAGACTCATTTTATACTTGAATGTGATAGGTTCACACATATGAGAGATTTTATATGTACTTTTTCAGAAATATGTTACTGAGAAGATAGCCTTTCTTTTAGACGAACATGCAAGAAAAAATGCAAAGTTTCTTGTCTGTGCTTTGACTTTAGACGTAAGCTGCTTTATGTATAACCCGAAATTCTCAAATTTATTTATTTATTTATTTAATTAATTCAGTTACCTTACTAGCAGAACTTTTTTTTTGTCATTACCAACAAAAATCATTGACCATCTTATCTTTTATATTTACATGTGTTATTCTCTGTTGAATTTATTAAACTTATTTATTTAACGTCGCTTGGGAAACAAGTTCTTACAACTTATACTAATCCCTCTCGACGGTTCCTGGGTTGGACCAGTACTTTGCGCCTGGGAATGTCATGAATAATTTTATGTTGAGTTTATTATGTTTGTATGTCCCAACAGTGACTTATAGGCCCATGGGGCCGGGTGTCTAAATTGCCTTTTTCATTAATATGTATATTGTATAAAACATGTCACTTTAATAAAACACTTACTTACTTTTTAGTGCAATAAATTAATATTTTGTTAAAATAGATAAGACTGGAAAACATGTACGCAGCAGCGTGCCACAATCCATGTATACCTAATTTCTATGCCTTTAAAAAGCCTGATTGCGAACCTATCTTTACAGTGTGTCCAATGAAAAGCTTGTGTTTCGTTCAAAATTCAAAAAAAAAAAAATATTTTGCATAAAATGAACCTCTAGCTCTTGATATGGACAAAAAGATGAATGTATGAGGCTTGTTCGGAAGTTATTGAGACATGGTTGATTTTTCAAAAAATAAGTAACGCTTCGAGTTCAAACTTTCAATAAATATTAATTAATCTCTGATGGTCCATGCCCATAGAACAATTTAACGCCATTAAAATTGGAAAGTACAGAAGTACCTTCGGTGCATATGTGTTACAATAATGTAGAAAAGCAGAAAGAAGTTGATTCAACTGACGTCATGGTAATGATACGATGTTGACATCACCCTGGTGAAGTTTGAAATAATTCGCTTAATAGATACGCAAGCTATAGGCTTTTATTAGGAGTTGAGGTAAACAAAATTGCAGCTATGTTCACTAAGTGGTAAAAATGGCCTAAACTTTTCGGAAAAATTAAAATGCATTTCAGACGTCTTTTTCAATCTTTAACATACGCAACAAACTTTAAATCACCGAAAACGGATATAATCAGTATTTATCATTTGTCAGGTTGAATAAAATATTTGCTTGAAAATACCTTTTGAAATCCATTGAACCGTAATTTACACGCGTTTTATACGAAATATTAGCTGATGTCATCTTTTGATACGATAAATTCAATGTGGCCGCATGCTTCGACAAACAAGGCACTTTCCATATGTATACCTAAATGATCAATCTTTATTCTGTAAATATTTCTTGTCTGTCGAAGCATGTGGCCAATATGAATTTCAACAAAATATGATCAGAGACGCGTAACGGCTTTATGCCTTTTACCTTCACCGGTTTATCAAGAAGATGATATAGATGTATTTTAACGATTTTAATTCTCACACATCTTTTATTATGTAAACATTATCGTAGTATTTTAAATGTTTCTCTGAATATTTCGACATCTTTAACTTATGTAAGATCATACAAACATAGTAATCGTTGACAAAACGGTCGAAACAGCAGAGGATATTTTTGACTATACACCGTTTCATCAAATGATCAAAGTACAATGATACTAAAGTATTTTGCCGATTGCGCTGTTCATATTTAACAAAATTATTTTCCATGACTTACACGCTTTCTTATAAATATTTACGTAAGTATGATTCTCATAGTTTAATTCTTTTTTATATTTAAATACTGAAAAGAAACGTTACGCACCGTGGATAAATGATTCAAGATATTGTAGCCGGGTACAGGTATTTGGTGATAAATCAATAGGCTATAAGACATGAGTGTCTCGATAGCTCAGTGGTAGAGCGCAGGAACGGTAATCCTGAGGCCCTGGGTTCGAAATTATTTATTTTAATAGCTTCACGAAAGCATCGCACATTTTTCAAACATTATGTGTGTATTAACTCATTGTATACATCAACACATAAAGGCATGTTCGTTGTGTACTCGAATCTATTTTTAGATGTGTACATGTATTTACAAAAGTTGGGTAGATAGCATTGATTTTCATAGCTTACACGGCGGTTTATTTGAGTCGTTGATGATTACATTACACCGTGTCTTAAACTTAAAGGTATCATTAATTCATAGAAATAGAAACACCTGAAACAAACTCACCTCTCACTCATCTGATTATTTCCAAAAGAAAATAGTTTGAAACTCTAAGAACAATGTGAAAATAAACACTAAACTTCTACTTCGCGCCTGGAATGATAAAAGACAGTGACCCTATCTGTACCTGACCATAGTGGAATTAACAAAAGAAAAATGTTGTATACCCCGGTAGATTTACTCTTTTTAATTCATTGATAGTATGACACTAATAGAAAAGATCCCTTTAAATATCTTTTGAAGGTTGAAATGTGCATCTGCACGCTGAATATTACACACTGTTCTCTTCTGAATAATTAGTGTAGATCCATGTTAACCTTTTTTTGTAAAGTCGGTAACATTCTGAAGGAACCTGTTGTGTATTGGTATTTTGTTTTAGATTGAGTAGTTGTGTCTATCACTCTGGTGGTAGATTAAGTGCAAAACTCATTTGAATCTTTTTTTAAAGACATTAAAAACTTTATCAATAGCTAAAATAAACAAGTATAACTAGAACACAAGATGTACGTAAAACATATGTTGTAAATGTTTTTTGTGTGGGTTACTGCTCAACCAACAGTATTTCAGTCATAATGTCTACGTGAGACCACAGGACTGATATTCAGACCAAAAGTGTCCTTTGAGAAAATCGACCTCTATATATAGAATTTTTTTAAGTTTTTCTTTCTTTCTTTCTTTCTTTCTTTCTTTCTTTCTTTTAATGAATATCAGGGTCCTGTGATGAGACAGACGAAACTAGATGTCTTATGGTGATATCATGCCACAAACATGTACCATGATCGATACTACACCAAGCATCGAAAACCCACGAGGGATTTATCCGTTGCCCTCCATACATAGTTGACATGAAGTAAAATTAAATAGGCAGCCGTGAGTATCCGACGATGGGCCAACCATTGAACTACACTTAAATGATGAGCAACATGCTGAGCATCTGACAAATGCGATACACCAGTACTAGGGGTCCATGTGGCCTAGCAGGTGAAGTTGGTGACTTAATACCACTCAGGCTTTAAAGGCCGCAGGTTCGAATCCAGTCAGAGTCAAGTGGATATTACATGCGAGAAAACCTTCCAGCTGATTTATGGTAGGTCTGAGGTTTTATTCCAGTGCTGTTGTGTGATTGAGATCTTCCTGAATATGTAAGAGCTAGATGTCGCTATATGATTGAAATACGGTTGCAGCGAGGTAAATTCCAAAACAACACCAATAAAAATAGGGAAATATTTGAATAATGCTGCTTCATTCATTGATATTTATGATGATGATAACAACAAAAAAATGACTTGACTATTTGGGTTTACCGTCGCTTCGACAGTATTTCAGTCATATAGCGACGTCCAGCTATTTACAGGTGGAGGAAGACCCCGAATGCACGGAGGCATCCGGGTAGAACCACCGACCTACCGCAAGCCAGCTGGAAGGCTTCCTCACATGAAAATCCGAATGACCCTGCCGGGATTCGAACCCACGCGGTGAGCGGCTGAGTGAGTGTTAAAGTCAGCGACTTTACCCTCTGGGCCTACAAGAAATATATATATACCTTCTATGACAGTCTTGACATTATAAAGGAAGTATTTTGGTATAAAAAGACACACCAGGCACTCTATATGTTATATGTTTTGAAATAACTACAAACACAACACATGTATACACAAACACACACACAAATCAATTTCATCCGTGTTATATGATTCATTACATTAGAACATATTAATTGCTTGTGGCTGTCGGATACCTGTGATAAGGATATACATACCATCACATAGTCAATGAAGATATTCCTGATAAGACCGTAGGGTATTCCCATTTTGCTCAGTCTGATTTTATTAGTGGGAAAAGCGAGGACTTGACACAGTCTACCTTCCGTAAACCGCGTGAAATGTACCGATAACCATATTCTGTGCAGCGGCCATTTAATGCATGGGCTTGTGATAGGTTAAGAAAATCGGGCAAAACACTTAATATGGATCTTTTCAATAGAATGTCAACAGATATGAGGTATGTGAATCAATATTCGCTCGTTTTTATAAACTGTACCTATTGTGTGTGTGTGTGTGTGTGTGTGTGTGTTTACTTCTTTATCAATGATAACTATAAAACATAATTATACATGAAAAATACCAATTTATACTTGCATAACAATATTATCCTTAATTTCATTCATCTATAGCCAGACCAATTTACCTACTAGTATATTCTTCATCTCTTTCTATTACAGCATATTTACATGTTACATTAATCCCTTACTAAAATTTAAAAAAAAGCATGCTGCTAAAAATCAAAAGGGAGGTTGGGAAACTAACATAAAAGGTGGGGCAGCTTGGAATGATTCACAAATTATGATGTATGCCTTTTTATATCAACGATAGAATGAGATAACAAAGATACAAAACTTAGAAAGAAGTTATAATTAATGAACTACGTACATATTAATAAATTTGTAGAATATTTCGTCATAAATAAACTCTTCATCACTGAAAATATCGCAATATCTTCGTCATCAATACAAACACCGTTACAATTTGTACTGTGTACACATAGACAAATATAAAAGTAAAATTGGAACATCGCCGTAGACGCCGTACAACCTTGTAGCTAACTCCCAACACAATATGCACAGCAAAGAAACATCAATCGTCTCATTCCGTCAAATCCAATGACGTAAAAGATAAAATCAAAGTTTTAAACTTTTTAAGCATTGTTCGAGCAGTAAGGCCTGTTTATAACCTGACACAGTACACATTCCTGCTTTCTGTAGGAATATAATGAGAGACTAGGGGTGTGAGGGGAGTAGTATTTCGGTTTGTTCATGGATGTGAACGGTCTAACGACTGATAAACTGAAATCGGAGGAGTTTGTTAGTACAATAACTAATCATAATATTATCTTCTTGTATGAATCTTGGACTTCAGGTGACAGTATTTTTGAGTTAGACGGGTATACAACGTATAACTTTTACCGTAATTTTCGCAATATGCAGGCAAAAAAAGCGAGCGGTGGAACTGTAGTTCTGTACAAAACAATTTAAGTAAGGAGATCTCCATTATAAAGAGCCACCATAATACAATTGTATGGTTAAAGCTATGCCGATAGTTTTGTGCAAACTTGTGGAAAACATGTTGATTCGGTTTTCTGCCTAGGACTGGTTTATGTAAACATATCTACTGACCATAAATAGGTCGGTACGGTCACCTTTTAAAAGAGTTACAATAGACCTTTTCATAGTTCCCGTGTGATTTCAGAGGCTTTGGTATGGCAGACATCTTGAAAAGTTAAAGTTAATGTAGGCCATAAGTTGAGAGCACCGTGTTTTTATTTTTCTGTCTATCATACTGAAATTTATATCATATTGATCAGCTTTAATTTATCATTTTAAATATAAAAATAATATTTTGATAATTTTTAAGATAAAAATATTAACCAAATAAACTACTAGTACTTGTTAATAACATTTTCACGAACCCATTTAGTAAAATTTGATATGAAATAACAATTCATGTCAGATCCTATATATATCACTTCATAACTCTAAATAGATTTCCGTTCATCCCCGATAAGCCGTTTCTTTAAATAGAATAAAAGAAATAAGTAGATCGATGTACCGACACCATAATTTCTTTCTTGAATACACCTGCCTTTCAGTAAGCGACTTCTAGACATGTTAGAATAATAAAATATTGGCTGAATACCTTAGATAGTAATAATATAATAATTCATAAAATGTATAATTCTTTATTAAATGACTGTAATAGAGGCAAAAGGAATTGGGCCTTTCAGGTTAAAGATTTATTGGACAAAAATGGTTTCTCTCATGTTTGGCTTAATCCAAATAGTATCGATCGTAAATCATTTCATTTATTATTTAAAGAAAGATTGACTGACCAATTTAAACAAGTTTGGTTTACAACTATATTTAATGGCGAATCCTTTCGCCCATATAAATATATTAAAACACGTTTTGATGAATTTTATTTGGATAAGTTACCAAGAATTTATCGAATATTTCTTTCAAAGTTCAGACTTTCGTCACATAATTTACAAGTTGAAGCTGGTAGGTACGGTGCAAATAGAGTTGAATATTGCCAAAGGTATTGTAATATTTGTAGAAATGGGATATTGAAGACGAATTTCATTTTGTATGTGTTTGTAATGCTTATAATGATTTACGTAAGTTATATTTGAAAAGACAATACTATGTTAAACCTAGTGTTTATAAATTTATTAATATTATGAAATCTAAGAATAAAACAATTTTGCTAAATTTAGGTAAATTTATTAAACATGCTTTTACTTTACGTAATACCATTTTATCTATTAATGAAATATAGATTGTGTATTTTTGTTCTGCACATCTCTCTCTCTTTGTATTTTATTTAGACAGTAGCATTATGTAAGCCGTGCGTTCATACCGAATAAATTGAATTGATTAAAAAGATCTTATTTACGATACTATAATTTTTTCTGTAATTATTTTGTTCTGTGATAGCCATGTGGACTGCATTGTGCTTTGTATAGTATTTTGTTCATCCTCACATTATTATTGTATTAAGTAATCTACATACAAATGTATATTTATTTAGAACTTGAATATTTTTTGCTGAGTTGTTTGATACATGTACTCTCTCTCTCGCTCTCTCTCTCTCTCTCTCTCTCTCTCTCTTTATAGTTGCCATCGTAGACCATGGTATGTGACTTTTGTTGTTTTGTTATTAAAATCAATTGGATCATGTAACAAAAAGCATGTATATGTTTACGTTACTAAATAAAATATTTGAATCTTGAATCTAAATAAATATTACATTTACCGTACTACAGTTCTTTTGTAATCCTAGATTTGGGTGTCGGTCAGATTAGCCGTATTAACAGCCCGCCATGTATATCGTTGTCATGACAATTATAAATAATGAATGGATTCGGTCGTCGTTTGTTCAGTTTTTTGTAAGGAGAACAATATGTTAATAATCTGTAATGGAAAATTGTACTTTCAAATCTATTTTTAGAAATAAGCCATATGAAAGTGTCATTTACTATTTGTTGACAAGTTATGATAACGTTGATTTGATATCAAGTATGGATGTACTTGAAATCATGGAATTTTCAGGTCTTTGTTTCAGATCACTGTCCTGTCGTATTTTGATCTCAGTGGCCGTTTTTTGCCATTTATAAAGCATGGCATAAGATACATAGTCAAGCTGTCATTTTCTTTCAAACGAGTTATACAAAACAGTTAGTGAAACCAAATATAAAATGCCGAAGTTACGTGATGAAACTACAACTGTAATTTTTGAAATTAAAACAAAAACAAATATGAAGAAATTTGTTCTGAATACAAATAGTAAAAACTGGTTCGATGATGAATGTAAAAGAATCGACATGTTTTTAGAAATGCATTAAATCAATATAACAGAAATCCAACGGCGGAAAATAGACACAAAATATTCTCTTGTTAAAAGAATTATAAGTGCCAATGTTGTAGATCAAAGTATAATTATAATAAAGCCAAAGGTAAGAATATGAATAAACTAAGGCGGAAAAAACACGGGAATTTGGCGTATTTTTAAAAAACAAGTCAAGTAATCAAGTTGGAGTAAATATTTCGGCTGATGAGTTTAAAAGCCATTTTGAGGATATTGCATCGAACACTAATATTGTGACCGATAGTGAGAGTAATGAGTTTTTGCAAAATTATTTTGCAAACGAATCTACCTTTGAAGAATTGGATCATCCGTTTTCGAGTAACGGAATACGCTTGGCAATAAATGGATTTGGTAATAATTAAGCATGTTCTGTGGATAAGATATTATATGAATATTTTAAAGAATGTAGTGACATTATTTTTAAACCGTTAGAATTATTTTTCAATCATATATAATCTAAAGAAGAGTTTCCACATAGTTGGTCAACAGGTGTTATTATATCAATACATGTATTTAAAAAAGGTGAAACCTCAGATCCAAATAATTACAGGGGCATAACTTTGATAAGTTGTTTTGCAAAATTATTCACTACATTAATAAACAATCGATTACAAATGTGGGTAAAAGAAAACGATATTATTACAGACGCACAGTTTGGTTTTAAAAGTAATTATAGCACTGTTCATCCAGTATTTATTTTAAAGGCTTTGATAGAAAAACAATTGAATAATAGGAATAAATTGTATTGTTTTATTGATTTTAAGAAAGCGGATGACTATATAGATAGACAACGCCTATGGTATAAATTGATAAAATCGGGATTGATGGAAAACTTTTAACATTATTACGGTGAATGTACCAGGAGGTTAAATTATGTGTTAAGCATCTGGGTCCAGTTTCTGATGTATTTGATAGAAATGTTGGCTTATTCCAAGGAGAGATAACTTCACCGATAATATTTTTTCATTTTTCTTGAATGATATTGAACTAGCATTACAAGAGAACACGGAAGCTGGTATAAATATAGATCAAATATTTTTATATCTACTCTTATTTGCAGATGATGTGCTAATTTCGGAAACAAAAGAAGGTCTACAAAAATCACTCGATAGTTTAAACGTGTATTGTAAAAAATGGAGCTTAACGGTAAATGTTGAAAAAACTAAAATAATGATCTTTAAAAAAGGAGGGTCTGTAGGGCAAAATGATAAATGGTTACTTAATGGACACGAAGTAGAGGTGGTGAGAAGTTTTAACTACCTGGGTATTGTATTTTCAAACGGGGGGTCCCTTATGAAAGCCACAAAGAATCTTGCTGGTAAATCGATCTAGCTTTTCATATCTTTCCCGGGCGAAAAAAAAAAATAGAATTGCAATTAAATAATTTGAGTGGGGTCGGTGTTTTTTTTTCTTCGGGTCATAAGGTGTACGTAGACCAGTCAAAAATGCTGCTTACATAAATGAGTGCCTTTCAGTTGGAGATCTAAAATCTGTAAAATCTGTAAGTCGGTAAAGGTTACTTAGTGCCGTAAGAACGAGAGTATGATGATGAGTATTCCCGTGTTTATGTAATATAATGAGACCTATTATATATTGGCAAACTGCTATACACTGACTCCGTTATTGGTATTTTCAGTGGCAGCCATTATATTTAACCATAATCCTCTTTACGCTAAAAGCCTTTCACTCAGGTCATTCAGAACGGTATTGACATTTTGTCGTAAGATCAAACGTGTCCAAACGCTTGCAATACAAATACTGGTTCGGATTTCATTTAAGTATTGTAATTTAAAACGTGTGTAAATTTTAGTTCAAAGCTGCCTTTGAATACGCGATATAGTCGAGATGGTGGAGATACGCTCAGTTTAAATTGCCGTGACTACACATTTCCGATTTTGGTGTTTTCACATTCTCCGATGCTGCAGGTGCTCCCGCTACATTCAGCCTAATGACTTTTTGAATAATCCAATCAGAAATAACAAAAGTAAACATGTGATAAAATGTCGGAATTCCAATGGGTAGCTAACCTAACATCTTAAAATGCCGTAGCTACGACAGAATGCTTCTTAGGCATATTCAACTCTCAAATTGTCGCCAAATTGACAAGTAATAATGCCAGACATAAAAAATACATGATTTCATTTTGTGAAACTGGATCGGATACCAAGAAAAACATATTATTTTGATTTATTATATTTTATGCATTTCACTGGTGCAGTAGTATGATTGCATATTTGTTATAAGTTGTTTTATGACATAATAGATGCAAGCATTTCGAAAAAATGAAATTCTGAATGAAGTTACAATGTTTGTACCTTTTTAATATTGTAAATTTTTATGTTTGCTTTAATTTTATTAACTTACCAAAATGTTTGTGTAAACAAATTGCACAATACCTTACCCCCTGAATGCACAGTGCAGCTTCGGCGTTTTTTGTGTCATTCGCTCTGATTACAGAACAGAACAGGAGTGTATTGATTGCTACAAGCATACGAGCTCTTTGACATAATCATAGAAATTCAATATGCATGCACAATAACACACACACAAAAAAGATTTTACAAACAAGGTTTTCTCATATACATTTTTAGTGAGAATGTTTTGATAAAGGAATGCTAAATATTATATCTGTAATTAATATTCATAAGTATTAAATTTGATTAATTTCTCTTGTTCGAAAAGCTTTTATACAATGAATAGCTAATTTTATCATAACTGAAACATTTGTTGCTTTCATTTATTCCGTTAATTTTGCGACGCTATGGTTTGTATAATAGTAACTTCAAAAGGCATAAGGCATAAGTAGACATATAGTCTCCAAATGACTTAAATACTGTCGGTGGGACGTTAACCCTTTCCCTCATATAGACTCATTTTGACGCACTCAATAGGTACCACATAAAGCCTGATCTGCAGAAAACCACAGTTAAACCTTACCAAATTTAATTATAAAGTCCCCATTTCCAGACCACTGAGGAGCAGCGAACAGCATAAAACCTGATCAGCCTGCGAGTAACTCGCAGGCTGATCTGGTTTTATGTTGTTCGCATAGGTCTTTTCGTGGTTTCCTCTATGAGGGAAAGGGTTAAACTTAATTAACAAACAAACAAACTGTCCTTGTATTTTAATATTTATTTGATCATCTTATTCTTACATTATCCTGACACCAGGCTTCTACCCTTATTATGCTAAGCGCTAAGCAAGGGAGGTCTGCCAGTACTTATGTTTATGACTTTCGTGAATTGATGAAACGTTCATAGTCAACTTACAGATCATGTATTAAATCGTTTGATTTGGTATTTCCTGGGCATTCCTAGCCTTGATATATTCCGCTGACAGCGGCTTTTCTTAACGATTATTATCCACATATTTCGTTCTTTCCTTAACTTCACTCAGTTGCTATGTTCTGATGTTCTAACTAAAAAAAATAGTATTAAAGAATAAAATAAATACAATAAAATAAATAAATAAACCTGTCTTATCCGACACCCACTGGGATCAACTGACAATGTCAGATAAGACAGGTTGTCAGATAAGGCAGGTCATTATAGAACATACCTTTAAAATTGGGACCAACAAAAAGTGTCGGATAATACAGGATGTCGTTATGAACAGGATGTCGTTATGAACAGGTGTCGTTATGGACATGTTGCACTGTATTTATAGGACTACTCTTCGGAAGTGGAGGCTTCAACTTTGAATATTTTTGTGGTGATTTGATTGAAAATAAAAGTGACTGACGTCTTTTACGGAAATATTAATAATATAAATGAATATATGGTTTCTGCAATGAATACAAGACTACACATAGATTTTGTTTTTGTAAAAACAAAAATATTTGGCCAGAAGAATTATGAATAACGTATTTTATGTTGACTTGACTTGACTATTTGAGTTCACCGTCGCTTCGACAGTATTTCAGTCATTTAGCGACGTCCAGCTAATTACGGGTGGAGGAAGGCCCCGGATGCCTCCGCGCATTCGGGGTTTGTA
>CM037789.1:44868866-44918866 GCA_021229015.1 Solen grandis | reverse complement strand
TTCAGGTTTTCAATGAGTAATGCTCAACAATTTGAGTTTTTAATGAACATCTTTTTCAGGTTTTCAGTGAGTAATGCTCACCAATTTGAGTTTTAAAATGAATATCTTCTTCAGTTTTCAGTGAGTTATGCTCACAATTTGAGTTTATAATGAACACCTTTTTCAGTGAGTATATTCACCTGTTTCAGTGCATATATAAAACCGTAAGCATATGCATTGCTGGTATCAAAAATAAAATAAAGTAAGGAGTAAGATGTTTATTAGGCCTCGACATACCGAAGTGGTTAAAAATGGTACGGTATATCCTCCTTGCTTGGCGCTTAGCATATAAGGGTAGATCCAGAACTGGTTGGCCCGGTGTCAGGATGTGACTGGCTGTGGTACATGGCAACACTATATCTGTTTCAAGTAGACCTAGTCTCCAAATGACTGAAATACTGTCCGTGGAGGATAATCTCAACAAACAAACTTGAACTGTACGAGAGGAAGTCACTGGTATAGATCCAGTTACACTTCAGTTATTGGTCCCCTACCGGTATTTGCATGAATTGATGACCGTATGGAGATTCTGCACATACATCTTGTTTTTTCTCGGACCAATATTCTGGTATGATAATGGAATAATGGATAATGGAAAAAGTATGCAACTCAACGGTAAAGGACTCGTGTGTTGCGTGCAAACCAGTTACTTGTTCAAATGGTTCCACTGATTTTAACACTACACAAACAAAATGGGATCTTTCCATACTCTGCGTACTAGTGTCGCTGCAACAGTTAGTCATACTAATTACCGGTGGAGGAAGACCCCGATGAACTATCGACCAATCACAAGCCAGCTGAATTTGAATGTTTAGCATCACTAGATAACAGGAATTATTGAGATGTAGTATGCAATGAAGTGTACAGAAATGAATGTACCTTTCATTTTCTTTACCTAACTAATATGCATGCATGCCTATGTATACATGTATAGACCAGTGTTTGCTGTCCATATATGGAAATACCCTCATTAATATGCATACCTCAGGACGACTGTGAAAAGTTCAAAACAACAGTCTATACATTTTTAAAGTGATGGACAATAAGTAGATATGAAGTAATAAAAGTATGTGAAGTTCTAGGCCCTTACATCTCATATTAATGGGATGCCTCCTTACTGTTGCGATCAGTTATGTACCTCACTTTGTGATATAGACAAACCTCTGTGTGTGTGTGTGTGTGTGTGTGTGTGTGTGCTCCACAATACTGGTACTTGTGCCTTTGATTGCATAAAATGGCGTTAAACAATTCAAATAAAATAAAATTAACCAAGAAGAAGAAGATGATGAAATTAAAAGGAACCCATTGCTGTCACTCGTTCAAAGACGTATGTTTTTAATTTCAAAGTTAAGAGATGATAGTTGCAGCACTGGAATATAAAGCAGAATGGATTAACTAATGAAAACTTTCAAATGGCTGTAAACAATTATAGTTTTATTTCGAATCGCATAAAAGAATTGAACAAGTTCTACAGGAATGACAAACTAATTGAGAAAAAAAAATCACAAATCTAAGACTTATGATATGCAGCTAAGGAAATACACAGGCTAATTTTGGGCTGTATAATCCGTTGCCCGTAATTGGCGTGTCAATATAAACATGAAGTTGTCTTAGCCGGGGGCCAAATACCATGCTTTTCACGTGTACTTTGTGCTGAATTAAAACGTGAACATCGTAGTTTATACGCACGCCAGACTACAGCGTCTTCCTTCCGAGCGTTCGTATAAACGCCACACAACACAAAGTTAGACCACGACTTACTTTATTTCACCAATCACAGGACAGCATAGCCGTTGTCTATATCGTATAGACCACGGGTAAATGTCTATCTAAGTCAAGTTTTCCTCGTGCAAATAGATTCTTAAGTGAGGGGAGGCCAGATTTGAACTAGAAACGAGACACACTGGTTGAATTCATTCACAGATGCAATGACAAATTCACAAATCTAATGTTTGAATTTAAAAAAAAAAAAAAAAAAAAAAAAAGGAAGAAGAAAAGAAAAAGACAAGAAATTTTTTAAACAAAAACCAATGTTGCTGACATACGCGTATAACATTGCATATACATTTACCTTAGTCATTTTCATGCAGTTCTGGCTCGAGTTCCACTAACAATACTTAGGCGTAATAAAAAAGTTACTTGTTTCAACTTATCCGACCCACTCTATTTTTTGTACCAACCCTGGACTTTTTTTCGTAGTTTTCGTAGTTTCCGACCTTCCGATCCTATTTTTTTCAGAGGTGTAAGTGAAAACAAACAACTTTTTTTTCGCCTTAAAGATAAATCATATTTAGATCCTTAAATTAGCCGGAATTCCGGTTTTACGATATACTTAAGCTACTGACTAAGCTGACAAATATTTTCATACTGTCAAACAACTATTTGTAAAGAGACGATATTTTGGAGTAGTTTTATTAGAAAAACCTGAATGATTAAATTCACCCCTATGTATATAAGTATTACTTAGCGTTAAGTCTGATAGGTGGAATTCGAGCCTGGCGACAGGTAGTCTTAGGAAGAAGTTCAAATCATCGCTTCTAATTGCTCGTTTGTGTCTGACTTGACATTCGCGTAGCTAGTGACGTTTACAGCATCAATTTGAAAAATGTTCTGGGTCGGAAGACAATCTAATTGGGTAATTGAAACGTCTTCAAGGGAATCAACCCCAAAATGGTTTGGTGTCTAATGCACGTGTATCCTACAAAGCCCTGTGCTGGACGTATTTAACGCATGGGAACTATTTTAATACATGCACGAAATTCTCAATTCCCGCAATCGTCGCGATATGTTTTGGGCCATCGCGAAATAAATCGTAGAATATAGTACATTAGTTGACATAAATTATTACCCTAATGATTGACGATATTTATGTAGAAACAAAAATGATGATTTTTGCCCATAAATATATGATAATGATGATGATGGTCTACATATCATTTGTAATTGTTTAACCTTTGAGGATATATGACGCATATATGTTTGAAAATATCATTAGAAAAGACCTAAAATTTTAGAATCGCGAGAGTGTAGTGTAGTGAAACAATATTATTTAATTTGTACAAATTTACTAAATTAGCATTTAACCGTAGAAATTATTTAATACATACATTATTTTATATGACGTATATATTTCAGCTCTTCCTCTCATAAACAATGTTGTTTAGATTTATTTCGTCGGTGTTGATATATATGTTAACGTCCTTTATGTGCATGTACGTATTTATTTTTATGTGTATATGATAAATGATGTACAATATAGTACAAGATAATAATTTAAAGCTTTTGTTCTGTTCTGTATAATTATTACATAGCGCTAAGTATGGTTGGTTGACTTTTGGTCTATTTATTTTTTGTGCGTTGCAAACTTAGTTGATAAAATCTTTGACAATAAACCGATTATTTATTATCCGTGGTCTAAGTCAGATAGACCACGCGTAACCGTTATCTATGAAATGTGTCCTCGCTACGCTCGCCTCTAAATTCCATAGACATCGGTTATTCGTGATCTATCCTGTACTTAAAAGATAAATTTTAACTCTCAAATATATATAATAGGACAAGTGTAGTAAAAATGGGGACACAAAACCGATTTAGTCGCTTTATAACACCCTTGTTACGTAGCTGCGAGGCTAGTCGAGGTTCCTCCAGAAGAGTAGTCGTATTTTTTAACAATGCGAAGACCCTTCTATACGGTGCTCCCTTGAAATGTTACTATTTTTAGATTTTTCCAATTTCGATGGAATCACCATGCATTTTCGCTATCTATGTAATGTTATTTATTTTTAAACACAAATAAAACAACTACTGAATTGTTACTGAATGACCTTGATACACTGTATACTTAGTAATGTATCGTAACGGACGCCAAATCTGACAAAAAATCAGCTCGTTCTTTTTGTTATTTCATTATCTTTTTTTCCTCTTTTGAAAACGGAAAGAAAATAAAAAATTAAACCGCATTTTCAAATTTGTACAACGTTTTGAACGAGAGATGCATCGTTTCGTTCTTTAATAAAATTGGTTACCATGGAAATCACGAAACAAACAAAAAAATTATATCGGAGCATACATCGTCATGTCCGGCGTTAGATTCCAATTTCAAAGTGTGGGACAACTGGGTTTAATAATGCCATTTTATTACAAGACGAATGTTATATCGTCTGAGTTATAAGAAATATCTGAAAAAAAATGAAATCACGGTGCATTTGATTAAGTTTCTTGGTTGTTTAGTTGTCGAGTCGTCTAATAGTTAGGTTGTAAAAGTCACTGGTGATTCATGACTTTATTTTAAAAAGCCTGATCTATGTAAACACAAACATTATTCACTTTCTTGTTCACTGTTTCATATCGTAAAATGGTTTTAAGGCAGTTATGAGCCTACTTTAAAATGTGAAATGACGTAGTTATGACATTTTTAATTTACTATAGAAAGGAAACTGTCTAGACGGGGGATTCACAAATAACATAAAAACGTATTTATGTTGAATTTGAAACAAATCACCACCAAATTACTCAGATAAGGATTTAACTCCGACTTCAAATAGATTTCTAAAAATTAAACATAAGTAATCAAATCTGCTTCTGTATATCAGTTAATAAAATATGAAGAACAAAAGTTCAAGGTTCTTTGAAGTCATTCATCTTTCTATAACCATCGAGTTAAACTCAATAAATAAACACGAAAATATAGAATAAGTTTTACGAATGCTTTCCAACGTTACGTACCTGAGTAATGAACATTTGGAACTGAACTAAGTTCAGAAGTATGAACTTCATAGGTCTTACAATGGTATTTCAATATTTTGAAATTTTGCACATATCTCGTATGTTGGAAAAAAACTAAATATATAATTAGACAGTACCCATTTAATTTGAACATATAGTGTGACACATTATTAAATATCATATTTGAGTCAGTGGCAACTTTACATGGGTTGAGAGGGGGAGGTTTAACACAACGATCAAAAAGAGGAATACAGTGGGAACTTTGGCATAGATATCAATCACGAAACAGCTCTAAATACCCCTCCTGAGACGTTAATTCATGGATCCGCTGCTGTTATTCACGAAACATTCGAAGAAAAGGCTACCGTACTATTTCATCAATATGATTTGTCTAGACAATGTCTCTTTAACTAACAAACTGTATCTTTTGTTTGAAATCCAGCGCGACTTGAAACTCCTAATATTGTCTGATAGAAATAATAAAACAAGATGTGTTCAAAACACTATGACCTCGTTTGAGGAGGTCATATGTCAAATAATTGATGTCAACTGAAAGCCATTTATGAGTGGAGTAGGTATTGTAGATATATAGACTTATGTATATAGTAATGCCAAAGACAAAAAAGTAAATAATTAATAAAAATAAAAAATAAAGGGAGCTAATTTCAAATTCCATTGAGTTCTGTTTCATTTCATTGCACTTCTGCTACTCATTACCTATTTAAAATCAATACTTCATATAGTTCATGAGTTATGTTCTTGACAATAATTATTTATAAAATAAAGAAAGATAATCAGAAAATCAGACGAGGCATAGTTATATTTCTTGGTTACTACACTGCTCCTATTTGCTGTCATATTAAGTTTCAAATCCTTTTGGTTATGAGTTAATAAATAATAATTAAATAAATAAATAGAGATAATAAAAAACAGACTTGGTAGAGTTATGGTTTTCAGTCACTGAACTATTCCTATGTGCCATCCATTAATAATGAAGTTTAAAGTCTATACTTTGTATAGTTTTCAAGTATACAGTAAATTAGTTATTCTCGGGACATAAATTCATTGTAAAATTAAATAAAGGGAGATTATTCAAAACTGGCCTATGTAGAGTTATGTTTCTTAGTCACTGCACTTCTTCTAGTCACATTGTATTCATATATGAAGTTTCAAGTCAATACCTTTTATAGTTTTTAAGTTATGGCCAATGTTAAGGTTGCTGACAAACCAACAAACAAACAAATAAAACAGCAAGGCAAAAACAATATGCCCCCGATCACAGATCTTGAGTGCATAAAACAAATTATGATGATATCAAGGTTCCATATCTATCGTTTTTGTAAGTGTCAATGGATTTAAATATATGTAAATAATAAATGAAAGAAAACAGTTCCTCGGTAAATAATTTGAGTGAATTTGAATTTTGCAAACATCAGTCTGTTTTGAATATGTTTAAAATATCTATAATTAAAATTAAGGACGAAGCAAATTGGATTTATACATAAATATTATATCGTTACCATCTATACTTTGAATCAAATAGATCTCCGATTCATCTCAAAAATCAATATCAGTATCAGTTGCATCAAATATCGACTTATGTATCGTTTGAATCAACCATCCCCAAAAATCTATTTCCTATTCGTAAATGCTTAAAAATGATTATAAGTTCTGTAGAATTTGTGTTGGAAGCGGATGGTCAAGAGTTCGATCCCCGACCACGACATACCAAATTTTAATAAATTATTTAACTAGTAGCTTTCTGCTGATTGCCCAACATATCTAAAGGGTAGTTCCATGACTTATTTGCCAAGTGCCGGAATAATGTGACCGGTCGCGGTACCATGACACATGTAAACGATGTGCTACTGACGTGTGATAACATCAGTTTATTTCATTTTTGACTTATACAAATAGTACCTCGTCAATCAGTACAATATTACAATGTGAACACGTGACAAACAACTTATCTAATACGAACTGCTATCACTCACTCACTCACTCACTCACTCACTCACCACTTCACCAGACACCTCACCCATCTATATCATATCTAATTCAACGGCATACCTGAAAAAAAGAAAACATAAACTACAATAAGGAGGATGGACTTTCAAACTTAATATACTATATCAATCACATATGATTATTGTAAAACCTCATGTAATATATTTGATTTTCTCATTTTAAATGCCAGTTCAATATACTTTCCTAACTTCAATAATTTTTTTTATTACAACACCTTAATAACTCCAAAAATTTAGCCATTGAAGGTTTTACAAAATAATATTGTGTTTAATATATTTTACTCTTAAGTCATGGTATAATGTACACTTCAATACAAAATGATACTCATCTTCCACATCATTCAGGTTACAATACACACACTTCCTTTCAGCTCTCTCCACTCTATCTCTCACATATCTTCCCGATTCAACTCTTAACATATGTGATGACACTCTAAGTTTAGCTATTGCTATCCTAATATTTCTAGAAAATATATTATATAAATATGATTCCATTTCAAACCCAGTTTTGATATGCTTATATAAAGAATCCAATACAACACTTTTATTTAAATCACAAAACCAGTTTTGTAAAAAGCCATCTGTAATTCTTTGTTTAAACAAAGAAAAAAACTCAGTATGACATAAACTATATGGATTATTCCAAGCATAAGAGAACCCGTATTCATTAAGAATTGTTTTGACATTAGTTACCCAACTTTTATATCCTTTATTGCTATCTTCAATTGCTATACTATATAATGTTTTTAATAAAATGTTATCAGTAGATGTTAATTTTAACCAATACTTAACTATTGCTGCAAGTCTATTAATAGAAAGCGGAAGTCTCCCTAAATCGCCGTATACCGCTATAGTACTTGTAGCCATTTTCACTCCTAGTATTAATTTGCAAAGTTTTAACTGTACTCTCTCTATATCCTTACACTTAGTTAAACCCCAGACCGGACAATAATATGATAATATTGACCCTACGAAGGCATCGAAAAGTTGAAGCGACATTTTAGGATTTAATTCATATTTAATTACGTTGTTTAAAAGAATACCAGAGGTCCTTAAAGCTTTTCCTATTATATACTGATTATGTAACACAAACGAGCCTGTGAAATTAAATATAACACCTAAATAATTGAAGTCATTAACTACCTCTATTAGTTCATTATTATATAGCCAAAATTCAGATGTTTTCACAGGACCTCTTTTACGGAATACAACAATCTTGGTTTTAGCAACATTTACATCTAGTCCCCTCCTATCGCAATACTCTTTCAGTAAATTCAAACTACTTTGTAGATCTTCCGTAGAATTTCCAATAATGACCATGTCATCCGCAAACAATAATAAAATAATACATACATCATGAAATGATAATCCACTATCAGCTCCTTTTTGAAGAAATAATTCTAAATCATTCAAAAACAATGCAAAAGGTGCTGGCGAACTGGTTTGGCCCTGCCTCAAGCCAACAGCTATTTCAAAGAAATCTGAATACTTATTATTACCATGCCGCACACAAGATTTAACAGTAGTATACATCGATCTGAATATATTTAAAAACTTACCATCAATTCCAATATTGAACAATTTAAACCAAAGGGCATTCCTATACACAGAATCAAATGCCTTTTTAAGGTCAACGAATGCACATGGTAATCTTTTATTATTATTAATGAAGTGTAAGACTATATTATGTAAGACAAATACTGCATCAACGGTGCTACATTTTTTTCTAAATCCAAATTGAGCATCTGATAATATATTATTGTTTTCATCCCATTTAGTAACTCTATTATTCAAAACTCTAACAAATATTTTCCCAAAATTACTCATTAATGTTATTCCACGATAATTATTTGTATCATTTGTGTCCCCCTTTTTATGCAAAGGCACGATATATCCTTCTGACCAACATTGTGGAAAATGTCCACTAGTGAACACCATATTAAAAACATCAGTTATATGTCCAGACAATATATCCATAGACTCAATAAAATAATCATTTAATAAATCATCACTTGGGCAAGAACTCTTATTACGTTTTAATTGCTTAATGGCATTTTCAACTTCATTAATACATATTGGCTTATTTAACTCATCGAAAGTTGGGTTTTCCATATTCATGTTATGATTTTCACAAAAATCTTCGACTTCATCTAATTTTGTAATTTTTATATCATTATAAATATTACTGAAGTACTGTTTAAATTCTTTAAGTGAAATGTCCTTCTGCGTTATATAAGTTTTTGATTTAAAGAAACACCAGAATTCTCCTGGACATTTATTCTTCAAGTTACTTAACTCGACCGCACGATTTCTTGTATAAATATTCTTTTTCTTATGAATTAATTGTTTATAATGTTTTTTATGATTACAAAGCTCGTTTTATTATGTATGGATAACACTATCATATGTCATTCTGCTCAAACAGCTGTTTCCGGTTTCGTATAACCATTACATATTTACTTATATTTTACACGTTACATATAACTTTAAGGCCGAATAACACCACTCCGTGTCACGCGCGTGTATTCTAAATATACACATAGTATATTGAACTCTAACAGCTGAATTAAATGTGTTTGGTGCAACTTAATACATATAGTGTTGAAAATGTACGAAAAAAACGTAAATATTCATTCATTATTTGAAACTAGTTTCTAAGTGTTAGATTACAAACGTGATTTGTTCACAGTCCGTGCATTCATGTTTTTGTTTGTTTGTTTTTATAATCGCGAATAAAGGTCAGTATAGGTCATATTATAAAAAGAATCTGATATGAATTGTAATTTCATATCAACTTTTACTAAACTCGTTTATGAAAAATGTTAAGCTCACCAGAGACTCGCTTAATAACATTTTCATGAACTCGTTTAGTCAAATTTGATACGAAATAACAATTCATGTCAGATCCTATATATCTGTAACAATGTCTCAAAATGTGGAAACAACAACAACAACAACTGTATCTAGGACGTTAAACCCAACAAAACAAATAAGAACTATATACTATACTGTAATACTTCGTACTTTGTCATGCGGATACAACGTTGCTATTTCTATTGTTTTCTATCATTAATCAAGTCTACAACTATTCGAAGAGAGAATTATTCATTCATAGACCCCAGCTTTCAAAAATATGAACCCCAAAAACAAATGTTCCCTTTTTGACTTTGGTTATTGATTCAAAGAAATATAATGACAAGAGACAAGTAACGATTTTACATTATATAAAACATATCATATACACAAACATTTTTTTTCAATACTGTGTGTATAATAAATAGTATAAGAACTGAAGACATTAGGTTCGATTGCTGAATTCAAAATAGTACTAATCTCTCTATCATGATGTTGACAAGGGTATTTTTTTAACTGATTGACCGTGTCCGAGGGTACTGTGACTGGATGTGATCTTAGGTTTATGAACCCATTTGGTCATGTATATTTGACGTTCTTTCTTTTTATGCAATTTCCTGTTGTTGTTTTTTTATGTTAACTTTTGATTAATTTTATCTTGGCTTTCTTCTTTTTGAGTTTCCTTATTGTTAGTACATGTATATAGTGATAGGATCAATTACTTTCTTGTCTCTTGGAGTAAGGTAATAAGATGCAATAATCACCGAAAAAAACGTTGCATAATTACTAGAATCGCATAAAATGTATAGTATATTCATTTTGATTTTTTCATTTTTTTAATAAAAATATGCATCGTAAGAGTTTAACTTTAAATAGTGCTATACTGTTAATCAAATAAGAAATGTTTTGTTTGGCACATGCTGATCAGTGAATATTTAATGATTTTACAACGCAAACTATTTGCAAAATGTGAAATACTTGGCATAAAGAAAGTTATCAGTCATTTAATCTTGTTCTTACCGTTTTTATTTCTCGTAATTTTATGTGGTTGCAAGAACATTGTGATTCAGACGATGCTGAACTACTTTTGCAATGGCTCAAAAGACAGCATGCTTATATGCTACACTACATTTGCATTGAGTAATTTGAAGCCATACGTTTCAACCATTCATTATAAGCATGATCCGATTGAATTTCTAGACATATGGATTTTGGATGTTTATTGAAATAACAAAATATGTTTCAATTAAACAAAACTAAAATACCATGTACAATACAAATCTTTAACAAATTGCGTTACAGAAAGTTACCAAATACAAATTCGGAAACATTGAACTATACCAACTTTGTAATCTTAGATTTTATAGAGCTTAATCTTATTAGCGAAAACATGTCGAATCGAATAGCAAAACAATTACTTACTTTCATTATTTGTTAACAAATGTACACTTAGATGCACTGCAACAATATATTAAACTGGTTTCCTAAAAGCGTTTATCTTGACGGATAGTTTTACTGCAATTTCAATTGATAAACCAAAAAGGTTTTAAAGAGGTTGAATCTAACACCAGATCTTAATTGCCCACGTGCTACTTTAATTGCGCCCACGTTTATATGCGTTAAGTCGAAATTCGTAAAGATATAGAGAACTTTGAGAAGATAAATGTAAAAGATGCACACTTTGCTTAGCTGTATGTAAATGAAAAATCGTTGAAATGTGATAATACATCTGGTATACTCACCAGAAATAACTGTGCCAGCAAATGATAGACATTGACATATAGATATATATAATGATAAAAAGACATATAATGATACGTAGACAAAGACATAGATATATATAGATAAAGACATATGTTGAATGTTTTGTAAAAGATAATATATACCAAAATTTTTAAAATGTGTTGTCAATTCCGTCAGGGGTCGTGGGTTCGATTTTCGGCCATGATGATGATGTTGATATGGCATCTCCTTTGTTAGGCGCTCAGCATTTAAGTGAAATTCGGGGACAGTTTGGGTCCATGCAAAGACATTTTAATGAAGTGTAGTATCACACCACTTGTCGACAGCCAGACACCCTGTATCCGTTTCATTTTAACAAAAAAAAAAAAAAAAAAAAAAAAGAAAGAAAAAAAAAAAGAAAACGACTAAAATATTGTCGGCATAGCTAATTTACATCGATCAGTCAGTCTAGAAACAGGTCTCGACATGTAATTAGATTGAGAGATGATGGGACATCAGTTAAAATACCCGAATCAAAATTTGAATAGGACTAATTATGAGTTACCTAGCCCTTTTTAACATATATAGTGTTTTAGTATTTATACTAACGTCAAGCTTATTACAGGTGGATGTTGACAGCGATAGGTCTACTGTATAACAGGTGTGGAAAACTCATTTGGTAGACTTGCTTTAAAGCTATCATTACCCTGTAAGAAAGATTCTAGCGATCGAAGAAGTCTAAGTGACATATTTTTAAATGTGCTCTGAACGCTTTCATTCTACAACGTCGATGACAAATTACAGAAAAAAAAACATTGTATTTTGGTTAGTATAATGCAATTTCAGTATAAAAAATGTATTACTATTATATAAGCTGAAGATGGTCTCAGCGAATTCGCTTCGTTCCTCAATAAATCGGAATTCATTGTTGCTTTCCTTATTTATAGCACACACGAGGTTCAATGAAAACCACTAATATAACAATATTAGTAATATAAAACCGTTTGGTATAATAAGCCACAATTACCATGAATAATCCGCACAAGCCCTAATTTGAACATCCATCCATATGCGTTCGAGAGAATGTTCACCTAGATGAATACAATATTGTCTGTCTGAACTGAAAAAAGACAAAGCATTGAAGTTATATATAATATATATAGTTTATCTAGGTTGTTTGGTAAATGTTTGAAAACTCTGTCTCTTAAATATCCCCAGAGTTAGAAGTCCAGAGGGCACAGGTATGGCAAATGAGACGGCCACTCCTTTTTCAACTTAAATGAAAAAAAACTTGTCTCTGAATTTCTTTGATAAACAATTAGTTTCCCGTTACTTCATCATAACGTCATGACGTCAATTGTTTTTCTTGTAATTTCTTAGCAAACAAAACGTCATTATAATACCTTCAGTTTGAAATATAAAACATTAAAATTGGTTCATAAATAAAATTTTAACAGCCACTTGTAATGGTATCAGATATTCTGAGACACTCTGTATATATATTCAAAACATCTTTATGATACAATTTATGTTCCAAGCCCAAATATAGGACTGGAGTAATATCAAGATAGGAAACTACGGCTGGCCCAAGGACCTTTCTAGAAATTCAAACATATTCCATCTAAAATACAAAACTGCTTTTGTTTCTTATATTCTTAAAAATGAAATGATATACGATAACTATCGACTTATCGCCTTTCAGAATACACGAACACTTCCTGCATATGTGAATAGATGAATAGATGATGCAACTATTTGAAAAAGATTGGCAAGGTTTCGTATTTGTTTATTAACCCTGTAAAATTGCATAAGCGTTGACATATCTTCTTGATACATCAACCATTATATTGAAATAGGGAAACAGTATATAGGATAAAAATAAAGCCACGTCCAATACCTATTTTTTGCATATATTTCTTTGATTGTTGATTGTATTTGATTAGTTTTAGCAATTCCGGAAACTTGAAGTATGCTGTGCTATTATAACATTCAAATATTTGTGATATTAAATATTTTGTTTAAGTTTTTTATCCGTCAAAAGAAAAACTCTATCAACGCAAATATGTCGACTCATATCTAAAAATTATTTACCCTATAAAAGGACTTGTCAATTGTGAAATGACATGGAGAATACTGACTTAGGATGAATAAGCCATGTCCTGGTATAAAGCTTTTGTGTTACTAGCTTCATTATGCTCGAATATCAGCTTGTTCCAGTTCACAAAGAGTGATTGCCTTTCTTACACTTTCAGATGAGTCACCAATTTGTTAAATGCATTCCCGTTGTGCGTATCCATTGCGAAGGTGATTAATCCGTTTGGATTCTCTATATTTCGTTCAAAAAAGTGATGATGTTCATATGTTTACAGTACCTTGGAGAACATTTATTTCTGGCACTGTTCGTTTGGCAGCTCCAAATACAAACATTTCTTTTCAAGAATTGATATGCATTTAACAAATATGTGGGTGAATGGGGCATCTTTTTTATATTTAAAAAATAAATAACAATTTCAGGATAAGGCTATAGTTAAATAAATGTTTGTTTGTAGTGCTCCGACGCTGAATTCCAGGGGTAGATAGGAAGGTAGGTATTTTTTATTTCAAATGATACATATATAGCTGAAAGTGTTTTTTTTTTTCTACGGAATGAGATCAAAATAAAAATTTAAAACTCAAAGATTAAAAATAAAAAATAGTAGGGGCCATTTTTATGGGTCGGTCGGAGCACTACAAACGGACACATTTTTTTATTTTGTCTAAATTAAAAAAATATGATAAAAAAAGATTGTTTGGCTGCTTTGCATATTTCTCATCTTTTAATTCAAATTCATTTCAGACAAAGGTGCACAAGGAATTGTATTAAGTCAGAATGGAAAACAGAATCAATATTCATTTTAAGTTTATAAATGGATGTCTTCGCTGAAAGGACCCCTGGGTACTCCTTATGATTTGAAACCGTGATTTACGAACACTTATCTTTCATTTAGTTATAAACATAACATACACGTTATAAAGACATGTTTGTAGCTTATTTATGGTTAAATACACATTTACGTAATCCAGCTTTTTTTTAAAAAAGCATGAAAGGGGAATATTCTCACAAAAGATCATATATATATCAAGCTAGTGACACCAGTACATATAGTAGTTAAGTTTATTCTTATGGTAGATGAGCTTTAAACAGAGTTGATTGTTTAATGTGATCAGTATTATTATTTTGAAATAAACTGAGAAAAAACGTTTTGAAATAATATATAAGACATTTTATACACGTAAATGTATATTAAACGTCCTGGGATATTTTTTTCATATTGCTTTGTTATGATAAATATATAAAAAAAGATATTGAAAAGTTTCCTGACTGTTTTCCGTTATTTTGGAACCTTCATAAAATCATAAAGTCAAAGGCTATCTTTCAAATAATACCAAACGTTTCCTTACAATTCAGTCTACTATGCAGCTCCTTAAACACTACCTGTTTTGTATATTACTTTAAAATGTAGAAGGAATTTAATTTCACACAGATTTAAAACTTCAAATACATATAAAAAAATTAATTCTACGAATTTCCTGATAGAAAACTTCCCCTCTTTATGGACATAACCCAATGTTGTTGTTTTTTTGTTGTTTTTTGTTGTTGTTTTTTTTTCATCAGTCATTTGCTGGTAAATATTATTTAAAGCTGTAGTATTTAAAGAAATGATAGATCTCTACAACAATTACGCCACCCGGAAACAGCAAGTATTTGGTTTTATCATATATAGGTTGGTTATTGAAGCATAAAACAATATACGGCACACATCTTAGTGTGTTAACATTTAAACAGGGGCTGCTCATATTGTTTTAAAACGGGATTTGAAAATGAGAGAAAGTTTTGTTTAAAAGGATTTCCCATCGTCTAACCAAAGACCATACTAATTACAAAAAGAGACTCTCGTCAAAATGGCAGATTTCTTTGTTGAAACTGAATACATTCTTTTTTGTGTGATTTTTGTGTGATTTCTCAACAAAGTTATTAAGGATGAAGAGACGTGGTTTCATTTAGTATGCGAGAGCATGAGCCAAGGGACAGCAAAACATTTTTTATAGCGTATCATGAATGTTCAAAATAATATCATTCTTCCATGCTGCAATGCTAAAAACTAATTGTTTCAGTGCGAAATTTTGAAAAAGCTAAAAAAGAAGCTTTCTCGTGTAGCAAAAAGTACAGAGATGAACATGAAATATTTATTATTTTGCATGACATCGGGCATAAAAGTACAAACACAATAACTTTACACTAGCAAATGAATGCTCATCAAAATATATTTTTATTTTTAATTTCCATCTCGTACAAACAATTTCCTTAAATAAAATATCGCTAAAATGCATTAGTAAAATGAAGTCTAAATTACGTTATATATGGTCCTTCCCAATAGTAATGCGTGGCTTGCCATGACATAACTCAGGCATGTCTATTTAGAAAAACACTCACATATCTGATTATTTATGTATACGTACTATGGATGTTTCAAATGTTTTAATATTTTTATAAAAGAAAAGGTATTGATTATTATCGACTAAACTTTCTTTAAGATTTACACAAACCTGTAGTATATATTGAGATACTTTAAAAACATTAGGTAGGGTTTTGTGCTGAAATCAAAAATGTTTACTTAATGATATTGTAACGAATTTGTGGTTTTAAAACTAAAATCACACGCTTACATTTTGAAATTAATTACACAAACACGCTATATCTGTCAAAGCTGAAGTTGTAAATGATTTGAAATCCCTGTGATAATCATGAATTGATATTTGACTTTTCTCGTAATGCCCATGTCGAAATTTGTAACTTAATTTCAATTTTGAATTTTAGAAAAAAAGCATTTTAATATAAACAAACTGACTCCCACGGAATGTAAAAAGATGTGCAGTTCATAGGAACTTGAAACAAAGGTATATTGAAGAACTACGCGGAGTCTTATAATTTTCTCCCCTATTTACAAAATAAAATTTATACCGTAACATACATTTCTGTCATTTGGGAATTCATTGATGTACTTTTAGGGTTTTTACTACAGTTTACTGTCTCAAAGTTTTAGACATGAACAGGAAGAACATTGATGATTAAGTGTAACGAATTTAGGATATTTGCAATTTTCATATGTAAGCTACTACGCTTAAGGGGTAATTTCGTTAGTAAATGTAATCAAAAATACTCATCATTGTCATATTAATAAATCTACGAAAATAAGTCACAAAGAGATAATCACCGTTTAAGTCGACGAGAAAGAGAGAATACAGCCTGTCCCTGTTACCATAGAAACAGCTCAATAGCTCCGAAAGGAACGCGGTGACCAATTCATTTTTCATTATATTGATCAATAATAATATTTACATGAAAAAAAGGAAACAAAATTCGATATAAAAATCGAATATGTATTTAGGATATATTTAAGCCGTCACAATGTCAGCGTTTCTACGTTTAAAGGGTTGTTTCGCCATTAAAAGGATTCTACAATTCTCATCATTGGGTCATATTAAAAAGTTAGACATTTCGAATGACTAAGAAAAGTCCTAAGTCGCCAATGGATTATTACCGTTAAAGTCGTCGAGAATACAGCCTGTAGAAACAATTCAAGAGTTCCAAAATGAAATCTGATACCCCTTTCTTCATTGTTTTGTTTAAGCAACTTTTAAGAATATTTACATGAAAACTAAAAAAAAAATCATCGAAGCGTTTTCTGAAAAATAAATGATAGTGCGGCTTTTTTCTCTCTTCATTTTCCAAAAATCCTATGTTTTATTTCGTTATACTTTTTTCAGATCGTATGGTCTTAAGGCAGTGATGTGCCTACTTTAACATGTGAAATTTCGTGGTTATGACATATTTAATTTACCATAGAAAGAAAACTGTCTAGACGGGGGATTCACAAATAACATTTAAACATATTTCATGTTTATTTTGGAACAAATCACCACGAATATAAGATAAGGAATTTACCTTCCGATTTATATTTAAAAAATAGACATAGTTAATCAAACGAGGCCGTGTATATCAGATAATAAATTACAAATACCAAAAGTTCAAGTTTAAGCGCAATGAATAAACAAAAGAAAGCAAAGAAGTTTTATGAATGTTTACCAACGTTACGTACATTTGAAACTCACGTAATTCAGAAGAAAGAACTTCATAGAATTGTCAGTGCCATTTCAATTGCGTTAAAATATTACGTAAACATATCTTGTATGGTGAAAATAGTATATGTAAATATCCATCAAATTTGAAAATATAGTGTGATGTTGTAATTTGAGTCAGTGGGGAATTTAAATTGGTTTGTAAGGGTAAGTTTAATATAGCATCAAAAGGAGGAACACAATAGGACCTTTTGCTTCAATATAGATCAGTGATATCCGTGCAGAATTCCAGCTTCACCTGTCCCCAACCCCGAGATGTGAATTCATGGACACGCCTCTGTGATTTATTAAAAAATCCAGAGATTTAACCATATCGCTTCCAACCAAATCTTGAATCATATATATATATATATCCGATGCATCTCAAACATCGATATATGTTTCGGATCCATCATAATTTTATCGACTTGGATATAGTTTATATAGTTTTTCAGCCATTCCAAAAAATCGATTTTCTATACATACATGCTTATAAAATGGTTATATATTCTGTAATACTGCACCCAGTGGCCAAGTTTTTTGAAGATATGGCTCAGACGCGGGTGGTCAATAGTTCGATTAACAACATACATGTACCTAAATATCTAGTACCTGTATTGGTAGTTATCTGCTTATTGCCGAACACGTGTAGCCACAAGGTATTTCTATGACTCATTCGTCCAGTGCTGGAATTACTTGGCCAGGTGCCGATGTCACTTGTAAACTGTATGCTACCGACGTGTGATAACACTTTATCAGTCTAAAAATGACTGAAAAACTGAATATCGGACGTCAAATCCAGAAACAAACATATAACTACATGTATTTTCTATATTGTCGTACTTTGTCATGCAGACGCAACATTGTTATTTATAGTGTTTTCTCCCACTATTAAAGGTCTACCTGCTCTCATAGCAACTTCGCAAAATGGGAATCGTTCATTCGTAAAACTATGAACCCACAAAATGCATCCTACAAATTGATATGATAACTGATAAATGAAAAATAACGATCTTTACATTATACATTATTTTTTGTATTGACATAAATATGTTCATTCAGTACGGGGCCGTGGAGAGCGAGTTCAGTTGACTTGCTTAGTCACAAGTTTGGGTTCATCCAGTTCGATTATTAAGTAGGAATGCTTTTAGTGCTTGCGTAGTGTGGTCTAGTGCCTACTGTGTACTCGGGGTCTTCCTCCACCTGTAATTAGCTGGACGTCGCTATATGATTGAAATACTATCGCAGCGACGGTAAACCCCAATACAACAACAACAACATCATTCAGTACTGCATTTAAAGTGATTAAGATAAGAGCGGAGATATTAGGTTCGATTGCTTAAGTCAAAAAGTACTTATATCTCAGTCAGTATGTTAATAAAGACAATGTTATATTGATTGACTGTGTGCGATGATACTGTGACCGGAGACTGTATAAAGTTTTTACTCTTGGTGGTACTTTGCTGGCTGACGGTTCCAGTAAGGTGTGCGGTATATGTTGGTATACCCTGTCTTATGTAATGCCCAGTCTTTTTTTTTATCTTTACTTGCACCTTTTGAATATACATTCATATAAAATCAAATTATGCATCGCCAGAGTTAATTAGATTTAAGCAATATTTAAAAGAATATGAAATGTATACAGTGCTATTATGTTTTTCTAATAATGTTTAAAAAAGTTTGTTATTTTGGCAAGTGCTTATCACAGAATATTTAATGACTTTACAACGCAAACTATTTGCAAAATGTGAAACACTTGGCATAAAGAAAATTATCAGCTATTTAACCTTGTTCTAAACGATTTTATTGCTCGAGTTTATATGTGATTGCAAGTGCGGCATGGTTAAGACTGTAAACTACATTTGCCATGGTTCATATGAAAACATATATTTCTGTGTAACATTACATTTGCAGTAAGTAATCTAAAGCCATACGATTTTATGTTGAATATTGACCATTTTATAAGCTCCATTCGGATAAATTTCTAGATACATTGTATATGGATTGTGGAAACTTACTGCAACGCCGAATTTTTTTTCAATAAAACAAAGTGCAGGACAAATCTTAACAAAATGCGTTACAAAACGCTATTAAACATAATTTCGAAAACATTGAGTTACACCAACTTTGTAATCATAGATTTCGTAGAGCAAATCTTATTAACTAAATTTGTAGCATTAATAGCAAAACAAGTATTTACTATGATATTATGTAAACTCGGATGCACTGCAACAATATATTCAACTTGTGCCCAAAAATAGGTTATCTTGACGAATATGCCCGTCTCAAAGGAGATGTGTGGTGAAATTGATAATTAGATCAACCGAAAACAAAATGTTTTCCATGGAGAAGAAGCTTGGATTTATTATCAAATCCTAATTACCCACGTGTTATTTTAATTACCCCCACCTCTATATGCTTTTAGTCGAAACTTTGAGTAGATAAATCAATTTATTATTATTTTGTGTGACTGATGAACACGTTTCTTAACTGATCTGTAAGAGAAAAAATCACTAAAATGTGGTAATACATCTGTTTTACTCTTCAGCAAGGCACATGCCAACAAAAGGATTTGCTAATAGTATATACGAATATATTATATTAAAGGACCGATGACAGGGTATAAGGAATGTTCAAAGACTGGTTGGGCCTATGCAAGGATATTTTAATAGAGTGTACCACACTTGTGTTTTTTTAGTTAGTTACGCGATTAGATTTTAATGAGTATATTTGTACGGAAGCATAAAGTAAAAGCATGTAGTAAAATGCATATTTAACATGTTAAAACTGATATTTAAATATTATAGATACCTCAAATGTACTTGATACTTTAATGCATTTATACAGCACAATTATATACTTACAATGTTATGTACTGTTAATTCTAGTTAAATGAAAAAATAATAGCAGCGTCTTGCAGAACAAACAGAATCCGCGGCATATCTAGTATCCGTAGTCCCTAGCGAATCTGCAGTCACTCACCGTTCAAACCTTAAAAGCGGCAGTTCATTGATTAACTATTTAATTGATTTATTTTTTACAAAATTAAAGGATGATATAGAGGATATTTGTTGATTTCAGTATAAGATCGCATTTAATTTCTCCGAGTGAGCCTAGAAAGTAATATTTTCATGAGTGAAAATATAACTTAAAAGGCTCATGAGTAGTAATAAAATGCGACCTTACACCGAAATCAACAAATATTCTGTTTCTTTCATGCTTGTTTTAGCGTATATTTATTTACGATTTCCAATAATTACATTCCCCGTGCGGAGCCGCTTTCCGTAGTTTGCCCCCGTTTTTTGACCCAACCAAATAACGCCACTAAGACAAGAAATAGTCCCAACGTTTACTTGTTTATTTTTACACTATTTGCCAATTTTAAAAATATCCTTTTTTGTTCACTCAGTGAATTATAAATCGATCTACACCAAAACAATCAATTTTCTTTTATTAATGCCTTTAAGGCCAGAAATTAGCTGTTTTATTCACAAAAGATGTCAATATTGACGGGATTACCTCGCGTGCGTGACGTTTTTTATGACGTCATTTCTAGCGTAAAACCCAGCACAAAAAGTAGTTCCTTTTCTTTGTTATTTTCACTGCAGTGATAATAACAACATCAACTTTTCACTGCTGTTATTTTCATCATAAACATAGGTATTTCATCAATAAGCATGAAAGAAAGTGTAAGCTCCTGCTAAACAGTTTTCAATATGCAGAGTCCTATTCATGGTATAAAGTGAGGATACCTGCAGCCGGCATTTGAATTGTATCCGATGATAAGAAAGACATCACTGTTCCTTTTTACAACTTTCTTGTACATTAACACCGGAATATCATATATATAGTTCAAACAAATTTATTTTATACCTATACGTTTTATTATATCAATCCATTAATAGCCAGTATAAGAGCTTATCAATCTATGAAATCAAAGGGTCTATATATTTTTTTAGAATATCGTGTAATGCAAGCTACATCCTTTAAAACCCTGTGAATCTAGAGCTATTTTCGTCATTTTTTAGTCATAATTATCAATGTTCAAAGAATTTTTAGCCGTCTGTATTTTAAAATAGCACCACCGCACATTGTTAAGTCTAACTTGTTTCATTTAACGATTAAAATAGAATCCAGCACATCAACACTCGTTCAGCAGGTTGAGAAGTCAAGTGATTCTCTATTCAACTTTCTGGAAATCAAATCATATTTTGAATTTTCTGTGATTTTTTTTCAGCTTTATAGACATTTCGTTTTTTTTGTTTTTTTTCGTTTTTGTTTTTTGTCCAATTTTGTTTCGCTAACTTCTCTACACCCTCATCTGGATAGGCAAGTTTAAAACTGGATACTTTTTCTCTAAAATAGTTGTGCCTAATCTGAAAACGTTTTAGAGAGGTTTAATTGGCGATGATATTTAAGATTAAGGGATGCAGAAATATATCTTGCTGGTAGTATTGCTAATCAATACAGTTAGGTTCTAGTCTTGGAAATGATTCACGCCTGGGGTTGATTGCCTTTAAAGTCCATGTGATAATTGTTCCAAATAGTATGACGTTACCTCCGAATTAACGACCGCATGTTAATTAAATATCGTCATATATTATATTAACTGATTCCCTAACTAATCACTTAGTGCAAATTGAATTCCGTGTGTATAATATTATCTCCCTATTTATAGATATTCTAAAATGATTTATTGTTATGTTTTTTATTTATTCTTGGAAATATCTACTGGTGTATATAGTATAAACCATCTGATATGATTAAATTATTAATTCATCTTTAAAACTCCTAACCTCCTTTGTCTTTCGAACTCTGACAATGGGTCAATGTTAGTTAAATACAATTAAGCAAATGAACTACTCGTTATTACAAATATATATAGTATAATTATGTGAAGGTCATTGAATGTCACATCCCCCCCCCCTCTCTCTCTCTCTCTCTATTTTTTTCTCATTCTCCCGCCTCAGTAATATACATGTACTTTTCAATTATTTTCCTATAAACCGGAACCATTGCTTATCTATTGCGTTACTTCTTCATATTTTGTTCATATTGTATACTTTGTTTACGTGGAAGTAATACAGTTTTGTTCTGTTAAAGGGATATAATAACATAATGTTAACTAGTATCAATCATTTGTTCGTGTTGTATTTCTCGAAAAAATGAACAAGATGTCATCTCCATACACTTCTCGTTAACATTGAAACTGACATTTCAGATAAACCTTACATGCAAAACTGCTTATCTTCCCTTGTTCCAGTTTCTTATCTTTGAGATGCATTCAACTGATATACTATCTCTTTCAATGCCCCTTGCAGAGATCAAAAGGAAACACTAAATTTGATTCATACCAAGTCCCACTTCAGTTTGTGAAGTAGTGGTAAAATGACCCTGGTATACGATACATTGATTGTTAGTCCTAAGCTCAGTCCTTTTTAAATAATTCTATATCAAAACTATCAAGTATCAAAATTACTTCAAAGTTGATACTTTGTTCACATTGTTAGACATTTGAAATTACATTCTGCGAATGAAGTACCAAGCGTAAAATATCTCAGATGTGAGATTCAAGACCTTGTACCTATATGACAAACTAACATAATAAAGTCTCAGACAAAAACAGATCTTAATATTTTAGATTAGACGCATGACGGGATTCTCTGAAATAGTAATAGGTTACTGAAAAAGTTAAAGACCCCCCTCCACACTGATCTATCAGTGGTCGTCTTGAATACATTCTGGTACAGCCTGCGTATAAAAAAACTCATAAAATACTTCAGATGGAATCAAAGGATCAATTAGATTAGTTTTTGTCAGACATTCTTTACATTATTATCTGAAAGTAATGACTGTCTGTGCTTAATCATTATATATCAAGCATTTTTGAAAAGGCATGCTTATTGCACTTTTATGCTTGATATCGTCTTAAATCAGCATCCCTTATCATAAAACAGCGTATTAGTTTATTTTTGTGTAATTTACATCATGTCTTCATAATGTATTTAGATCTATATTATATATGTTTGTTGTTGTTTTTCTCGTACATAGAAATGTACAGAGATATATGTTAAAATAATTTGGTGCATTGATAAATATAATACCATTAAATAGATTTGCTCAAAATCCGAATTTATATTTTTTCAACGTTTTATATTGTTAACCGTTTTGAATTATACCAACTAAATGTTTCCAGAGTGATTAAGTTCTCGGTAAACTTTCATGGTAATCGAAATTGTTTTTCCCTATGTGCGATATTGTATCGCCATTCCGAGAAGATCTGGCGTGCGTCCAGTGTGACAAACCGTATGCAACCGCTCGCTTAGTCAGCTATGAGCTGTTTTAGGACCATACCATGCTGTACATGTGCAGCTTATGGTGTACATAGGTATACGTGAACATCGAGGTTTATGATACAAAGACAGCTTCATAGCTGACTGCATATGGTTCGGTATACTGAACGAAAGCCTCATTTCTTAAAATATCAACATTATTCAATTATCTTTTTTTTTTTTTTTTTAAAAATGTTAAGCTCACATGGGAGAATCGTAATTACATTCGATTTTATGGAGATGAAATCAACTGAAAGAGGATTGTAAATGCATCAATATGATAATACGTAGACAGTAGCGCAATATAAATAAATGAATGCGCACGCTGTTCCTCTATAAATACAAAGGTGCCAGTGGTATCACCATGCTGATTCCATACTCTCTCATTTCTACATTTTCATATAGGCAACCTTTGGTTTCGGGGTTGGATTTGTTCAAAGATTCAAAATTTATTATTTAAAATCAGGAGAGATAAAGACTTCGGAATCAAATAAGCGCATTCCTTTTATTGCAACGTCGTTACATTCTCGTCGAGAATGTCATTCTAATTTACGAGGCATCTCATATTAATAAATCAATCCCAACATACCTTTAAAGATAAATAATTCTAAACATAAATAAATCTTCTGTCATTTAAAAGACCATTTACTTTCTCAAACCTTGGGATTTCTTCCAATAAAATCACTTTGACAGTCTAACTTTAAGTGCTTGATTTACATAAGTGGTAAGCATACTTCAGCCAACAGTTATTTCCATAAGACAAATTTGCATTTACAATTACAATTTAAACGTATATTTGACCTAAAATTGCCACTTCCAAATTTCAATGTCAAAGTAGGGTTCGAATTGTGGATTGATTGATTGATTTGTTAGTTAACCGTCGCTGCGACAGTATTTCAGTCGTATAGCGACGTCCAGCTAATTACAGGTGAGAAGACCCGAATGCACCGAGACATCCGGATAGAACCACCGACCTACCGCAAGCCAGCTGGAAGGCTTCCTCAAATGAAAATCCGAGTGACCCTGCCAGGACTCGAACCCACGCGGTGAGGGGCTGAGTGAGTGCTAAATGCAGCGACTTTACCCTGTCGGCCACGGAGGCCCCACGAATCAAGGAATGTGATCAGTTCGTACTAAATGTTTAATAATAAACATATGAAAACGACATTGACTATGAAATGGATTATATAAAACTATACATAATATGTAGAGATTTTGTTTCCAAGTGTTTCACATTAACTGATCAAATAACATGTTCATTTTCTATCAAAAGATGCTTATCATTTATGGCCTGAAACGAAGAATGCAAAATTTCAATTATTCTCGAATTGATGTTCATTTTTTAATTCTGTGTCCTTTCAGTGATGCTGATGCCGGCGATTTTACGACCATGTAACAGCCAGTTTTGACTTATGAACCACCTCTTTGCTTTCACAAGTACCTCACCTCTTTGCTTTCACAAGTACCTCACCAGGCAGGAGGACAGAATAACCATTATCTAACTAACTTGCGGCTCACCGACCAGCCATATCCGAACGTTCCCCTGCCGGGCATCGAACCTTCGATCTCCCACTCCCGAAGCGGATGCCTTAACAGCTAGGCCACGGGATCGGTCAATTTGTGATTGACGTTAAGAAATTGACACTTTCCTCGTGAAAATTACAGACTTCTTTATCTATAGAAGAAAGTCTCATATGCAACTTTGTAAATACAAGTAACACTTATTTTTTATTTTTGTCTATATCCATACAGAGTATATCTTAGTAATAGATCTTGTATATTGATGAAAACAATCTCAAACACATATGCCAGGCACCAGTTTGAAAGGAATTTCAATATGGTTATGCTGATATAATATTCTGGGACGTGACAAAAACTTAACTTTATTGCTGTTTATTCCCGATATAGGAACACATATATTTTATTTGGCTGTTAGTCAGGCATAAACATCTGGATGGTAGTCATAACATAAACCAACAGGAGATCCAAATAATTATCTGTGAAAAATATAGTCATATAGTGAGAGCTAACCTCCATTCAAAGTTGTTTAATCATTTAGTGGCTTACCAACGTTCAACCACATAGCGAGGAGACCTATTATATATCCTATTCTTTGAATTTTCATTGACTTTTAGTTATAAAGTAATGGCTCATTGTCTTATTTCGGGTATATAATTATGTAATTATGTTGTTTTTCTTATATGTCTAAAATTATAATTAAGCAATGGAATTTTATCTTAAGCTATTCTAGATTCTTCTTTTAATTTAATTCATCCTTATGTTTTAATGTTGATAGTTTGATGATTTTTTTTCTGGTTTTTTTTTCCATAAACATGTTGTGAAAACTTAGATACGGACTTTAAACGCAAAACCACTGCTTTTTCCCAAGGTCATATTTCTTAAGTTCGATATGCATTCATTTCATATACAGAGATGCACACTTGTAACGCATTCGGTTGTACAAAAAGTAACAAAAGCTATGAAAGCCAGGGGAAAATAATGTTTATTCCCACAGCAGATCATTGGACTTTGCCAAGTTTGAAAGAGTGGGGAAAGAGGACAAATGAAAATGTAACCATATTATACACTAGCCATTTTCCTAATGCGAGAAAACAAAAACAGTAAGACTTATTTTCAATTATTCTTTAAGATAATGATTGAAATTCAACCTATGTAGCAGAAAAATATAAAGTCCGTTTCATGCAAGTACTCTTCTATTTTTTTTAATTTCTCCACTAATTTTGATAAATAATGTTATATCGCATCTTAAAGACAAGATGATAAAATAATGTAACCAATAGAGGAAATTCCCGTTACCTATACTGTAACAGAGTATAAATTATTTCATCTTCAGGAACAGAAATATTACTCATTTATTGACTTAATTCCATATAAAAATATTCTTATTGCTATTGACAGATACATGTATGTAATACAGATAAAATATTGACATTTAGCTATATACGTCTGATATTCACCTTTAGTAGAATTTTGATTTTCAGTTTTTGGAGACAAAATAATATATCAGAAATTCATAGCACGAAAGTCCCATGCTTTGTTAATTAAATGCCTTCAAACGAAAATTCGAATTATATTTTCTTTATTCTGCAGCTATCGACGACTTTCAACATTAAGCCGAGAGTAAAGATTATATATCTAAGGTAATAAACTAATAAAACATATACTCGAATGTGATCCAAAACCTTAGTCATTGCATTGCTACTTACATAATAATGAAAACTAGATAAGCCGCCATGAGCTGTCGGTAGAAGTTACTAGAAATTTCAGACGAAGGCCATGGTAAGTCAGTAAGGAAACAAATTCGTTCAGCCTAATGTTTTGCTCAGCATCTCTCTCTCTCTCTCTCTCTCTCTCTCTCTCTCTCTTTGTTTGATATAAGCATATTGATTTCTAATACCATTTAGACATTTCTAAACAAAAGTATGATTCAGAAAATATAAACAAGACACATGCAAAATTGATAATAATTATGGAACAATAAAGATATATGTTTGTGAAAATGGTAAAACTTTATTTTACAAAATCTGGAATGAGCTGGAAATAAATATGATTGAGCATTTTTTTTTATTATTGAAGCAATACATTTTACGATTCGCCTGAAGTTGTATTCTTACACAATATAGATTATTTGGTTTTCATGAAATATCATGCTGTAATCAAATCCATTCCTGCAAGTTTTCAAAGGTAAAACTTGTAATATGAAAAAGTTGCTAAACCAAAACAAATAAATACTTTTCTATACTAAACACTTCTTAAAAATTAAATCAAGCCATCTTAAGAAATAAAATGGAATCAAGAATTCCCAAATACGTTTAGAGAAAACGCATATGCAAACACCTTACAAGATATTCGATTTAAAGACATTTTAATTATAAATTATTAACGAGAATCACCCCAACAAATAATCTATTATACAAATAAGGGCTCGTCATTTCAATTTTATGCTCCTTTTACAACTCTGCTATAGAGACGATAGATAATTTTGTTTCGGGAATGTAACGAAATACAACCACTATGGAATAAATTGAATAATTTTATCGCTACAACTCTAATCAACGTGATTATATGCTAGAAAAGAACGTTATTAGAGCATTTAAAAAAAACAACATGTATAGTATTTTTTTTGTATTTTTTTTAATTACGTTAATAAAATATTAAATATTCATAACAAAATACCATGTTATTAAATTTTTGTTTGAAGCATACACAATTTCCCTTACAGAAAGTATTCAAATTGAAGAACAGTAATCACCGATTCATAATAAATGTGACACCCACGTAAAAATGGGGAGTAATGAATAATCTTAGACAAACCATGCTAAGCAGTCAATCATGTCCCCCCCCCCCCCCCCCCCCACACACACACTCTTATAATATATATTGTTTTAATTTATTTCTTTTTATCATAATACTATTAATTCTTTGTATCTTTTCAAGACGTATGTATTTTCTCTCTGTGTGTGTGTGTGTGTGTGTGTGTTCTTACATATTTCGATTTACATATACACATTTCGAATAGAGCATAACATCTTGTTAGGAAAGGCAGCATAAGTTGGGTAATGAAGAAAAAAAAAGAAAAAAGAAGATGAAAAAAATCTTTTTTTTTTAAATATCTCGAGAGATGGAGAATTTCTTACATCTACATGTAAGGAGTTCCAGGCTCTAATTACGGAAGGGAAAATATAATTATGAAACAAAGAAGTTCTACATGGAAATAAGAGTATGTTATCTCTATTACGTAGATTATAACGCATATTAGAAGTTCTCTCAGGGATGATAGTTTTGGAGATAGGAGTTAACTGATTCATTATTTTGTAGAATAAAATTACTTTATAAATGTATTGTCTGTTATAATTTAGGCAGCTTCCAACTGATTTTTTTTTCTAATTCTTGTTTATCATTCTGATTGCAATTATCAAAAATACATCACTATATTCATTAAGAGGTCTAACGACAAGTACATACATTGTTTCTAGGATTTACGATTTAATTTAATTTCAGAGACCGGATAATGTTAATTCTTTTCCACGCGTTTTCCTTAATGTATTCAATATAAGATGACCATGAACAATTGCTTGATAATATTAAACCTAGATGTTTGTGATCGGATGTTTCAGAAATGGAATGACCTTGCATTATTGATAGAGGGTGTGCTGGTACGTTGGTCTATCTAGATATAATGATAGATTCAGTTTTGAGAGGATTAAAGTTAAACAGCCATTTCTTTAGCCCAGGAATTAATTTTACTTAGGTCACTATTAAGAATGTTTGCTAGTTCCTCAGGATTGTCAACTATAACGTATAGGCTTCGGTCATCAGCAAAAAGTCGAGTATTAGAATAAATATTAAGAAAAATATCATTGTCAATGTCATCATTAAAAAATGAGGATACGCAATTTTAAATAACTTTTTGGTTCCTATTTGTCAAATAACTTTTGAACCAGTTTAGGAGATTACCATTAATTACTATAGATTTTAGTTTGATAAATTAAATCCACATGCCATACCTTATCAAAGGCCTTACTTATATCACAAACACAATCCAAGCTACCTTTCCTGAATCAACAGTTTCTCATAATTTGTGATATATGTATGTCAATTGATAAGTAGTTGAGTCACCAGGCAGGAAACAGAATTGGTACTCTGTTAAAATATTATTAACAGATATGTGGTGAAAAGCTTGTTTGTAAACGGCGCATTCAAAAATTTTACTGATTGTACTTAAAAAGGAAATAGGTCTATGATTCGAAGGTAGACTGGCATCGTCTTTTTTTTTTTTTTTCTTTTCTTTTTTTTTGAAAATTCGGCAAACATTAGCTCGTTTCCAAATTGAGGAAAAGTATCATCAGTGATACACTTGCTAAACATTTGACATAGAGGGTTTGATAATTAAACTCTTAAGCTTATATAGCTGTCCCAAGTGGAGGTGCCTTTAAGGAGGGTAAATATTCCTGTGGCTTGACAATACTATTAGATAAATGTTCTAGATTATTGTAAACTAGGGGTAGAGGTTCACTTAAATAATCATATGTAAGTTTGTACTGTGAAACAAAGAAGTCATTTAAAGCAGTTGCTTTGTCAAAATCTGAATACAGAACGTTATAATTGATATTTAATGGAGGTATAAATGAATAGTTTTCGGTTTTCAAAACAATTTTAATCGTTGACCACAATGATCTAGAGTTATGGTTTTTCGCTAGGTTTTTTAAATGCGTCGTCAAAATTTTGCTGTTTGGCATGCTGGATATTTTCTTATAATTTTGTTACGTAACCTCCTAAAATTCTGCCAGTCTGAATTTAGTTTAGTATATTTGGCTTTACGATAGAGACGTTTTCTTTTACGAATTAGGCACTTTATTTGAGATGTGATCCACTTTGGCTCGGATGGTTTTACTGTGACTGTGCGGTTATGTATAAAACACATGTTTACACATGTCTAAACGCGTAGAAGTATTTTTTTCATACATTTATCTATATCCTGATCAAAGAGGACAGTCCAATCAAACAAGACACACTCTTCACGTAAATTATTGTAATTTCCCTTTGTCGAAAAGCCAGACAAGACGAGCGAAAGTTTTAACTTTTGGTTCGGAAAATCTAAACATTGCAAATATCGGACAATGATAACGATTAATTTGGTCCAGAATTTGATCGGTAACTCTATAGCTCGGAAGTGAATTTCAGTTGTGTAAGAGTAAAATGTTAACAGTAGAAGAAGAATTTTCAGTAAAATGCATAGGTTGATTTATTCATTGAGACAAACCGAATTTGTTATAAAGGGAGTTTTCGAGCAGAATTTTTAACAGACATATTTAAGCTAAGATCTCCCGTTATTATAATATCACTAAGCCCTGTATTAAATGCAGAATCAGAGATTCCTCTATGAGTATATCGATTTTATTTGTATAGTTATGTGGGCATAAAATAAGACCACTAATATTTTCTTGTTTTTGCAAGCACAATTTCGACCCAATTATTTTTTAAGCCAAATACCTCGAGATCTAACCTACATTTATATAAATTGTATTTTTAATATAAATCATCACACCAACGTATCCATCAGTTAACCGGTCCTTACGTTCAGGTGTTTAGTAGTTGGGAAACATTAAAACACTCGTGGTAATAGAGGTTTTGAGCCATGTTTCAGATAGAGCAACGATTTAAATGATAATAGTTCAGCTTAAATAAAAGTGATTTTATGAAATAAACTTAAGACGTTAAAATGAACCAAGGACAAATGAAGCGATTAGTCTATATAAGATAAGCTGTGGTCTAGAAATTCATTCACAACTGAAACAGGTCCTGAATTATGATGTACGTCGCCCGATCTTAAAAGTAGAATTGATAACCACGTGAAAAAAGAAGCAAACATAGCAATTAAAAAAAATGGTGAAATCAGTGTTAAATATGGCTCTGTTGGACAGAACAACATTACGAGAACTTCTAAAGGAGGAGATTCTTGCATTATAAGAAAAGTGTCTGCACTCTTTAAATTTTTTACTATAGACCTTACAATTATCGAGCTTCTCAAAACCTGCGTGAAAAGTAAAACAAAAATAACACTGGGATTGCGATGTTTTGAAATTTTGTGGATGACTGAGTAAGATGTTACAATCATTCACGAATTGATTTTCATCCACGAGTAAAATGGACATTTTTTTTTCTTTTGTTTTAAATTGCATCTGACGTCAGCGGCTACACAGACCATATTACATGCAAAATCGATGGTGGATCTGGCATCCCAGCTACAGGTCTGTAGCAGACTATGGAACAAATTCGAACGGTAGCTTCCCATAGAGTCCGCAAGCTAACGGGAATCCCGGGCGACAATGGAGTAACTTTCTCGAATTACTTTCTAATACAAAAATCTGTAATCGTACAAAATACAAAATTTTACTGTTGTTCGGATCTTTTTTCATATCCTGTATGCTGAAGGAAAAAAAACGGTATATATTTATCATACTTCGATTATATTCATGCAAAGGAGAAAAAGGTTGGTTAAATTTAAGGTTCTATATACATGTACTGATATAACAAATTACGTTTTCTGGCAAAAGAAATGCAATTAATGAATACCGAGTTCTGTTAAGCACGAAAAATAACGACGTTAATCATCATTAATCAAAAGTGCGTATTACAAGATACAAGATACAAAGCTTTATTTTTCGACGTGTACAATGTACATAGTCAATATAAATAAAGTAACCACATAATCCATTTGGTCACATACAATAAAAACAATTTCTTGTCATAGAGGATGAACCACATAATAGGTAAGCACACACACCCACACCCACACACGTTTTTCTTCCTTTTTTCTTTTTTTCAAAAAATATTTTTATGGCTTTTAATTACAGATTTGTGATAATCTACAAGTACATTCGATCGTAATCACAAAGATTAACTTGTTATTTAAGATATATGTAGTAATAATGAACTGAACAAAATTGTTCTCGTAAATGCATGTTAGCAAAATTGTATGTACCATGGAGGTTCCCTTGTCAAGAAACAAGGAAATTATACGACAGAATTAAATAAAATGCATATCAAGAAATTATTAAAAAATATATATATATATATATACATACACATACACATACACACATATATACACACACATATATACATATATATACATACATACACACATATATATATATATACACATATACATATATACATATACATATATACATACACACATACACATATATATACACACATACACACAAACATATATATATACATACACATATATAATAGTAGTAGTAATACTATAGTAATTTTCAAAATATGAAATATATTACATAAAAAAATAATTATAGTAGTAATAATATAGTAAATTTCAAAGGTATATCCGATAAATGCACCCTGGATTACCTCCCTTACCGAAACGAAACGTAAGGGGAAGTTTAAAGGGTTAAGCAAAACGTAATTCAAAAAGATATACACATATACACAATTGTCGTATATTGGTAGCATATCCATTATAAAACAGCATTGGAATGTAATTAATTTAGACCAATACAAACACTATACAATGACATAAGAAATGTTAAGCTAATTTAATATGCTATATATGGCTGTACTAAAATACACCACAAGCTTTATATTAAATAAATGTAATAATACCTATATATCAGTTAGCCACATTATTTAGTAAATTATTTCTAAGTTCCGTTGCTTTCTGCACATATAAAGCTAATTTAGTAAGTGTTGTCTTATTCTTTGATTTTAATAATAACATAAATTTATACATACTAGGTTTATTATAGAAATATTTATTTATGAAACCTTTTCTTAAGTTTTCATAACACGAACATTTTAAAATAAAATGGTATTCGTCTTCTATATCTAAAGTATTGCAGCATTGACAGTATCTTTCATTTCTAGGAATTCTATTTTGCCCATACCTACCCGTTTGTATTCTTAAACTATGACCTGAAATTCTTAATTTTGTAATACTATATCTAAGACTTTGTGGTAAAATATTTAAATAATCTTCATATTCAAAGATACTTTTACAATTATTATAAAGATCAAGTACACCACTCGATTCTTTTTCTGAATGCCAACTTTGTATAAAAATTATCAATAACTCTTTGCTTGAAAATAGGTAAAAAACATTTTAAATCATATAATTCCGGATGATTCCAAACATCAACAAAACCATAATTACACAACAATATTTTTACCTTTTTAGCCCAGTTATCTAAACCTATATTACAATCACTAAGTGATTGCTCATAAACTTGTTTAATAATTATATTGTCTGTATTTAAAATCTTAAACCAATATTTGATAATTCTTAAATATCTTGACACATACAAAGGGTATTTAACTTTTAAAATATATTTAATAAATTTTCAAAACCACATATTTCTGATGAATAATTTAAGATAGACCCAACAAATGAATCAAAAAGCTGACAAGCTAACTTAGGTTTTAATTGGTATTTTTTACAATTTAATTTAAGAAATTTTAAAGCTTTTAAAGCTTTCCCCACTAAATGTTTTTGATGCAATGTAAAATTCCCATTATAACTTATAACTGTTCCCAAATAATTAAAATCATCTACGATCTCAATTTGTTTACCATTATATGTCCATGCTTCCTGTCTTCCTAACTTACCCCTTTTTCTAAAAATCATTATTTTTGTCTTTTCTGTATTAACTTCTAATCCCCATTGATTACAATAATTGTATAAACGATCGAGAATAGACTGCAACTCCTGTGCTGTTTTTCCAAATACAACCATATCATCTGCAAATAATAACAAAATTAACACTAAATCATGAATTTGAATACCAGAATCTACATTTTCCTGTAAATAAAGTTCAAGATCTTCAACAAAAAGAGAAAAAAGTATCGGTGACATAATCTCGCCTTGTCTCAAGCCTATGGAGTATTCAAAGTAATCAGAGTAATTATTACAATTTCTAACACAAGATTTAACTTTCTGATACATATCTTTAATAATCCGCAACATTTTACCTTGTACACCAAGCTTGAATAATTTAAACCATAATCCATTTCTATAAATAGTATCAAAACATTTACACATATCAATATAACAACAATATAATCTTTTATTATTATTTAGGTAATTTTGAACAACATTTGATAAAACAAATAAAGCATCGACTGTAGAACGACCTTTTCTAAACCCAAACTGAGCATCAGATATTATATTATTATTCTCACAGAAATTACTCACCCGCGTGTTTAATACAGTAGTAAACAGTTTTGATAAGCAGCTGACCAAAGTAATACCCCGGTAATTGTTTACATTGTTAACATCACCTTTTTTATGTAACGGAACGATAACTCCATTCATCCATTGTTCGGGAAAATAACCCGAATTAAAAATAGCATTAAACAAGTCACATATATGTAAAGCTAAAATATCAATACTTTCTATCAAATATTCATTCATGATAAAGTCGTCCCCCATAGATTTATTACGCTTAAGACACTGTGTGGCTTTTAAAACCTCTTCTACGGATATATTTTTATTAAGGTCTTCAAAACAACAATTAATATCATTAAAATCATGAGTAGAACAAAAATTCTCTGCGTCTTCATTTTCACATTGAAAAACAACATTTCCTAATTTTGAAAAATAGTCTCTAAAATCCTCCAAATGAATGCTGTTTGTGTTTTTAGATGAACGTTTAAAGTAATTCCAAAACTGTTTAGGATTCGACTTTTTTAATTTATTTTTTACTTTAAATAAAATTTTCTTTATTTTTTTTAATAAACAGAACTGCTCTCGACTTTGTTTAGATTTCGTTCTATTAAAAATTTTTACAGACTCTAAATATCTTATTCTCGCTTCTTTACATTCCTTATCAAACCAATCCTTTTGTGTAGATAGAGATTTATTCATAAATATCTTTTTCTTGTTTTTACTATAACAATTTGAAAATAAAGGGTCTGCTACTTCACGCAATGTTTTGGTAAAATCATTCAGGGCATTATTAACCGAATCTCTGCTAGTCATGTCTATGGTAGAAACCAAGTTATTAAAATGTGGTAAACGGGAAATCAATCCTATTCTAAAAGATTCTTTTAAATTATCTTCCCATTTAAACCGAGTGTATTTCTCGTCTTCTACAGGCGGTATAAATGTGTTACATAAAAATGAGAATAATAATGGAGCGTGATCACTGTGTTCATTGAAAGATCCAACTTTAAAATCACATAAACATGAGAAATCATTCTCAGTCGACAATAAATAATCGATGACAGACGCTCCACTAGCATTGGCAAACGTAAACATACCAGCTGTATCGTTATGTAACCTACCATTAATTATCCTGAAACCCGTGGACTTACAAAGATCTAACAGTTTTATACCGTATCCATTGCACACCTTATCTAATGAGGCGCGGCCCAAATTTCTATCAGGTACATAATTTATATCATCAACGTTACAATTATTAACATCACATACAATAAAATCCTTTTTAACCCCTACTCTACTGTTCATATCTCCTACAATAAAGATAGAGCCTAAATCTTCAAAATAATGAATATCATTTTCAATAATATCATAAAAGTCTACAGGTACAATATTGTAAGCTGGCGAGTTCTCACACCATATATATGCACTGCAAATATAAATATCATCATTAAAATCGAAAAAATCCCTATTTAACTTAATCCAGAAAACGGAATCATGGTGTGATTTAACAATTTCAATCCCGGGCAATAAATTTTCCTTAAAATATATAACCACACCCCCGCTACATCTTTTTGCATTTCTATTTTTAAATTTTCGATAAAAATGGTATGATTTATAGCCTAATAATTCAACATCAGAATCAGAATCTGTCCAGGTTTCATACAAAAATAAAATATCATTTTCTGTTAACAATTTTACAAAATCTTCAGAATGCATTTTGTCATTGGTAAGACCATTAATGTTCCAAGACAGAACTTTAAGCTCACCCCCTGCGTAATCCTACGCATCCACATCTCTCACAGGTCGACCGTTCACGTATAGCGTATCATACGCCAACCAAGCTCTGTTGCCGTCTCTCTGTTCCTGCTTCAGCCTAGGTAACAGTTTCTTTCTCCTCTCACTTACTTCCTTCGGAAACTGTTCAAACACATAAAATTCTTATCCCTTTAGAGTTTTCCACTGTTTGCGAACCAATTCGCGTTCCTTGAACAAGGTAAACTTAGCCACAATGTTTCTGGCACCACGATCCCTCTTCTGTCCCATCCTGTGGACTCTCTCAAATTTCATATCGTCTACCAGTTGCTGTGCGATCCTCATCTTGTTCGTCAGGAATGACCTTAACTTTTTCTCTGTTTCCTCAGGTACCTCCATCGGGGCCTCAGGGATGTTTACAAACACAAGGTTGTTGCGCATTGATTGCGACTGTAAATATACGAGTTCATTTTTTAGCTCACTGGCTTCTTTTTCCATGGTAGCTACCTTCTCGTTTACAACACCAATGGCAAAATCTGAGCTATCGACTGACTCCTCTATCTTTTTAATCCTCTCATCACTCTTCTTATTTGAGTCATACACATATGTCCACACCCTTTTGATCTCACTTTCGAAATTTTCAACCCTTTCTTTTAAGACATCCAGCATATCAAGGCGTTCGTCCATCACATTCAGTTTTTTATTTATGTCCATCAAACAGGTCATAATATCCTCGTTACTCACGGTTTTTGATTTCGTATCAACGAACTCCGCTGCCATTTTCTTGTCTATCCTGGGAGTCGAACTGGGAGGGGTAACACTATTACACCGATTCTCCCCCGGCAGGGGTTGTCGAAAGCCTCGGATGTTTTCGCCACACACCGTTTAATGGTGTCACTAAAGGGACTCAAGTTATGATGCGCAGTGCGGTAGATACATGATACGGATAAATTCAAAAGTGTTCTAGTAATTAAAATGTATAATCAATGTCATTATGATAATTTATTAATTTACTTACGCATGATAATCAACTACGCCCTGATATGTCTATACATCAATGTATTTGTACGTGAATTTATCCCCGGGATATAAGCTGCTTCCCTTATACTAACACAGACCATTTTACCCTCTTTTTCAAATACTGTAATTTTCGTAAAATTTGTGATAATATTTTTATCATTGAAATGTGTTTTTAAAATTTCCTTTAATTAATACTTAATTAGGGCATTCATTGATATATTGGCAGCATAAAAAGTTCAACATAATCATTTGGCATTTAATGTTTAACAGTACATATAGATTGACTACAATTTACTGGGGTGATCCTGAATTTCAGAGAAATGTCAGACTTTTAACGCTCTTGGCGATTTTCTTTTGTATCCTATTATAATTCAATATATCTAAAGGTCAATAAGCACATGAAAGGAATAATGTTGGCGTTTATGCCAGTATTGATAATTTCCTAAGCTGTTAAACAGAGTACATATGGAAACATGCCCTGTGGTCATTTAACAAAACCGATTACATACCATTATACAGGGTCATAAACCACCATTCCAATGCTGCACCTGGCTTACACTATCAGATGGTCACAAAGTATGCAATGTCACATGCCATCATGACAACAGTCATTATGCGTGAATACTGAATACTCTCCTACCTTATAGTGTGAAATGAAAAGTTATATTTATACCCCCCGCGCACAACGAAGTTGTAAGGTGGGTATACTGGATTCAGCTTGTTTGTCTGGCCGTCCGTCCGTCTGTCGGTTTCTTTTTCCGGGCCGTACCTCAAAAAGTATAAAAGGCATCAAGATGAAACTTCATATGTAGATAGATCTCATTGAGGGGGAGTGCAGTGATTAAGAACCACAACTCTCTGTCGCATAATTTTGGAGTTATTGCCCTTTGTAAATTTTCATACTTAATTTTTGTCCGGGCCGTAACTCAAAAAGTATAAAAGATATCAAGATGAAACTTCATATGTGGGTAGATCTCATTGAGGGGGCGTGCAGTGACCATGGACCATAACTCTTTGTCGCAATACATTTACATGTCTCTGACCTACATGTTATTTGTATTAAAATCCCTGTGACAATGCGACCTGCGGGGTTATTTGCTCCATTACAATGGCAGTTCTAGTTTATTCAACTTTTCATTTATTTTATAACTGAAAGCAATTGAAAAAACTTTTTATTACATTATATATATCAATCTTTTCAATAGAATATGGAATACAAAGTTTCTATGACAAGATATGAGATGACCGTATTAATTAATGACGAAGGCAAAGAGTTTTGTGATATGTTGAGTGGAAAAAACATAAAGAAATGAGTATTTTATTTAGAATTCAAATATAGAAATAAGAATTAACATGCAATATAACGTACAAATACATATTTACACAAGCACAATTGCACAGGACGCATTCAGAGTTTTGAGAAAATAACTGAATATGGTATTGCTGAGATGGGTATCGTTAATGAACGGTCTGAAAACTCCACTATATTTAATCCCCATATTCATATTTGTTATATATGTATGCACTGGAGTAATGAAGTGTTTGTCTGACTGACCACGACAGATAACTAATTCCATTTAATTCTTTTTTATCCCATACAGATAGAAAAATAGACTTCGAACAAACTGCTACATGCCAATTTCCAGAGTTAGATAATCAGGTGACCCTTGTACAAAGTGAGGAAAAAATACTCCTTATATTAAATACAACCGTTACGAAAGGTATTTTGATTTGATTTTCCAAGACCAAAAAATCATCAAATATGATTTTCTACATCTAACATATTCAAATTTTATGATTATGATAAAATGAAAATGACGATAATATATTTGTACCATGGGATATTAATTCTATGGGATTTTTGACAATCTATTTATTTTCCTCGAAGGGATTTTGACATTCCTCTCATTTTTGTCTAGGAAATTTTAAATATTTCAAATCCTTTCATTTTCATGTTGATTATCGCCAACATTTAGTTCCACGTTATCATTCCGCTTAGCTAACAGTTCAAGCTGTCGCGGAAAGGCAATGTCAGAAATCACTCATGATACTTTCTTCCTTCGTAGAGCCGTTACTATACCCCATCTCTTGAGTCCCTATAGTGACGTCACAACAAGACAAATCTTCTTTTCTTCGCCTTTTTTCCATACAGGTATGTCGCTGCATTTTGGCTCGCCAGTATATAATCGATACATTTTGAAAGTGAAACCATCTGTCAACACGATTTGTCGTTCGCGTGAGATATTTTTGAACATATACTTAATAAACCTGTAAGTAGTAAACAGAATGAATAATATTCTGTTTAACCCATATAACTGCTGAATGAATTGAAACATGGTTGCATATGATTATCAGAACTTAGGTCGACAAAATATATGTATAGCAGCGATTTTAATGTAGACTAATAGTACAAACCAATTGTGCATCAGGGTTTTCGTTAATTTTGATGTATTATTTCATTCCGAATTATATTGCATTGTTTCATTTCACTTCGGTGTAAATGTCTACCTTAGATCTGTCGTAGATAGGGCATACATTACCTTGTATCCATATGATTAACTAACATAAAACAATCTCAGACAAAAAAAAATGATTACAATATCTCAGCTAAAAGGAAGAATCCTTCACACTTATATATGAAACCTAGCGGGATTCTTTGAAATCGTAGTAAATATCATTGATAGACTTAAAGCTGACATCTTATTTAGAGTTTTTTTTTAGCTATAAATGTATGTTACTCATCCCGAATTGAAGGTTTCTGACCCATCATTCAACTGCAAGAAGTGTCCATGCTTTGCTAATTACGTTTCATCAAATGAAATTTTGAATTACAACTGCATTATTCGGCCGTCTGCGAATTCAGGAATGAGAATAGTATAAAGTTACTTATATGTACTAATCAAATTAAATCTAAACTTCAGAGAAAGTGGTCAAATGTGATTAATACAATGCAGTAGCTACATAGAACTGCCAACGGGTTAGACTAAAGTCATCTTTTTGTAGGTAACCGACAAATGAATGTAATTATTTTCTTGAACACGAATCAATTTAAATACACCATACGAGAAAAATATCGCAAACGTTGTATACGAAATGAAGGAATTACCTACTAAGCCATAGCATATACAGTTTTTATTTTAAATAAAGCCATTGCAGAAGAGGTTTAAGACCATACCGACCAAAAAGTGACCATCTTGAAAGAATTCTGGTACAGTGAGCGAATAACAATTCCTGAATAATCATTCTTTTCGTCAGACGTTCATTAAACTTTTATCTGAAGATCATAACTGTCGTATAATAATCATATATCAAATATTATGAAAAATGCACTTTAATTGCTCATTGAGGGTTGATCATTTATGATCTAAGATCTTGCTTGATAACGTTTTAAATCTGATTTCTTAAACGTAAACCTATGTCTATATTTTGGTATAACAACATATATTCTACATTATGCCGTTAACATGTATTATGTTCAACGATATAATTGTTTGAATATTTCATATTCGTCGTTTGTAATGAACAAGGACACAAGTTAAAATAACTTTGAAGCATTGATAAAATAAAATAAAATTAAGATCTGTTAAATGTCCAACTGTTTATTAATAAGCTCTTTATTGTTTTTAAATGGTTTTGATCTACGCCCACTTGTCTCCCAAGTGATTCAGTTTTCAATCTAGGTCCATTGTAATCAAAATTATCATTTCCCTATGTGCGGTATGGTATCGTTATTCAAATATAATTCTGGTAAATTTTGCTAAACTATCAGCATTGACTTATTGTCATACTGACTCATTTTTCCATTTTATTGTAAGGTTCACACTGGAGAATCGAAGTTATTTTCACTTTTATGAGATAAAATCAGGTGTAGGCGGGCTATGAATGCATAAATTTGATAATATACAGACAGAACTGTAATATAAATAAATGATAATTCACGTTGTGTATCTGTTTTCACAGACATTTCGGTAAAATTATTATCCTGTTTCCATACCTTCTCATTTACATATTTCAATATAAAGGCCCGGTCCCACTGGCCGATGGACAGAAAACGTATGCAAAAAGTATACAGCGGACGTGAAAAATTTTAGGGGTGGCTCCATCCGTTTCATCCGCTCTAGAAATGGATAAAAATGGCGAAAATTTGAGGAAAACCGAGCGGAAAAGAACGGATGTGGGTAGTATGTAGCGGGGATGTTAAACGAATATTCATGGGAAGCCTGGCGGATGAAAGCGGATGGAACTGGATGACAGCTACGAATGTGTTACCGGGGATAATTTCGAAGTGATGGAATGCACGAGGGTCTTCATTCCTCAGCTCCACCATCAACTGGTCATACAGCCCAAACTCCATCTTCTCAAGATCCATCCCCGGACCCACATAGCTCTTGGACGTCTCCTTCTTCGTCTTCTTCTCCTTCTGTCTAAAACTTGATACAGGTTGAACATGTTCTGGTTTTGCTGTTGAATAAGTGCAGCTATCATGTGGATTCTTTGATCATCCATGGTTGAGAACAATTGATGATGTTGAAGACCAAGACCAAGGGTGATAAGGTCTGTACACCACGGCAGTTCGACTCATACTGAGATCCAGATGATTTTTCTACCCCTTTTTATACAAAATATCAGTTGTCCGCTAGGTGTCCATCTACATACTCTAGGCATACTACAGACAACCTAAATATACGAGATACATCCCAGATACAGACGCTTTGTCCGTTTTGAATACTTTGTATACGAGATGCCTACGCTTACATCCTTTCTATTTCCGTGCTACTAACGATGTATAGACGTTCCATGTACCCTATCTTTACCCCCACTTTCCTTTTTCAGCAGCAGCGGATGTGAGTTGCGAGGATGCACATAGGATGCGGAGAGGATACAGCGGACATTTAACGGATGATAACGGACATAGAACGTTTGTTGCTCGTACATGTTGCGGATTTAAATCGTACACGGCGGAAAGTTCATCCGTTCTAAAAGTTTTGTGCAGCTCAAAACTTTTTGCGCGGATGAAATCACGATGGACGGACTCTCGATGGATAGAGCGTATGAAACACGTATGCAATAAGTACACAACGGATGCATAGCGTTTTCCAACGGATGGCAAAGGTTTTTTTACGTTTTACATCCTCTTTGCATCCGTAAGTGCAGTGGGACCGGGCCTTAAGTACCTTTGTAGGTACAGTTTGGTTTTGATCCCCCTATGTATTATTTCCAAGCAGAAGAGATAAAGACTTATCGCAACGTCGTTTAATTTTTGTGAAAAATGTCATACTAACATACCAGTCTTCTCATTTTAATAACCTATCTCGAAATACATGTAACTATAATGTTGAATAGTTTCATGAATGAATATTTTCTCTGTAGGGTAGAAGACCATTTGCTTTCTCAAAAACTAGGAACTTCTTCCGATATAATTGCTTTGAAAGTCTATTTACAGTGCTTGATTTACATAGGTTAGTAGTATGCATGGTGAGCCATACTTCAGTCAACATCTTTACCCATAAGACAAGGTGCAAATACAAAATAAACATTCGAAAACGAATATATCTACAAAGTCAAAGTGACCAACAAATATTTAAATCTTATGTAATCTTCACAGACATCATTTCGATATCAATTATCAAACAACAATAAGGTCTGGATCTGACCTTATAATGATTCACACCTTGGACATATTGTCCATAGAATATGGACAACGTTCCATTTCTCCAATCTGTAGGAAAAAAAATAAGCCAATGTCCTGTTTTATACGTAATTAATTACATTATCAGAAAATTAACAAGTTTGTGAAAACCTCGAAGCTGATCTTAAATGCAAAACCACCATAAATTTGAAATGCATTCAATTAATAAACAAATATACACACCTATAAAACAATTGTTTATCACGAATATACAAAACTGTCTCCTACTATATGTGAACATACCGCTCAGTTAGTATGAATTCAGATAAGGTTAAGAAACGGTTTTGACAGTAATTTTCAAATCCCTGAAACGCAGTATGTGGGCGGGTATTATCATGTTTGAAATTTCCAACGTTACGTTATTGCATAAATGGCACAGAATTAGCCTGAGTGTATAATTCCATCACAGTGCCGCTGTGCAGTCAGATTGTCAGTCACTGCGGCAAACCAATCATTCCATTATGGCATATATCTGCCCAAATCATGACACTGCCACCACCGAAATGGTCTCGTTGAACGACATTATCTAGAGCCAACCTCCCGTAACTCCTTCTCCATACGCGTATCCGGTCGTCATCAAACGACACGTTGAATCGGGACTAAGAAGACAGGCTAACTTTCGGAGTGACCTGAATCAGTTACGTCGAAAAAATCTCGTACTCTCCCAGCATTGCCTGCCTATTTTGGGTCGATAAGCATTATTCCTTATTCGCTTAAGTATGTTTCACAGGGGACTAATTGTCGATTGATCCTGATTTAAATGATGACGTCATGCTGCCTTTTAGCCATGAGCATACTGACGGCACTCCGACATTGCCCGAACGTCATTCCTTGGCGACGAACTGAGGGAGGATGTTTAGGAATTATTTTCACAAAAAGTGCGATAGTGTGCTCTTCTACACGCTAGATGATATGGATTTTGCTGTTCATGCCGTTCGTGATTTTCGGTTGTCTTCCCATTCACAAACAAGTCGTTATTCGTGATGACCATTGCCTGAAGAAAAAGGAAAAAAAAAACGTTTTCACTACAGATTTAAATGTGCCAAAAAAGATACAGATTTAAATGTGCCATAAAAGAAAAGAAATAAACATCATTTCCATTGTCTAATGTGGAAATAAATGACAAAATACAATAATTCTTATATTTCGCTGCGTAGAGACAAAATTCCATTACCCTTTACTGGTATAGGCTATTAAAATGTTTTTCCTTCTCCAACAGAAATATAAACCATAGAATTAATTCCATATACGTGTTTGTCTTTTTGTTTTTTGAAAGATATATCAGTGACTTTTAGCTATATACGTCTTATACTCAAATGGAAAAGAAGACGTTTGACATTTCAGTGCAGACTGTGGAGATATGGTGAAAAAATTAAAAACAAATTTAATGCAAGTTTCCATGTTTTATTTTTAATTAAACGTGTTCAATTGAAATAAAAATATCTTATTTTCTTTATTCTGCAGCCATCGGCTTATTCTAGTTTATAGCCGATTGAAAATGTCAGATATTTTAGGTTACTAATTAATACAAAACATAAATTCGAAAGTGATCCCGCACCCTAACCATTACATTGCGGCTAACTGGATAATGAAAAATGAGCCACCATGAGCTGTCATTAAGACCAAGGCCATATTGATGATAAGTCAGAGACAAGGAAATTATTCAGCCTAACAGTTTGTAATTAGATTGATTTCTTAAACGTCTCATATCATTTAGACATTTTCGATAGGGTTATTTAAAATACTGATTTAAAATCTACTTAAAACTGTGCCAGTTAAACGGAAATTATTATTTATTTTAACTTCACGGGTTTTTTGGTCATCCATCTGCTGCTCATTAAGATTTGAATTTGTATTTCTGTTTTATCACATTTTTGAATATTATCATTTCTCTACATGTAAATCTTTAAAAAAAAAAAAACGTCTGAACCAGGATGCTTGATATTTCTTTTACCACTATATATAAACATGAACGGAGTACGAAGGTGATATCTTCTCTTTTTATAAAATTATACTACCATTGAGACCTTGCGATCTCCTTAATCAACCGATGTCAAATTCCTTTCCCAAAATCACCAAATAATGGCGTTCTCGTGCCGGGACGTGATTACCAAATAAGTCTTTGGTGCAAGAAGATATACTAGTTAGTGTCATTTTTAACGACTGTAATGTTGCGGTTGGTTTACGAATATTAGTTCTTTATATGATAATATAAATAAAAGACTTGTCTTTTAACTTCATCGTTACCATCATATTTATAAAGGAAACACGTAAATAAAATCCTATTAGTAATATTTGTATTTGATAAAAAAGAAAGACTTAAATGTAAGGCATGATATCAGTATCGAATGACTTATAAAATTACTTACATTTCGTTATTTCTTTTTCATAACGCTTCATCTACGAAATTAAAGGCGTATATGACAGTTTGCTACACTTTCTATATAGAAAATGCCTTGATTATGGCATAAAAGGGCTACAATATCACATTCAGGGGAAGATAACTCAAAAAGTAGGACGGTGACCCCCATTTTTTCATAAATATTTTTCTTTTTTGATTCTCAATAATAATGCAAAGTTTAAAAAAATCTATTGAACAGTTAAAATTTTCTTTCTTTGTCTCTATAGAAAATATGGCAAACTGTCAAATACGCCCCTAACATTGGAATATAATAGATTTCTTCGGTTTAAAAGAAACCAGCTAATCATCACCGTATCAGCAGGTATCAAACCTTCCTGAATCAGTCAAGCTATTTTACTCAAGTTAAATAATGGCTCTGAAACAGTTGTGCATAATTTGAAAACATTTAAGATGGGGTTTAATTGTCTATGATATTTCAGATAAAGGGATGCAGAAATCCATCTTGCTGGTAGTAATGCTAATCAATACAGTCTGGTTCTAGTAATTGGAAATGGTTCACGTCTGGGATTGATTGCCCTTAAAGTCCAGATGATTACTGTCGTGTGACGTTATCTCCGAATTAACGACCGCGTGTTAATTTCAGATCGTCATTTATTATATTTATCTGTTTTCCTGGCTAAACATATGGTGTAAATTGAATTTCACGTGGATAACATTATTTCTTTTGTTTATTGGTGTCCAGAAATGAGTTAATGTTATATTCAATTTACATTCATAGCAATCGACAATATTGTTTTCCTATGCGCAAAATTGAAATATAATTAGAAAAAAAATTCTTATGAATTTCGTCAAATTATCATCATTCACATTATTATTATAGTGTAGTATTTTTTTAAATGATAAAATTTATTTGAGATAATTGCATTCATTCTCGAATTAATGGCGATAAAATCAGGTGTACGAGTAGTCAGGCTTCAAATGCAAAAATGATTATTTGTAGACAGTTTTGTAATATAATAAAAGAAAGTGAACATTGTGCGTTTATTCCAAAAGACATTTCAGTGGTATCACCATCCTGTTTCTATATTTTCACATGTAAATATTTCCAAATAAGCTCGTATGTGCGTTCAGGGTTGGATTTGTTCTAAGATCAAAAATACATCATTTCAAAGCCGGAAAATAAAGACGCAACGTCGTTACATTTTCGTCGAAAATGTCTAATTTATTTGAGGAATCTCATAATAATAAATCAATCCTAAAATACGTATACAGATACAAAAAAAATCCATAGGTAAATGATTTCCCTGTGAAGTAAATACCATTTGCTTTCCTCAACTTTTAATATACGCGTATTCGTTTTTAAAGTCTTATTTCCAGTGCTTGATTTACATAAATCGTAAGCATCAAATGTGAGCATACTTCCCATAAGACAAGATGCATTTACATGTTCAATTTCGTAAACGAGACCAGACATTGTCGCTTCCAACTAATGTTATCGTCTAAGCAAATTTCAAATTTAGTTAAAGGAAAATGATAAAATTGTATAAATGTTTAATAATAAACACATGAAAACGATTATTATTTACAAAATCAAGACCATTCACAAATACTTTAAGTTAATATAACATTAACAGACTCTGTTTCGCTTAGAATAATCAAATTACATAACTTTCAATTTTCTTTCAAATAAGCAAATCATTTGTGCTCTTAAAATTCAGAATGCAAAGTTTCAATTATTCTTGAATTGACTTTCATAAACGAGACAAATGAACTTAATCAGATGGTCTTTTTTATAATTTCTGCCTTTTCTCAGTCATGCTGACGCCAGCGACTACAAGTTGTTAGTCCATGTCATATGAGGATCCAGCAACTTGTCTCAGAGGGAGTCCGACAGGGATATGTTGGCCACTATCCATACCAAGCCAAATCTGAAATTCTCCCTACGTAGGTGTGTGTGGGGGGGTCCAGCAAATCTATGATGAGAATTGTCGTGGGGGGGGGGGGGTGGGGGCAAATCTATGATGAAAATTTTCGTACGTGGGATGGAGGAGGGGGTTCCAGAGAGGGAACCAATTAAAAAAAAAATTTTTTTCATGCGGGTTGTTTTGTCCTGATTTGATTTCAAAACATAAATAGTAACCTAAAGTATCTAACATATATTTTATGCATATTTTAACCCCTTATCCCTACCCCCACCACCCTCCTTTATGCATATTTTAAACATTATAGCCAAATCTCAGGGTGTGGGGATGCGGATCCCCGGTCCACACCTCTGGACCCACGTATGCATGTGACAGACAAAATCATGTAGCCTTACAGTCCAGCTACAAGTCTGTAGCAGGCTATGGAACAAACCCGAACGGTTGCCATTCTTAAAGTTTGGTAGCTTCCAGTGCGTCTATAGAAGACTATGGAAAGCATTCATAAGGCTGCATACAATTCATAAATCGTTGGTCTCTCCAAAAGGAGCGCTACATTTAGAAGCCTTGCAGTTTTGATCCCAAAGACCAGTTCTCTCTTTCGCTCTCCTTGAGCTATCTCTCTCTCTCTCTCTCTCTCTCTCTCTCTGTGAGTTTCACATTTTGCCGATCAGCTAGATCGTAGCTATGTTCAACAAAGTTATGGTTACTCCATACATACACAAAACATTTGTTTCTAGCTTACAAACCATCGTGGCAATAGAACTTATTACATGCATTGATATAATCGGACTTGACTACCGATAAACAGGATTTATACTTGATAGTTTCCACTGAATTTTCAGTCAATATTCCATCGAACGACTTTTGGTCAATATTCTATTACATGACCTTAAGTCAGAAAGTGATGTCCCATTGCCTTATTTTTTTTTAATCTAAATTTAATTTAAAAGGTTAATTATATTTCGTTCATATTTAATGCTGATAGTTTGATGTAATCCTGTTTGTTTTTTGTTGTTTTTTTTCTTGTTTTTTTTTTTCTTGTTTTTTTTTTTATGATGTGTTATTTGTCAATATCTGTATATGTAGTTTCTAAAGCTTTTTGAACAGGAAAAGAGAGCTAAAAATATCTGGTAAAGTTAAATAATTTTATTATAAAAGTCACAAATATCCCTACAATCTGAATTTTGTAAGCTGAAAACAGATGTGAGGTTTAATTGGTTGCGGGATGCACGCAATGGTAAGTGCACGCAACTGTGGCATTACATTACATTGCTAACTTTATAAAGGAAATGCATGATATGGCCCTTACTTAGTAAAATCGTATATATCAACTTCAAACTCGGAAAGGAAGCTTCCATATAACATCTAATACCGCTATTTATTAGTAGCTAAGGCGAACAATCCCATCATGCAATGCGTGACCTTTGTACTGTAAAGTTTAAAAATGGCGGTGGATACACAACTCTTTACAGACTTCAACTAATTGGGTAGGATGGTGGTTAGATACTGATACACAAAATGCTTTTATGGCATTTCATTATCTAAACCACATTCTTGAAGACCTCTTTGATAATTCTAGATATACCTTCACAAATGGTTCATATGAAAGATCTGTTATATGTGCGTAGCCCTGGAGCAGTCTAAATTAATCGAATTTATTCTCGGGCAGATAATTGTTATTTCCCAATCTTTCGGGCCATACTCAAATACTAATATAAATACACTAGTTATCCGGGTTTTTTTATAATGAATAGTAAACAAGAATGAAAAAGCAGAAGTTAAATGAACAAGAAAAGATTAAAACAAAATGTTTTAATTTACGGCTTATGATAAGCATACTGCCCCCCTCTATTTTCTCTTTTCTACTGATTTGACCTTATAACCTAACCTGTCTATGCACAGGACCTTTATATTTAAATATAAAATAAAAATAGATAAATAATAATGACAATGCACTCTTTTGATATTAATATTATTTATATAGAGAGGGGTAGTTATTACCTTATAATTTTCCCTGCACAAGTCCCGAGTCTCTCTAGGTTAAAAAAATATGACTCCCAATTAAGTAGCATTTCCATATATTTTATGGCATCTTGTGGATGCATTGAAATTTAAACTTTGAATACTGACAGCGAAAACATTACATCTAAGATGAAAAATGCATGGGTAAATAAATGTATGTAAAAATAATATATGGAGAGGTCGATATTTTTAATTTATATATTTATATATATTATTTTTTTTGTTTAATCAAAAGGAAGCAAATATAATTAACAAATGCAAAATAAAAAAGGATGTATAAAATTACTATTTAAAATAAACTATACAAATATAACTCAAGAAATTCCAAAAAAGAAGAATTGAAGAATTTAGAAAAAAGAAGGTCCCAGCTGGAATCTAACTCATGACCTCTTGAAGGGAACAAAAACGTACCGATCGACTCGACGCTCTTACCAACTGAGCTACATGTACTTCTACAAGTGCAGAAGTCACGTGTAAATAGGGCTATAAATAATCAATCTGATCAAAACAGCAGGACTAGCACTACACAGACAATTGTACTGTATTGATATCTACACTATGCGTTCTTTATATTACGGTTACATATTAACAAGATAAACAATACGCATTGCTTATCCCACCCATCATGTAATAATTAAACTACTATGTATAATTACAAGCTCAATAAA
>CM037789.1:44847027-44868766 GCA_021229015.1 Solen grandis | reverse complement strand
CCTTATATCACAGTTTTTGCGAGATTCGAACATTCAACCTCCTGTAGCACGAAAGTTTTATATACGCAAATTTTTGGAACCTATCATATTTTATTGGGCTATTTACAAGGAACATTATGCAAAAACCGCATTTGAATCGAACCTCAAATAATTGAGATATTGCTTATTAAACATTTTCATATAAAACGCCCCCTGGCGGGAAAATCAAAACAAAAATGAAAATTTTCTCGACGTTAGGATCATCTTCAAGTACGTGGTTATTACTGATAAAAGTTTCATAGATGTGGCTTTTCTCACCTCGGAGCTATGCCGTTCACAAAAAAGGGTTAGAAAAAAAAAAAAAAAAAAAAAGAAACAGAAGAAGAACAATAGGTTTTCGCACTGCGATGCGAAAACCTAATAATAAAAACAACAACAAATCAACAGAAGAAGAACAATAGGTTTTCGCCCTGCAGAGGCGAAAACCTAATTAATTTGTCACCAGTGATCTTCGAGGTACAGACTCCAAAATCAGAAGGGTTCTTCTACTAGTCATACGTAACTATTGTATAATGTTTGAGACATAGTTTAGTTTAAACATATTTTATTGCCATACATACTTACATACATACATACAAAGAACATACAAAGAACAAACCAAAAAGAAGAATGCAAATGGGTCAAGCCACAAGTTCAAAAACTTAGTTACGGCTCTCCCCCATGAGACATAGGAGTCAATTGGATCTTGAGTAATCAGTCGGACAATGCTTAATTTACACTGTGTGAAACTTTTATTACCTCATGATCTTGACCTTTGAGGTGCAAATCCCAAATTCAGTAGGGGTCTTCTACTATGTCTACAGGGTCATATAGAACTAAACATAATACTCGGACAAGACTTTCACATAAAATGTTAACATGTGACCTTGTCCTTTGAGATACTGACACCAAAATCAATAGTAGTCATAAGCAACAAGCATATTGGGTTTGAGACTTATGGGTCAAATAGAACTTTAAGTTATCACTTTGGCAAGGTTTGTTCTATCGACAGACCGATATTTGCAAAGCAATATGCCCCCTCGTCTTTAAAGAGGGCATTATTAAAAAAAATAATATATTAAATTTAATAACAATAATCTGTTAAAATCTTTATCTCTAAATATGATGTATTTAAAAAGATTTAAGAAGAAAAGTATTGTCCTAACATACATGTATAAGACTTGCATTTTGTATGGTTAAAATATAATTAAGGTAATACATCCATTATTAAATTAAAATCACAGGAGATGACGTTTAAAACAAATTGGCGACTCTGACGCATGAAGGACGCAGGGCGATGCTAATAGCTCACCTTGAACATGTGCTCTGGTGAATATACCTAATAATTATGTACATATATATCATTTCCCTTTAAGTCTGCTTGGTTTGGTCAGATATTTACATAAATGTTTTCAAGTTTGTTCCATTATCAGATGGGACCCCCTTCATCAAAATCCGCCGCAGTAGTTACCTCCCCTTACAGTTGTAGATTACCACTGCCACCACAAGTAAAAAATTAACAGAATTTAGCTAATTTTTCTTTTTTCCAAAAAAGTTCATTTTACTGCGAGTGTCATTTCCCCAAGTACCAAATATCGCCTTGTGGTAAAATCATTTTAAAAAATATTTTTTTTGTTGTGACAGCAGACGGAGACGCCATTTTGTTAGTTTTCCATCATCACATGACATTGTGACGGCAGTGATTTTTTCTTGTAAGGGAGATCACCGTGTGGAGTTTGCCCCTTCATTGGACGTTTCAGCGTTTCCCACTACATCCTCCAGAGGTGCACTGACAGGTGCTTATGTCCCAGCCTGGAACAGCTTGAACCTGCTATTTTCTGCATGTCTATTATGAATTATGTATATATAAAACAGTAACTTATCTGGGGTATATCTACCTCATCTATCCCAAATGAACACTAGGAAGCAGCCAAGGAAACCAGAAAACACAGCTCAACCTCTGAGCTATGGTACATGGTATAAACCCTACAGCCGCACACTGCCTTCTAATGGTACAGCAGTATCACCTAGGCTCGCTACTATTCTGATACCCGAAAGACATGGTGCAGTAGATAAATATAACCCTTGCTTCACAGAAGATCATATGGTTCAACCTACTGCTTTCGCAAAAATAAATGAATGATAGAACAGCCCCTTATATACCCCAAAATCACGTGACCATTCTAAGACTTGTCTTTTCCCAGGGCGATTCCATAATTAAACCATTCTAATAACCAAAGGGATGTCGGCTTGCTTTGCATCAATATACCTTATAATACAAATAAACATACCTTAACTATATGTAGAACTGACATAGTTAAAGAATAATTCATCACTTAATGATGTCTTTCTGTCAACATTTTATATAAAAAACTATTTTAAGCAGCTGATCTCAATTTCAGAAGTATAAACACTAGACTGGAAATCTCAAACTTATTCGTTGAAAATCGCAACTTCAAATGAAATTATCCCTACACAAATTAATTCACATTTCCAATATTTTAAGAATTAAGTAGCTATAAACATATCTTTTTAACAAAAAACAAATAATAATTAAATAAAATTAAAACATTAAATATACAGTAGATGGATGAAACTACCCACAAGGAACGAAAAGATCCCAAAAGGAAAATTGATTACATTATCATATGAATATATAAATTGTTTATGTTCCATTTCATGTGTGGAAAAATTATTCACAATTCCTTGCCTTTTGTTATACCTGTAATTCTCTTAGTGGAAATTTGAATCTTAACAATTCCTCTTTTGTGAATGATGTGTGCTGAAGCAACTTGATGAGTGCCTGGACATCTCCTATTGCATCGTGGGCATTGTAATTTTCTTGTAAGATATCTTTCATTAGATTTGGCTGGCTGTAAGAACGACGATTTGGATACTCTTCCTTGAAAACATCTAACGAGTCTATCAACCCTTCAACACAAGCATAGAATCTGTCAAATGCTTTAACACTGTGCATGGCGGAGACAAGTATGCGGAAATCAAATCTCTTTCCATTATGCGCCACAAGAACAACTTTCTGATATTTACTGAGCCAGGCAATCAGCTGATCAAAGGCACAAGAAATGCTTAGTGCTTCAACTGGTATACCGTGGACCTTCATAGAGCCGTCGTTGGCAACCTCTATCCCTGTAATTTCCTGGGCTTTTGGTTCAATTTGACATTTAGGTAACACATATGAATGGAATTTGACACCTGTCTGGAACTCAACTGCACCAATCTGAGTGATATGCGGCATTTTGCTACCCTTAACTGAAAAGAGAAAGTGTTTCATGGAATAAATACAGGGCTACTGTTTCCAACATTCCTAGAAAGGAAAGGGAAAATGACATGACATATATGATCCCATTAACATGTTTATTCTGACATAAATCATATTAAATCCGATTGGGTTAAATAAGTTTAAGACTATAAGGTAAGGTTTAAGATCCTTGGAACACGTGTGAAAGAAGTGACAGATAAACTGCCAGATGATGGAGAAGTGACCCCTATGTGTCACCTCTAATTACAGCAGGTGATACAAAAAATGTGTCCGTATTTACACATTCTTCCTCCAACTGGCCAAGTCTTATAGATAACCTAAAACACAAATATTCAGTGAATACAGAAATTACTGTGTTCAAAATAATGACTAAATAGTACCAGGTAGATTCTCTTTCTTGTAATAAAATCATCTGTTTCTTGTTGACAGCCAGCTTAAGTCAATACCCATTGTATTTCAGTGATTTTGTAACTGGAAGTAGCTTCCTAGTCTATGTCTGCTCTGTGTGCCAAGGTATCAAAACACCTCCATATGACAGCATATCACAGTAACATTTTAGCCAGGTATTCCAACCGAACACCTGCTCTGAAATTCAGGAAATTAAGAGTCCCTGTTATTTCATGCGAACTTCTGACAGCTTTATTCACATAACAATTGAATAAAAAGTTATGCTTCTTCAAAGAGGGTTTCTAATAAAAAAAGTTTTATGTAGATGATTACATAGGTTTTTAACAAATATGGCTGTCCAATTTACTTTTAATTGGAAAAGTAAATGTCCCAACGGAACTCTGGCATGTCAATTATAGAGTCCCGATTTTTGGTGTCTTCAGAATCCCGGGACACTGTGAGTGTTGACCTCTGTAAGAGGTTATGGGTTAAGTGGTATTTTCTATGTACCATACGTTCAGGATACATACTGAGGCCAGTGGTCTCGAGATCTATCACCACAACCGTTGGCCCGTCACGTGGCATGGAATCTCCACCTGGAAGGGCTTCTTTAAGTTCCCTCATAGTTGCTAAAGGCTCCATGTCTGAAACAGTTTTATTTGTATTCAAATCTCCGTATATCACAACTACACCAGATCAATTTGAGAGCTGACCTCAAGGTGAAAGCGGAACTAGGCTAAGTACTTACATGTACATATGCATTTAGCCTAATTTTGCTCTCACCCCTTTATATGTATTTTGTGAACTATCTCAGAATGAGACTTTTCTCAACTCAATAATCTTTAATATCACAATAATAACAAAAGATTATTTTAAAATTTAAATTTTACAAGACCATGTATTTATTGGTTACATGTACGTGGCAGTCATTTACCTGGGAATTTGAAGTGAAATTAATTGTTAATCCTTATAAATGTTACACTCATTCAATTTAATCTGATATCAAAACTAAAATAACGATTGCTTGCATTGTTGTTATATATATAGCGTAATAGAAAAGTAGTATACAGAGTGAGGGTTCTGGATCACTTTGATATAAAAGATCTTTTTTAAGGCTTAATGGACGCCATTGAGCCTCCCAGGCGTCACTTTATCTCTTAGAGATCAGTCTGGACAACTGAGAGATGCCACTTTGCCATGAAAGATCTTTTTTAAGGCTCAATGGACGCCATTGAGCCTCCAAAGCGTCACTTTATCTCTTAGAGATCGAGAAAGTCTGGATCACTTTCTCCCAGAAAGATATATCAGGGCCCATCGAGCCTCCCAGTCGGAGCCCCGAGGACGACCCACCATACACAATGGTGGTTCTGACTCACCTGGGGGCCCTTTCCCCCAACATATGAATCCCTGAAATAGCCACTTGCTCCAAAATGAGAAAAACTCTCTGATCACAAAATGAAAATCCTGTCACGCTAAGAGAAACTTGTCACGACGAGGTAGTGTGACGAGATTAAGCAGACGACGTAAAAACTTGTCGACGGGCGAAGTCCAGAACATTCTAGAGGTTGATGCATTGTGTGTTCAATTGGAACGGGAAGTAGCTCGAGGTAGCTAAGGTCATGGAGAGAGCTTGCTCATATACCTAAAGAGATTACATGATTGAGTTGCCTCCCATTTCTAGATATGGAGGTTTCACTGAGTGCTATCGCCCTCGACCGATTTTTTTACGTCCACGAGCTCATCATGGAGTAGGGAAAGCTTTCTAGCGAGCCAGATCGCAAGAATGACTTATGCGACGGGCAAACTGATCTCAATCAAATCTACGGTTGTGGGTGGACACATTCTCTGTACAAAGGAGTGGGGTCAGAATCTCTAATACACACACAGCTTAAGATCCATTAACTTTTTTGACGAGTTCCGCCATCGCTTCTCTGCGACCTTCCTTATATCGGAGATGGTTTTCAGCTTTGTTCGGGCTGTTGTTTCGATGCGTCTATGTTTGTCATATTTTGCAGTTATCCGACGCTGGGCCATCTTACCAATGACGCAGAACCCCGCACACCCTAGTGACCCTGCTTTGTCTAGTCCTATTGCAATCAGAGCCGCTACGACTGTTGCTAATAGCCCTACTCCCCCGATATCAATCCCCGCACCGGCGGTCACCAAAGCGGTGTCAACACCATCTACAACGTTTACAACGTGTTTATATTTTATACAAAGGCTGACTTTTTTTTCAGCCTCACGTGTCAAGTCAGTCTGTATGCGGGTTATCTCCTGCAGTTGGTAAGCATGTCCATCAACGGGCAGGTTTGGATAGAGATGGAGCTGCGATGGATAGTTCAATTAGAAGGGCAACCACCCGGAAGCATTGTTCGGTCGATCACGATTACTCGTCTTAAAGTTAATAATATCACCTTTATTACCTTCTAGCGGCGGGTTTAAAGTCCTGTCAACGGATAAGAGAGTTCGGGCTTAGCTACATAGTCTTTAAACATACCATTTATAGTTACGCTTATGGCTACAAAATGTTTCGATGATTTATTACGTTCGACTGCGGACAGTGACATGGCGAGGATTCTTCCTCTTTTCATCATTATGTAGCCCACTTTACTATGACTCTCGCCATCTGAGTTTGAACCGAATGACCATTCAAATTCCCCGGTCGCCAAAGGTCCGCGCTCCTCTGCCACGACAGTTATTACAGGCTTGGGAATTTGACTTATTTTTGTGTCAACGTAGGTGATAACATCTTTTTAACGCGTTCCCATCTGTCGAGGAATCCGGACTGCGCCAACCTGGCTGAAATGGCGTCTGTTTGTTCTTTGGTGGCCCCGAGGTTCATGATCCGACCCCCCTCCAAGTCTACATGGCCATCCTTTGTCTTCTTTAGATACCGAGACAGATCGGGGGCGATCGCGAAGCAACAGCCCGCATAGCGTCCACAGAGGATACTCCATATCCGCCGAATATGCTCATTTTATTTCAAGCACGACACTCACAGGCAAACCGTGGTTGTCTATGACAGAGCCCTGCTCGTCTTTAATGGATAGTGCAAGCTCTGATAGTGTGCCCGCATGCAGCGCATTGAACTCAGGGTCTCCTTCTACAGAACCCACCAATCATCCATCTTTAAAACCTAGAAGATCGCACATCACATTCTTGTGTCATGCTGCATCGTAATAGAAGCCTTCCCTGTATGTTCATTTACTGTGACAGACAAACCTAACGTTTTAAGTGACGTAGCGAGAGCGTTGAAGGTCCACAAGCTGGGCTGGATGGCGTCGGCTACCGGCTCGTGGATGTTGTACCACCCACGGTATATATGATCGACCTCAACCCAATCCGGAGACGCCCGTCTCTGTTTTCGATTGGCTGTTAAAGGTAAGCCGGTCCCTTTGTAATGTCAGTGATCGTCTGAAGCATCTTATTGCAGTACAGCTTTTTACCTTCAACTCAGGTTCAATAGCGGAGATGACAAAGCGTTTCCAAAGGCCTGTCGTATACAAGAAACAAACATTGGGGCGTTTTCAATTAACACAGCACGGCAAATTACCGAACGGGGAGGGGGGGCATTATAAGGAGAAGGGAAAGTTAATTCTGGGTAGCCAAAAAATCACCATGAGCCCAGATATTATCTTTGAGGCAGACTTTACCGCCATCTTCGTGGGTTATCAAAACCCTACCCTTACCGGAGATGTTGATATGAACAACAATGCCTACCAAGCGTGGTTAAGCAAGACTTTCGACTGGTGGCTGTGCAAGGTAAATTTTGTTTGCTATTTGGTGCACGACTGCCGGCTGTGGGGTCTCTGCCGACGACCACCTGAATGCCAAAGATCCCTCCATCACCAGCCTGTATCGGTTCCACGTCTACTACACGACCAGGCGTCTTTTCGAAGAGCTAAAAGTTGCTCTTCCGGGCGACGATTCCCACATATGGTACAACAACTCCTACAATGGCCGGGCTTACAACAGGCTCTATAAAGAGTTTGGGGTATCGCCCTCCATGGACTGGCGCCAAAAGCTTGATCACGGGTGCCAAGGGCTCGGCGCTTGGAGCCAATACATTACTCCATCAGGAAAATACCTGCAAGAGCACAGGGTCACAGGCTGCCCCTTCCGTAGCCCTGAAGACTCCATTACTCACAGAAGAAACATTTCTAAAGCTTGGACCATGTTTATCTTGGATAAGTCAGAAGGCTTCACCCAGGCCAACATGGAGCGCATTAACGACTCGAACGGGACCTATGTGTGGGCTCTGCTTGGGACCCAGGCTCAGACCAAGTCTAGGATCGACGGGACGTCGAGAGGCTTCGAGGCGCAGAAACAGTTCTTAGCCAATGTGGAGGATGCGATTAACTCCCCTGTGGACATACCCTCTTCGATAACGCACTATCAGAACCTGCTGCAGTATGCCGGGAGCGAGCTAAACATGGTCTTCGGAACAGGATTATACATGGCTCCGAGCGACATGACACGAAACATCAATCCAGGAATCATATGATACAATAACAAGATACTGATAGCTACGGACGACCTCTCCATCGAAGAGGCAGATATAAACCTTCAAACACTACACGTGCCTGGTAGCTTCCAAGACAGTAAAATTGCAGGTCCACCATCGCTGCATGTGTCTCAACAAGATGGAAAATTTGCATGGCCACCATCGCAGACCACCCGCGGAAAAACCGCACATCCCAGACTGACAGCACAGCTGCGCGGGCACATGAAGAGGAAAAGAGAGCTCTGGTCTTAGGTGGGATCACTGTTGGGTTATTAGCCCTCTTGCAAGTGCTTTGTTAGTATCCAGTCGCGAGCCGCAACCAGGAGCAAACCCTCCGATGGCGAGGAAGTGCCCAAGTGTGTTCGGCAAGCCAGCCAACTACATTGCCAGCTGTTGACAACAGCCAAGAGACAACGCTGCCTTTAACTCCGGCAACTTGTCCACTAGTTTTGCCAGCTGTGCCACCGCCACTGCCTGTTAATGCTAGGACAAACGTGCTAATTGTCAATCTGATTGTGGTGATGATTGAAGCGATGGCCCCTTGCTCCCGGAAAAGAGTCTTAATCCGCTCAACCAGCATGGTGTCCTCGTTCAAGATTCTCCGAAAGGTTTCCTGAATTCGGCTGATCTGTGACCTGAGGGCCTCCCAATTGATTGAAGCTGGCTCGAGCCGCGCAGACCGCTCGAGCTCGAGATCCTGGAGCCGCTGTCTGATCTCCTGCTTTATGCCATCATCATCTGTCTCCCCAAGTTTCCTTTCTTTCTGTAGCAATATGTTTATCAAGCTCGGAGATCTTTGCCAGGTTGCTCACAAGCTCGCTGCGCTGGGTCTGCATTGCTAACCTCACGGTATTGATACATCAGGTCAGACCTATCTGAGTCCATTATAACCATAGGCAGATCATTGATGGTCTTTAACAAAGTCTCCTCCACATCAGACGTAATGATGTCTATATTAATTTTGAAAGGCCAGACGTCGATGGTCCCGCAAGCGACATCGACGCTTCCGCAAGTTTCTTATCCGCTTGTCTTATACTAGCTACAGTCATAGCGGGCAGCTTCTGACTCCAGTCTGAGAAACCGAGTTGATCTTGGACAAGGCCCGCACCGAACTGGCTAGCAATAGTGGATAATTCCAAGGGTTTTCTAGTTCGCTTAATAATAAGATTGACATCCAGGTGACCCTTCAGGTGAAGCTCCCCCCCCCCTTGTCCATCTCAAACTTAGTGTAGTCCCTTCCTGTGGCGGGATTACCCAAAGCATTATAGAAATCATCGACTGCGGGGTTTAACAGTAGAGTGGATAAAGAGGATTTGGCGACATCATCATCAAATTGCTGGTCCTTACCACCAAAATCTTCAAGCGGTATATCCTCATCCATTTTAGAGTCTATGTTATTGTGTGATACAGCATATATATGCATATAAGTACCAGCTTCAATATGTCGCAATACGGAAGAAAGCTTAATCCGCACTGATGCCTAAGGGAGCCCCTGGGGGTCAAGGGCATCCGTCAGACGGTTGTTATCACCAACAACCCATCAACTATCGACCAAAATCAGCAGCTCTTAGTGAGGTTCCCCGACCTTGGCGTCAACGACGTCATCGTGCCTGGAACAGCCGGTCTGGCCTTTCAAATTGTGCTGAACTCTACCGATGCTTACCCAACCGTGGTCAACAACCTGGGTTGGGCAGTAGTCAAGAAAACCACAATTAAGATTTCAGGAAACGAGGTTATGAGCATAGACGGCAGCGACATCTACGGTTGCTATGTCGACCTCTGGAAAACGGAAGAACGAAATAATGCCCAATACCAGGGGATTGATACTTCAGGAGACAGGAATGTCACACCTATAAGGCTTGATGCCGGAGATAGGACAAGGGCATTGCTAAGGACGCTGTCATTGCCAAGGCCTACGGTAGCCGATTATATATCTCTCAGACTTTGAGCTACTGGAGAGCCATATGCCGTTCTTTCAATCCGCTTTCGGTGATAGGCTAGAATACGAACTCACCTTTAATGACTATAACCGGGTTATCAAGGAGACGCTAACACCAGTTTCACTGTGAAAGATATCGCTCTTGAGTTCGAGATGGTCACTTACCCACAGCTGGCTACAATTATCCGTAACCAGTACACAGAAAGGGTGAGCATCTTGTTCGACAAAGTGCTTAGGCACAGAAAAATCGTAAAAAATAAGTCCGACGCACTATGGTACATAAACCTTCATGTGCCTTCCAGGTCGATGAAGGGAATTTTGCTGCTCTTCGAAGAACCCACGGCAGCCTTTGCTAGACATAGCGCGGCCTTCTATAAGATTACCAAGATGGAGGTCACCATTGAAGGCATTCCTAACCAGCTCTTCGCCCAAGGTATGCGTCCCTACCAGATGTAGGACGAGGTCCGTAAAGTTATGGCAGGAGGAACTAAATGTCACCCCGAGGTTGCCATGGTTGATTAGGATTTAGGGCTCCACGCATGTGATCTCACAAAGTACCTCACCCAAGAGTACGCCCTATGGCTGGACTTCAGGACAAACGACAACGACGGCCTGCACGGTAACGGGAGGAGAGTGGAAAACGCCAGTGAAGGTATTACTATTCAATTATCGAAGGAGGTGGAGGCAGATGGAGCATTAAACATTTATGTTTTTATAGTGATGGACGCCCAGCTCAATAAAGAAAATGGCAGGTTTGTCTCAGCTGTTTACTAGTAGTGACTTAGCCATGGCCCATTCAGCAATCATATGTGGGATGACGGGTTGTGGCAAAACAAAATTCGCTTTGGACCTCCTAGAGGGCCTTTACTGGTGCACTTTTGATCATATTGTGTTACTCTGCCCCACCATTAAGTATATTAAGATGTATAAAAGCTGACAGTGGATTTGGAAGGACAATGAAGTTTATGTTTTAGATCTGGGCGAAAGGCTTCATGATTATTTACGAGCCCTTTATTAAATATTTCAGGGTCAGCCGACTTTGTATATTACTGACGATATGGCCACCAGTAAGCAACTTACCAAGAAAAAAGACATGCTCTCCGAAATGGCTTTCTCCGGTCAACATGCCAGGCTATCTGTATGGGTACTTTCTCAGCGGTATAATGCTGTACCTCCGAGAGCAAACTTGTTGGGTAGTTATTTTTCACTGTAGATAGTCTTTTAAGATAGAGATAGCTTCGACGAGTGTTTACGTGAAAATGACATCATACCTCCGGCGGAGCGTAATGCTGTGCGCGAACGACTTGCCAAAACTAAGCATGCTAAGCTTTTTATAAATACTTCTCAGCCAAGTAGTTACCATATAGCTGATTGACAGGTAGTGTCAGACACATAGTGTTGGTGTTGGCCGATGAAGAGTCATTACGTGCGACACGTGTGTCAGCGGCTTCGGCTCTACTGGTTTTATGTTGCCTCATATTATGTTGCATTTTGTTTCACATTTTGTGTAAGTTTACTATTAGTATTGGGAGGACGTGACTATAGCCATGGATTGCGACGAGTAACTCGATAAGCTTCTTGCCGAAAACATTAACTGGCGCCCAAGCAGGGTGTCGATGTCGATGACACTTCGACTGGCGCTACTAGTCTTGTCGGCCCTCGCCATGGGGGTGGGGGGGGGGGGGGTGGCCAGTCAAGAAAGTACATGGGAAAAGAATTTTCTGTGGATCAGATCGACCTCCTTCCAGACGAAGAGATTGACAAACTCTATTCTCGATATGAAGCCCGACAGGGAGGAGTATGAGCAAGACCCTCGGCTCCGCAGCACTCCAGATTTACATAATGGTGGTAAGCCACTTTCTACCTTTCCCCGCTAACCGGCAGGAGTTACTTATTGCTGACCTGGAGTCTGACCCTTTCATCGGCCACATGCTGAATTCCACTACCTGTGACCTATACCACCGCTTTGACCCCTATCACCGCAATGCTATGCACTTTTAAACATTGTCAAGCACCTACTAAGCAGTTGGTCGTACTTAGTGAAGATGACAACTCAACAATCCACAGCCAAGGGTCTGGAGCCGAAGCAGGAGGAGCCTCCACCGTAGAGGGTGACCAATCCTTCGCCCAAGGACCCTAGGCGTGTTGCAGCTGGTAAGGCAGGGTTGGAGGCAAGAAAAGAGAAGCAGCAAGCTCTCAAAGACGAGTTGCAGCGTCTTACGGCGGTGGAGGCCCGGCATACGGAGACGACACTGGCACATAGTGCCCCCGAGGACCCGCAAAAACCCTCTGGCACAGTAAATACAAATAGCGTTATAATGGCAGCTGGTGTAGTAGCTGTCGTAGCTGCAATATTTTGGAAAACTAAGACCCAACCTGACACTGGCACTACGTGACGTCAACAAAATCCTGTCGCCGAATTGAACATGCATGTTAACACATATTATAAACATGATCCTCATTATATGGAATAAGAATGTCTGCAGACAGAAAGGAAATAGTAAATTCTATCTATCACTGTGCTGTGGTAGCTGGACTTTCAATAGGATACGCCAGATTAGGTAAGGCTGTACTTAGAGGTAATTTTCCTAAGCTAGACTTTACTCCTCATGATGTTGGCATGGCTGTAGTTGACGTAACAGCCGCACTGGCAACCAAAGATCTTCTAGTCAAGCAAGGAATACTCCCTGATAACATATTGAAGTAGAGATGATTCAGTAACATTACACGAAGATGGCTACTATTGCATTGATGTTGGTTGGAGCTATCACTAATGCGGTGGTTTCACTGGGAGTAACTTCTTATTCAGCAGTCTTAAGGACTCCAAAGCTGACGAAGAGAGGAGTCGCCGCGACCTCACAGTAGAACAATTACAGGCGGCACAAGCAGAGTGGGCTGAAAGGCGAACTGAACGAATTGATTTCATCCAAAAAGAGCTTAGGCGGCAAGGCCATGCCATCAAAACCTTTAAGATGTAGATGAGGCCAGGCGGGAGTATTCTTCAGTCACGGGTAAGCAGTTAGATCCAGTGGACCCCGAGCAAAAGCTGTCTGACTTTTATATGCCATCATCAGAACAACAAGATAGAGAGATTGGATTTATAGTATTAGCTCTGGGAGCGGCCGGACTTGTCTGCTATTGGGTCCAAAAAAAAATTAATTAAAAAAACAAACTTTTTCTGTTGGAGACTGGCTGAATGGTGTAATTTTATATCATGGTTTCCCTTGCGAGCATTTACTACAGCCCTAGTGGCTATTGGAAGGGGCTTGCGACAACTCATAAACGGCAGCCGCGGCTAGGGTTTCTGAGGCCAAAGCCCAGAACTTTCTGAAAAAGCAGGCCATCCGGCAAATCTACCTTCCAGCTCCGCGTCATATACCAAGGCCCAAGTTTGACATTTCAGTACCAAAGGAAGTGCACCAGGCTGATCTCTTATTCTTACCACATAACACGGTTTGTCGGAAGAGATACAAGTATGCCCTGACTGTTGTCGATGTGGCAAGCAGGTTCAAAGCCACCAAACTGCTTACTACGAAGGAGGCTAAAGAGGTCGCCGCTGCTCTCAAACGGATCTACAAACAGGGTCCTCTGAAGTGGCTGAAACTATTTCAAGTCGACCTGGGTGGGAGTTCATGGGTGCCATCAGCCAGGTTCTGTCAAAGCATGATGTCGAAGTTAGGCACAGCCATTTGGACATTCACCGTGATCAGGGGATCGTTGAACGTTTCAACTGGACCCTGGCTGAACGCTTGTACGGGCACCAGTACGCTGTTGAGATGCGACTGCCAGAGGGCAAGTGGTTAGTGGAGTGGGTGGTAGGCTGCAAGCTGTTGTTTCAGCATTGAATGAGAAAGTAACCTGCCTTACCGGTAAACGGCCGCTGGAGGCCATCAAGGCTAAAATTGTGTGGCAAAATCCCTCTTCAGTTGTTCCCGGCGATGCGGTTGGTCTCAAGGAGCAAAAACTTCCATCCAGGCTTGGTTTTCAATATCTTTACCAGCCTGGTGAGTTTGAGGGTAGCCGACGCAAAGTCACCGATCCTGTGTGGTCTCTGGATAGGAATTTTCGGTGACGAAACCTGACAAGCCTGTACTGTACTACTTGGAGGATGGACCTGGGTGAGGCTTTGTGCGTGAGGAACTCCTGGTGGTGCCCCCAGACACTCAGCTTCCTCCGGATGGAGTTCTCAAGCGTTGAGGAGCTCATCTATGTAAGTATTCATCTCAGCCGTTCCAGGTGGTAGGGCTTTTTTGTGTTTGTAGGCCAGCGTATCCAGCCCATTTTCAGTGATCCAGCACTTGGAGTCAAAGGGGGAGAGTGAAATCTTATTCAGACACTGCCCGAAGATGTGATGCTTCTCCAATCGCAGGACGTCCATGCTGTGGTGAAATGTCTTTTTTCTGAAGAGAGCCTCTTTGTACTGCTCGTGCCTGATTTGCTTTTTTACATTCTTTTTTTCTTTCATTTTTTTTTTCTTCTTTGATTTCATCCATCTTATTTTTATTTTTTTTTGGCTTTCTATCCATTTCTATTATTGAAAAATCTTTTCTATTCTCTATAATATAATTCTATTTTCTTTCTCTCTAAATTTTTCCATGAAATTGCATTACATATATACTGAACTTGTGTATGTTTACTTTGTAATAGATTCATGATATAATTGAAATATGTGTATGTAACTGATTGGAAATAATAAATAAATGAAAAAAAAAAAAATTCTTTTTTACACCTTTGGCCTTCTTGATGTTTTTTCCACTGGCGTCGAGTATGGAGGACATCTTGGGACACAGACCGACATATTCAGCGATAGGACATCCTGCACATTTGTCTTACATTTATTCACAGTGCTGTGCAGTGGATTGTTTTTCGGGTAGTCAAACGTGTCATAAAGATCTGCATGCTAGGCCATGTCCTTGTAGACATCCTCTGTCTGGATTTCTAACAACAGGCTGTCTGTATTGGTGTAGAGCAGTTGGCAGCGGTCTCCATACTGACTCTTCATCTTGTTGAAGTAGCACTCGTACATCAGGTTCTTACTCAGGTCCAGAATGCTCATTCCCACATATACTGGACGGTTAAGCACCAATCGGCTTTTATCGACCTGGATTGCTGCCAGATTATCGTCGAATATGTTTGCTCGGGCAAAGGCTGGGCTGGCAATGAGTCGTTGGAGCTTGTCCTCCTCGTGCGCTCGGACAAGTTTGACACTGACCCTCTTGCGCGGGTTTTCCATCGTTTTCCCAAAGACGCTGTTGTTCATGACTTTGTACAGGTCCTTCTCAAAGTCGCTGATGGCCTTCTTCCAGAGCTCAGTGTTAATCCTGATGTAGGGCTCCATCCAGGGGTGCTGCTCAAACCTTAGGACACGGTGGATCTTTTTCAGGCGAAGACCTAGAGACAAGTAGAGCTGCAGATTCCGGCAGTGTAGCACAGAGCGGTCATTGTTGCCGAGGTATGGAACCAGCTTCTCAACCTTGGTACTGCAACACCTGCCGCTGATGAGGCTGTGCTGGTATTCGGACATCTACTGTTTTTGGACTACCATGCGCTCTGGTGCCAGAGGATATGGGTTGTGTTCATTGTGCAGTACTCCAGATCATTGACATTCTGTCACCCAACAAAAACCAACTGTTGGTAGGGCCTGAGACATGGGCCACCATAGAGGTTGTATGCATCTAGGTATGTGGCTACTAGGCTTCTCTGGGTTGTATCCCTCGACCAGAGGATTGTTGGCTTTGGCATAACGCTTTGAGACATGGAGATATCTCCCCGCATCCCTTCTTGATGAACAGGTGTTGGTCATAATCTGTGAGCAGCTCAATCTCCACTCCTGTCTCCTTGAGATGGGCGTCCCATGAAAGCCCAGGGCTGGTGTAATAGTGTGCGGGATCTAAGCCATACTGCCATAGGCAGGTCTTCCGAAATGTTTCAAAGACATCTGCCAATAGGAGGATATCTGTGTGGTTGTAAAGGTCATGATAGTCCCTGAGGTTGTAACACCTGAAGGCCGTCCAGACTTTCTGGGCGTGGATAATAGTCCTCCTCGAAAATGTGCTCATTAGAGAGCTTGCTGTAGAATGCTCCTTTGGTGGGAGCCTGGTCTCTGTGAAGCGCTCCCAGGAGTCCATGTACTTGTATGGGTACACGCCCTTGCGCATCAAGAGCTCGGAATGCGGGCAGTAACTAGGAAAGCCTCTGGCTTGTTGGCAGCTACCAGCCTGTCGAAGGATGCCAGCAGGAACTGGGCACTGTCGATGAAGCGCAGCTGGCCAAGGCCGAATGAGATGTATTTCTCTGTGTTGTTGGGGATGCAGCTTACTTTGCCCTCGACCTTTGAGATGGCCTGCATCAGCAGGTGGGAGTTGTAACCTCACAGGTTGTGGAAGACCACTGGTATGGTGGTTGTCTTTGAGTTAAGTCGCAGCTTTAGGTTACAGGCATTATGGGCTGCTCCTCTGTATTGCCCTGTGATGTGGCAGTGGTCATAGACAGAGTCTCCCTCAAGTGCCTTTTCACATACATGGCAGGTAGTAGCAGTATTGTAGGCTTGCCAGTCCTCCAGTGTCATCCTTATGCCCTTTGGGTAAGCCAACACTTGCTTGATTTTGTGCTCAAATAAGAGTATACTACTAGAAACTACCGCACACCAACCTCTCACTTTGCCTTACTGTTTATGTTTAGCAGCCATTTTCTTGCAAATTTTATGTGCATTCAATAGTCACAAATAGTGTCAAAATTATTTTGAAAGTATCATTTTTATATGCTTTTAAAGTATTTAAAATATTTCCATTTTTTTACGCCAAGTTTTTTCAGCAAATTATAGCAATCTGTGATGTTCTACCGTAAAGCTTAATCTCTAAATTGAGCATGGAGACCCCTTTCTTAGCTCACCTGAGCACTTGTGCTCAGGGTGAGCTTTTGTGACCGCTTTTTGTCCATTGTCCATCGTGCGACGTTCATTGTCCGTCGTCAACAATTACTTGTGAACACTCTAGAGACCACAGTTTTAGCCCAATCTTCATTAGATTTGATCAGGATGTTTGTCTACACAATATCTTGGATGAGTTCAAAATTGGGTCACATGGGGTCAAAAACTAGGTCGCCAGGTCAAATTTTAGAAAAACCTTGTGAACAACCTAGAGGCCACAGTTTTAGCCCAATCTTCATTAGATTTGGTCAAGATGATTGTCCACATAATATCTTGGATGAGTTCAAAATTGGGTCACATGGGGTCAAAAACTAGGTCACCAGGTCAAATTTTAGAAAAACCTTGTGAACAACCTAGAGGCCACAGTTTTAGCCAAACCTTCATTAGATTTGGTCAGGATGTTTGTCTACATAATTTCTTGAATGAGTTTGAATTGGGTCATGTGGGGTCAAAAACAAGGTCACCAAGTCAATTACAGTAGAACCTCGCCAAACCGAACATCGTTAAACCGAATTCCTCGCCATTTCGAAGTTTATTTTCGGTCCCAATTTCTTCCCTTCTTATTTTAACTAAAAATAAAATGTTTAATCCGAATTTCGCTATTTTGATTTTTCGCTATTTCGAAGTAAAATTCCGGTCCCGAGGTTGCAATCAATGTACATTTTTTCAATTTTTATTTCGAAGTCAAATTTCTTAAATTTTCGTGAACTAATTATCGTTCTTATTATCATTCATATCCGGGTCAGTAACCCAGTTTATTTTGCGGAGGCAATTGGAGTGATGGCTCAGGCAAGTTTTTTCACACCTTTTTTCGAGATTGGGTTGGGCAACGTGTGTCCCACCAGAAATGTTGATTATTGCTAATCGATGTCTGACAGGTTGCATAATATGCACGTGGCAGAAGATAAACCCAGGTGTCAGATCTTTAGTACATTCCATATCATAGCGTTCGTCACTGCATGCGACGCTACCTGAAGCAGCAGATCGACGGTTAAAAATATGTATCATGTTTGACATGGTAGAATGATTATGTTCATCAGAAGCATCTAAGTAGATCTTGATTATTTTCATTACTTTTCATTACTTGCAAACAGTATATACGTACATCTAATAGGTGGTTTTCATGACATAACGATCTCCACAATATGCACCGGTAATGAAAACGCAGACAAGCACGCTCACAAACTGAAATTTCCATCGGATTTTTAATCCAAATAATCGTTATTTTGAAGTTTTCAGCTTGGTCCCAAGGACTTCGATTTAACGAGGTTCTAGTGTATTATTAAAACCTTTTGAACATGCTTGAGGCCACATTTTTGGCCCAATTTACATGAAACTTTGTCAGGATGTTTGTCTTAAAGCTATGACGGATGAGTTTGAAATTGGGCCATGTTGGGTCAAAAACTAGGTCACTAGGTCAAATCTTAGAAAATCTTTGCGAACACTCTATGAAAAATCCAACATATGTTGCTCATTTTATAATCAGGTGAGCGACACAGGGCCATCTTGGCCCTTTTGTTTTAATTCATACATCTTAACGTTTTGGTCTAAAGAACTTATATGCAAAACTTTAGAAAAACAAGAGGGCCATGATGGCCTTGAATCGCTCACCTGATTATAAATGAGCAACATATGTTGGATTTTCATATTGACCTACTTTTTGACCCCACATGACCCACTTTCGAACCTGTACAAGATTTTATGGAAACAAACCATGTGACCAAGTTTCATGAAGATTGGGCCAAAAATGTGGCCTCTAGGGTGTTAACAAGCCAAATTGTTGACGACGCACGACGCATGACAGACGCCGGACGAAAGGCGATCACAAAAGCTCACCTTGAGCACGTTGTGCTCAGGTGAGCTAAAAATATAGGAAAATATAGGAATATAGGAATCAGTTGATGGTCTGCATATAGATACACTTGGATAAAGGTAGCCAATGGTTGATTTTGTTTACCAACAAGAACTGTCAGAGGACAGCACTCTCGACTATTCAAAATGCTTGTTGGAAAATCAAATGACATCAATGTGAATTCTTGCCCTTAAATTTACCTTGTATATATTAATAGTTAAAAATGATAAACCTTGATAATCTGATACCCCTAAATATGTTTATGAAGTCTAAAGTCAATCCCATGCCTAGTTACTGAGACATAAGAATAATAACACTGTGCATTTAAAACTTTAACCAAATATCCAAGTTAGAAAAGGGCCATAAAATGTAAAAATTCAGTCCAAATGTTATCCTAAGTTTTCTGGTCCCCTGAACACACTCCTAAACTTTATAGTCAATCCATAAACAATTTCTGAGATATAAGCTAGACAGTAGCTTGCATGAAAAAACTTTAACCAAAAGTCTAAGTCAAAAACTGGCCTAATCTGCATAATATTCAGTAAAAAAACTCTCTGCCATTATAGTATGATAAATTAAACATATTGAAGAAGTTTCAACTCAAACCATTGCCTGGTTACTGAAATATAAATGTGAAATCCTTGCATGCAAAATTTTAAACCCAAAAAAAAATTTCTAAGTTAAAAAGGGACCATAATTTGTAATATATTCCATCAAGTATTACCTTCCTTGATAGTATGATACCCCTGAACATATTACAGATGTTTCAAATCAATTCCATGCCTGGATACTGAGATATAAGCATGAAAGTATCTTGCATGCAAAACTTTAACCAAATTTTTTTTAAGTTAAAAAAGGGGCCATAATTTGTAATATATTCCATCAAGAGTTATCTACCTTGGTTGTCTGATGCCCCTAAACATATTCATAAACTTTCAAGTCAATACCATGAATGGATTTCAAGATATAAGGCTGATAGTAGCTTGCATGCAAAATTTGACCAAATTTTCTATTGCATGCAAAACTTTAACCAAAATTTCTAAGTTAAACAGGGGCCATACTTCACATTAAATTCAGGTCAAGAGTTATTTAACTTATTTGTCTGATGCCCCTGAACATATTCATAAACTTTCAAATCAATACTATAAAAGGTTATTGAGATATAAGATTGATAGTAACTTGCATGCAAAATATTAACGCCAATGCCGACACCAACACAAGGGTGACTACAATAGCTCTCATATTCTTCGAATAATCGAGCTTAAAAGAGCACATGATTAGTCATGAATGGAAAAGGTGGGCTTAAATTGTCACAGCTAAAACTGGAAAAGTGCATGATAATTTGGAAAGGATTTAAATACAGACAGTATACTGAGATTATGACCCTTTGACTTCTTAAATTACAATTTTCAAACAGGTGTTTTTAAGTCCAAAAAAGATCTAGGGGCCATGCACTCATGAATTTTGTTTCATATCATGTCATTCAAATCAACACTTTATTGAATTTCACAATTTTTCACTAAAATATCTCCAGAAATATACATGTATCAGGATTGGCACAAAAACTTCATAGATTGCATATGACGGAAAATGGCCATAACTCTGCAATGTATTCATGAGCTTCATTTATAACCATCCTGTATGGTGATTACACATGCAAAGTAAAATGGAAATATCTCCAAAACTGAAGCGAAATTTTGCGCTGAAAACTTTGGGGGCAGACCCATCCAACAGAACTAATACTCAACTGACTCCATTGCATCTGATTTCTGAAAGCTTCATGCGCAGGGTATAGTATTACATTCTAATGCAAAATACACTACTCAGGGCAAAATAATGAGATATTTTGCAAACCGTCAGTTTTTTGTGTGACCAGTGGGTCGGCACCAGGATGATCCTGCCTTGAACTGTCTGTTGTCACACCTCCTACAGCACTGTCTTGACCTTTGCACGCTGAATCTCCACTTCCACTTCCCCCAGTCCCACTTATCTCTGCCATACTGGCAACACTGGAACCATGAATGTCTGCATTTGCAAGCTGAGCATCAGCTTTCTCTGTTGAAATGTCCTTCTCATCAGAGTCTGGGTTAGAGGATTTGGTCACTTTGGCAAGTTTGTCTGTCCGTCTGAGCAGACATGCTTCCTTGTATGGCGGGTTGATGGGAGACTGGGTAGGAGCATGGTATTCATAATCTCGACCTGCCAGCTGTGTACAAGAGATGGTATGAACATTTTAGTTTCCTCATGAAAAGTTCTATACCTAACAGTTTTCTACTCGTTAACAAATTTTACATCATGTCGGCCACAGGAATCATAGAAACCTTTAGACTTAAACATTCTCTGTTTGAAATGGAACCAAATTCATCAATATGTTGACTCTAGAAGTAGACATTTTCAAGGTAATTATTTTATGAAATATTTCAGTGACTATGTCTCTTAATACATGCAGGTAATCCTCACCTGATAATATTGGGTTATTGTAGATGTGTTTATTATTAAACAAGAAAAAGGCTACTCCATTTCAGAATCTTGAGCTTAGGTTAAAAATTTCAAATTGTCAAATATGTCTTTAATAATGAATGGATTTACAAAAAACATTATCATTTCTAGTAAATGCTACCTTAGTACATTGATAATTGTAGCAATTAAAATTAATACATGTTGATCCTTTTATGTGCTCTGTGTATAGCACTGATATATGGGAAACAATTTTCAGGGTAGAAACAGTGCTGAGTACAGCAGTTAGCAACCCGTTTTGCTGAATGCCAGACAAAGATGCCTCTGGTGCCAATCATGGTCTGATCAACAGAACTGTATTGATGAATGGTAAA
>CM037789.1:44796927-44846927 GCA_021229015.1 Solen grandis | reverse complement strand
GTAAGCAGACCGACTAGTGCGTCTCAGTGAGCATAAACCACGTACCTTTCGTGGGTGGCTTTCAGTATCTGTTAAACGTATTTTGGTTAATAAAATCAGGACAAATGAAAATGCTGCGGCTAGTCTCGTATATGTCCGCGTTCGCCTGTCTGTACGTTGTTGCAAACGGTGATTGTTTTGTAAACGATTTTGAGACAAAAGCAGATTTTAACATGTACAAGGTAAGGTCGATTATTTGTAATTCTTTTCGTACATTAAAGGTAATTGTTGTGCTCATTTATCCAGCATGAAACAATTCAGAAACATCGACATTCGAGACTTTGAATTAGAAATTATGCTGATTCAGTCAGTATTTGTTTGTTTCTGAGAAGATTTTAAACCAATTTATCAGTCCATAGTAGATTTGAAAAAATAAATAATCAATACCATTTTATTTTTTTATTCTGCACCAGTTTCTGGCATAAGTCTTTTTATGAGGGTAAAAGAATGTTAAAAAGGACACATTTTATAATTATAGTTTTTAAAGATCAAACTATGTTTCTACTACTGTTAATGGTATTTCAAGTACGTATGAAGAACATTTATATTGATTCCTTTAAACTTACAAATTAAAAATGTACGCATACCTGTTTTTATCATTAAATCAATATCACGATGTTTGGAAACATTATTTTGGTATTATGTACATTTAATAATAGTCTTTTTGCAAGACATATCTTCCAAATATAGAAATACATTAATTAACTTGAAGCTTGATCGATTGAAATATTTATTGGATAAATTGGAGCGGTATACGCTATTATTTATTGTATATGTGCATTTCCGCATAAGAGATGTTTTATATGTAGTGTTATTTGTGGTGCGTTGAAAGGGTTTTAAAAGTAATGACCTGATTCCAGTATCAAGGCAAGTGGTACGAAATATACTACAAGTCCAAGACCTTCTACAGCGATGCTGATCTCTGGCTTGATGTCTACCAAACGTACTCCATCCGTCCAGATGGCTCACTTGTCATGGATTTTGTGGCCAGGTATTTGATTATCCGAATGGACCTGACAGCGTAATATAAATCCATACAGACGTCTTCAAAATGAACTATGAATAAACACACACACACACACACACACACACACACACACACTTTCTGTGTGGAAGTAAAACATGGAAGTGGAACGATTTTAAAACTAGGACTGTCACAGATGTGACTTATACCCCCGCATACTGATTTATCACAGTATGGAAGTATGTTCTAAATGTTGAGACCAGAACAAAAGATTTAAGTACATGTAAATAACGAGTATCAGGAAAATCAATAAAAATGACATTCAGGCAGTCTAGTACAGTTCTAATCCTACTTAAATATAAGCTTTGGTATTGCTCATTATTTTCTAAAAATTCTAATTTCTACACACAATTTATGTATTGGAACAGGCAGGTATGAAGTTTTTGAGTAGTATTGTAAAACTTGATGTTGATAATTTAAGTAAGTTTTAATTCTATGAATTTAAAAGAAGAAACAATATGTTAAATACATGATGTCCATAATGACCTTATAACATATTAAGTTACAGAGTATTGTCTGTCGTTTATCCATGCAGCAATACTTTTGATTTTCGTCTTATATATAGTTTATTCTCCAAATTAGTGTTCTCTTTACTATATAAAATGAGTAAAATAAAATATCAATTTGCCTCTAATATATATCTAATGCGGTAGTTACTGTTTTCGTTTATATGTCACGTGATTTAGCTTGATGTTTATATTATTACATCTTATATAATGGTTTGTATATCACGCACATGTCAATCAAATTATGTTCTGATGAATCCATTTACCATTTTTTAACATTTGTTTGTGGGGGTATAATGAAATCTGGCAGAATGCAAATGTATGATTATATGTTTTAATAAATGCATTATTTAAATTAAACAATTTCGGTCTCATTTAATTAATGTAGTTATTTTATTCTTGACCAGGTTTCCTGTGACACAGCAATGCAATTACTTAAATGGAACACTCACACAGACAAACGAAAACGGGAAATTGATTTATACAGGTAGGTCAAACATGACGTCTTTTTCACTATTGGTTACTGAAGCCCTGTTTTAACTTTCTTAGAAATGAAATTCAGTTCACGACGATTTACGCGAAAACGAGACATGCTTTTTAATTAGTGAAACAAATCAAGAGGGCCAGAATGCTCACCAGAGTACCATCAGATTATTAAATAATATTAAAATTTCACAGTTTCAAAGTTTCTATACAACCTGAATAAGAAAAGAAGCCAACCATTTGCAGGACTCATTTTAGGAGATGAAAACTGACAGAACAGCACCATGGGTTGATCAAAGATTTAAGTCAGAATTCTATGCATTGGTTTGAGAGGAGAAGACTTATTATGTCATTTTTTGCATAAATTATTTATCTCATATATCAAAAGAACAGTCTTTTATACTTAAATGTTTATTTTTTTATTTTTTTTTGGTTTTAAGTTAACCAAATATAATAATAATAATAATAGTAAATAAAAAATAAGCAAATAAATAAATATAAAATCCCAAACAACACTGCTGGTTTAGCTAAAAGCCCCCCACCCGCTGGCCTAGAGGGTAAAGTGGCTGACTTTAACACTCACTCAGCCCCTCACCGCGTGGGTTCGAATCCCGGCAGGGTCATTCGGATTTTCATGTGAGGAAGCTTTCCAGCTGGCTTGCGGTAGGTCGATAGTCTTCCTCTATTTGTAATTAGCTGGAGGATTTCGCTGTACGACTGAAATACTGTCGAAACGACGGTAAACTCAAATAGTCAAGTCAACTATTTAAAGAATTAAATAAAGGGAGATAATCAATATTAATTTTAAAGAAATTGACAAACGCCGTGGGAGGATGAGGTAGGGAATTTTTCAAGGGATCAACTTCATTTTAGCATATATGGCAGAGAAAAAATAGGTGACCATTTGTTCCAAATGAAATTAAATTATGACTATTTTTTAGAGAAGATGATTTTTTTCATTTTGGAAAGTAGCTAACACCGTGGAGGCCTCATTTTCAAGAGACCAACTTGAATTTAACAATTATGGTAGATGAATAAGAGGTGACCATTTGTGCCAAAGGAAATTAAATTCTTACCACTAATTTCAGAGTTTTTTTTTTTTTGTAATAAAATGGTGTTTCCTGGCAACAAGAGTTCTGTATGGATCAAGTTTATTTTAGCAGTTTTATGGAGGTTCACCCAAGGACGAGTCATGCCAATTTTTATCTAAATCTATGTATAACTATATTTCGGAAAGCTTTTCTCTAATAACTGATTATTTTACTTCTTCACATCCCGTAATGGAAAAAAGAAAATGTCGTATTTGTGAGAAAAAAAATTAAAATCACGATATAATACATACATAACACTAGTTACCGCTGGGAAAGCTAGTTTGTTTGTTTTTTAAATAAGAATACCTTTTTTGTGATCACGAAAAAAAAAATACGAAAAAGAAAATTTTGTAATCTCTTTAAACACTCACCTCATATAACGTACTTCCACACTTTGGCAAACAGAGCAGACCCAGATCAGGCAAAATTGCAAAATGAAACAATTGTGTAGCAAAAATAGTACATGTAAAATGCCACTTCAAAGACTCTGTAGTTACCCCCACTTTGACAGAAGTGACAATACTATCAACTGTGTAGAGAAGTTCGGATGTTAGGTTTTAGTTCTAAAGCTCCCCTCCCCCCCCCCCTGCTTTTCCTTAACGATAGTGCAGACAAGGGAGGTAATCAAGCTATCCTAACATATAGTTACCGGAAATGCAGTGATATTCGCGAAAGAATTTTGGAATTCAGTAATTATGTCCCAACAGTTGACAACTTTTTGAATAATAAATCATTATAGATAGGATTGAGTAAATACAATATTATATATTATATTATAGAGTGTCAGAGATTAACGTTAACTGTTATGTCAATATTGTTCAAGCTGACTAAATGTTTGCTCACCCCATTGTCCATACACTTTCTTTTATAACGCAGTGACCCCATTTTTTTGAAACTGAAATATGTAGAAAAGATATTGTTCCATGATATATGTAAAATTTAGCATATTTTATAAGTAACCGCTAAAATATGCGTGTAAAGTATGGAAACATCTTTTTGTTCGTAAAATATTAAATACATGTAATCATAAAAATGATTTGATCCGTTTCATGCAAAAACAGTTAATAGTAAAAATGTCTATGAATCATAAGCTAATGTGTACGGAACAATTCTTACTCCAAATTTGATCTCAAAAACGAGCCCAATAAACACTTCGTTTTTTATTCCATTTTTGGATTTGTCAACTTTTTTCTATAAAATATGAAAAGTTTCATCCTTAAGAGTTTATGTCAAATTCAGTTCGGATGATACTAGAATCAGCCATGTTGTCATGACACAACGCTGGCATCACACGTACCCACCACAAAATGACACGTCTCGGAACCCACCCCACCGCTCAACCCCCAAACACCATGCTCCTGAGACATCCCGTTCGCCGCGTTGACATACCTACAATGTATAATGAAATATATTTACACCGTTGTACGATCCCGAGAGCGACGCGTTTTCAAGCTCTAACTGCGACTTTCAAAGGTATTCCTTTATTGACAGTTTCATGATAGTCCATGATATCCAAGTGAATGAGCGCTACGTTTGTCTCATCCCTAATAATTAAAATGATGTTGATGTTGTTTATTAAAATAAAACAAAAATATAAATATATCTGCAGATAATTTCGGCAGCAAGAATTACTGGGTGTTGGACACGGACTACACGGGGTACTCAGTGGTGTATGGGTGTTCACGGACGGACGCGGATGGAAAGTGTACCATCGAGGATACCCTTGACATATGGGTCTTTTCCAGGACAATGACCTTGACCCCAGACCAGCTGTCAAGCGTGACGGGGGTCTTACAGGGCGCATGCGTCGATATTGCGATTCTTGATTTTCCGGCTCAAACGAAAAGTAAGGGGATTCTGTTATTGATTGATTGAGTGAAAATATAAACAAACATGAGTCACTGAGCCATATGGTATTTGAATTTTGAAAAATGTCGATAAAAAGCCAATTGGTGTCGATAGTGACTCGGATTGTGTCGATTATAAAATCATTGGCCAATTATTTTAGAAAGAATGGGTAATAATGAATAATTATAAATGTTTTAAAGTAATATGTCTATAATTAAGTTATTTGATCAATCTGATAAGTAAGATCTCTGTATCAATTCGGGGATATGAGATCGTCGATTGTTTCAAGTGACCATACAACGTGATATATGACGTCATTTTAAGCTATCACAAGCAGCATGATTTGGCATCGATTCGAAAAAGAAAACTGCTTTAAGTATTTTATTTCTCAAGTAATTCTAATGTAATATAGTGCATGCGAAGCGGAAAGATGTGTACTAAACAAAAGCCCTATTGATTTCCGTCAAAGGTGCAGTATTTCCTATTTTTCTGGAAAACATTTTTACGTGTTAACAAACAAAAGTTCATGGACTCGGAAGGTTTTCTCGAATGTTAGGGGAAACTGTAAATCTAATTAAAAAAACTATTATGACCTATGTGTAAGGCACAATTTTCTGCTTCGCATGCGTTATATACCATTTAAATTGTTAAAGAAGTAAAATACATACAGCTGTTTTTCCCTCTGAATTGATGCAATTACGCTTTTCGCGATAGCTTAAATGGCATCATATTTCGCGTGGTAAGGCCACCCAGTATAGAATTGACTTGCTCCGTGTTTTAAAATCCACCCAATTGCTGCTACCAGTATAAAGATTGAAATAAAGGTCTTTTGTTTATGGAGATACTAAATCGAAGCTTAAATTGCATGAATGTATGAGCTTTGGTGACCTATGAGAGGAGGGGATAAAACGAATGTCCTCAGCATCTGATATTATTTCTCAGTTATTTGTCAAAACGTGTCGGTGTTCATCGAGATTTGTCAACAAATTTGGTAAACTATAAAGCCTCTTTAACATAAAAAGTAAATACATGACTGTTGAATATAGAAGAGCTCCAATCATGCAGTGCGAGCGCATTGGCGAAAACACATCTTTTATGAAGCATCAACGTGCTTCATGGATTTTCAAGTTCATGTCAGTCCTTAATCAACATGTACTCAAACTTTTCTTAATGATAATTTCAGAATGTGAAACCGACCCTGGCCCAGACGGTAAGTTATGATTTTTCCAGTCATTAGAAGAAAACTCTGCATTGTTCCAGTAACATTCTTGTAGAAAGGGTTTAGTCTTAAGCTCATTTTGGCTCTTTATGTGGTATATAGAAAGCGCGGTTCCAATTCTGCACCATTAAGGCCATGCTTATTTCAAAATTGGTTACTCAAGTGAGAACAATTATTTCCAGGTGTGTTCAATTGACTTGACTTGATTATTTGAGTTTACCGTCGCTTCGACAGTATTTCAGTCATATAGCGACGTCCAGCTAATTACAGTTGGAGGAAGATCCCGAATTCACGGAGGCATCCGGGTAGAACCACCGACCTACCGCAAGCCAGATGGAAGGCTTCCTCACATGAAAATCCGAACGATGTGAGGTGTTCAATTGAACATGTTGATATGAATAATATTATATAACATGTACGTATATCATATAACAGGTGTCTTAATATCCTTGTATTCATTTATGTTTCAGACTGTCCTTTTAACAGCGCAGGGAGTTTTGGTAATCAGAGTGTTTATTTATGATTTATTTTACGAGTATCAGATGTAGAAAAATACTAAATTTTCTTAACGAATTATCAAATTGCAAAATATGTTGTTTTTCTTCTATAATATTCTGTTCACCTGTTTGGACAAAAAGGTATAGGTGACAGAAATGGGAATTCTGTTCAACAATCCTTACCCGGTTGTTAGGCGGGGTATCGGCTTCAAATTGCACAAATAACTTATCTTTCAGGATATATATACTTTACTATTCTGAAAGTTAAGGGTGTGGATTTAATCTCTCCCCCCCCCCCCCCCCCACCTCTCTCTCTAAAGAAATACTAGGAATATCTTACACGAACAAGTCCGTCCAACACTATAATGTTTGCGTAATAGTTAATGTAAGTTATATTGCGTAAAAATATATTTTATATTTATTATAATGAAATGCGTCGCGTATTTAAGTATTACTGTTGATTTTATGTGCTGAGAGTAAATAAAAAGTAAAGCTAATCACGGTGACGGATTCTTTTAAGTGAGACTGTAAAACTTAAAATTGCGTTCAGTTCAGTTTAGTTAGGCCTTCCTATGGCGTAAAGTGATCTAATTCAAAAGTTGATAATAAATATAAATAAAGTATTTGAAGACGAAGATGAAGCATACAGTCTTTGAAAAAAGAAAAGCATCCTATATATTGAGGGTCTATTCATGTTCATATTTTACAAAAACTGATGTACTTATTTTATGTAATAAGAATTTATTTTTATCTAATGCTTAATTAATTTTCAGGCCCGATTGTTTGGCTGTGTATGGGGTACTTCATCGGGAGAGCTGTGTACTGATTGGTCCTCCCTTTTGCTAATGCAAAGAAGCTCAATCAATCATTATCTTCGTCTGTCACCATCTAAACTACCGTTGCCATCTAGAAAGTTATTTAAAATACTTTCTATAGAGGACAAATCCATTTTGAATAAACTATGTTGTTATTCCTTTTCCTGAGCAATTTATTTACATGTAAACTAGACAAAACGTATAAGTACTCCGACTTAAGTTTGTCTATAGCATTTGTTGTATTCAAAATAATAGATTTTTGGTTTTCTATAGCTTTCCACGAAAATTGGTTTCACAGCTGATTATGCGTCAATATTATTCAAGCAGACAACAGACTGAGCCAATGCACATTTCATTATTTACTGGGCATATGTTTTGGAAAGTATATCTTCATGTTGAAATTGGAGTACTTACAAGTTTCGTTAAGTGTATACATATGAAACTCTAATGTATGGCCGTGGTACATGTGACAAACTGAGGGAACGATCGGTCTCTCATCATGTTTATATACAACATTCCGATCCCAAATACAAACCTATGTTGTTTAGTGATTATTTCTTTCATATATTACGAGACCGTGCTGGCTGAAGAAGGATCGTATTTCTGGTGTTATCCTACATTTTTATGTCCACAGCTTACAACATGTACCTGTACTAACCATGATGATAAAAAAATCACCATAATAATGATGGTAGTAAATTTAAGATTTTACCCACATATTATTGTTTAAGGACACATATACATAATCTTTCCCTAGCTTTTGGACATTATGAGCTATCCGGGATTAACCCTAATTAATCTTAACGCACGGATAGTATAACTTGATTATATACTTGCTGTACTTTATTCACTTACTTGTATATTAATTTTATTAATGATTAAGTATCATGTACTGTGAGAGAATTCTTCTGTTTGTAAGCTTTAGCTGGAGTTAGATGAGCTCTATTCAGAATATTTAACAAGCTTGAGTAACATTCTGTATAATGACATATGTATAACTGTTTTCTTCTTTTGTATCTATTAAATATATATATTCACATACGTGTCAACTTAATTATATTTGTGATTTGAAGTGAATGGCATACTTTTTCTTTAGAATATGCAAAACAGACCGAATTTGAGAATGATACATTTATTACTTTGCAAATTTAGTCCGTGTATCTAACCAACCGAGGAAGGGACTCTGTGTGAGTGTGTGTGTGTGTTTACTTTTTCACTTGAACAGATTAATTCAGGCAGAGACATGAAACATAAAAACTGAAACTGAAACTGTTTAATTTGGTTAAACGCCTATTTCTATGATGAATACATATTCAATGGCGTTGTACATTGTATGCATAAAATATAAAATTCATTAGACATTTACAACACAACTTGAAATTGATATATATATTTTTTAACTATGCAGATGATAATAACAGGAAGAAATCATATAGTACACACGATTAAATATCATGTATTAAATCTCCAAAATGACATTAACTCTTTTTAACATTAAATATATACTATACTATCTAAATAATAAAATATGGTGTTTATTCCAGTCAGTATAAATTATGAAAAGCACCGCAATTAAAATAGTTTGTAAAAGTCCTTTAAACAGAGGGTTTTCAACTGTTTCTTAAACACGTCCAAGGATGTCGACTGTCTGATGGTCAATGGAAGTTGATTCCAAAGACTTGGACCTACAGTACTAAAACTTCTGTCATAAAATGTTTTTCGTTTGTTTAATGGAACGACACATAACAATTCTACAGTGTCTGAGATCGTAATCCCACTCTTTTTGGGGTTTGTTTGGCTAAAATTTCACTGAGATAAAATGGAGCATTTCTCACAGAGCAGTTATACATAAAGCAAAGAATTTTTAAATGTATGCGGGCTTTGATTGGTAACCAGTGGAGTTCAAGCAGGGCTTTCTTGGAACTTTCATATTTTCCACGTAGTAAGAACAATTTGGCACACATATTCTGGATACGTTGCATTTTATATAAGTCAGCATCTGCAGTTCCAAACAATATGGCATTGCAGTAATCCAGATGTGACATAACTAAAGAAAGAAGTAGAATTTTAGTAGCATCTTCGGTAAGATATTTACGAATATTTTTTACTCGAAAATAATTCAACAGAGCAGTTCTTCACCTTTTTTAAATGTGTTTTTTGCATTTTAGAGATTCGTCTAAGTAAGCGCCCAAATGTCTTATAATGTCAACAGATTCAATTTTATCACCGGCAAATTTTCTTGTACAGCATTTATTCAACTGCACCTTACAGCCAAACATTATGAACTCTGTTTTTGTTGTGTTCATTTTTAGTTTATTCGCGTTCATCCAGTAATTAATAGTAACTGCGCATTGTTCAAATTATGCAATATGAGATAACAAACAGAATATAAATACAAGAAAGAAATATGGGCTATGTGAATATCTCTTGTTTTTGAAATGGTATAATAATCATTATTTTGAGGCCTTTACTTATTTATTTACGAAATAAACAATCTGTCTATTGTTATAGTTATAAATACACGTACAATGTTTATGTAAATATTCTTAGGAACGAGAAAAATTATGTAAAGGATTATTTCTAAATCTAAATATAAACGGTCAACTCATGGACATAGATATATGTTGCAAATTTCCTTTTTTCAGGGGGAAACAACAATTACAACCGAAAACACGCCTATAATCAGCGGTTACCTCCCCTTAAAAGATCACCAACAACGATGTAAGATTTTTTTTTTAATTTATAGTGAAATATGTTATTAACGGCAAGAATTAACCTATTGTAGCTGTCACATAGTGGCGGGTAAGCCTACCTTGTGGTAAATTCCGCGCGGACGGTGGAATACGGTGTGGGGCGATGAGTGCTCGGTGAACACGGTTGGGGCCAGTTAGTGGCGTCCATGTGGATACAAGCGGTGGAACACGGTAGGAACCCGGTATGAGGACGGTAAGAAGACGGAATAAGGACGACGGGCCGGTACGAGGCCGTTCTGGAACCGTTCCTGTGGCAGTAACGACGTGTTAACCGTGTTCATACCGGCCTCATATACCGGGCTCTCACCGTTTTCTCAACGTTGACTCACCATCTCATACATACGAGCCTTGTATCCGACCACTGACGGATAAGGTCGAGTAGTTACGATTGATTTCGACTACATACCGGTTACCTGCCGGCCCCTTAACCTTTCACCGGTCTCTTAACAACCTAAAACGCCCTGTTACCGTTCCACCGTCTTCATACCAGTATGTTGCTATGTGTTTTCATTGCGCCCGTTTAAAAACCATGCAAGACACCGTGATTCCATAGTTAATGTATAAAAACGACTAATTTGGAATATGAAATTTGAAAATAATCTACTTACAGAAAATAATAACATACAGACAAAAATAACATACAGACAATAATATACTGAAACTTACCCGCATAATCAGAAGACTCATACTTTGGGCTTCTTACCCTTGAAGTTGTGGATCTGGTTGGAGGATCTTGCGGTTCCGGTAGCTTTCTTACTTTACCCACCCCTCTGCAAGCAGCTTTCATTCCACTTTTAGGCATTAATTACGAATTGTGAGGAATATTGTGAGGAGTACATGTGCGTAAAATTCGTGAACTGATGTGTGACCGGACGGGTGAATTCCCAGTTTTTATATACCGTGTGTGACGTCAGCAAGGCGGCGCGAATGTTTATCGAACGGTATGGGGGTGTTCCGGGCGGTAAGGGGCCGGTAGCCACATGGTCCTCAGCATGGACCCGGCGAAACCAGGCAGGAAAACGGCTAACACGGAGACACTGGCTGGTACGAGGACGCTGTAAGCGGTAAGGGCCCGGCATGGAGACGGTATTGAAACGTTCAGTACACGGCTGAAACATATCAAGAAAAGATTGAAATAAAATGATTTAATGGACGGCTTACAATAAGCATACTGTTTCCTTCTCTTTTCTACTGTTTTGACCTTAAAACTTAACCTGTCTATGCACAGGACCCTCATATTCAGTAAAACGTTTTTTTTAAAAAATTATTTTTATTGATTTTTTTTTTTTATTTAATTGTTTTATTTTACTTAAAAAGGAAGCAAATACATATTAACAAACGCAAAATAATGTATGTATAAAAACTAGTTTTAAAAAAATACTATACATATATATAACCCAAGAGTGTCTAAAAAATAAGAATTAAAAAAAAAATGGTTCCAGCTGTAATATAACTCACGACCACTTGCAGGCAAAAACTGCCGAGTGAAGCTCATACCGATTGACTCCACAACCATAAAACGATGGTGCAAATAAGGTTATTTATAGGTAATTAAAATGCATCAAAACGACAGCACTGCACAGTTCGACAGTCACATTTCACTAATTACTGCATTAACTACACTAGACGTTAAAGTTCTCCACGTAACGGTTGCATATTAATAAGATAAACATTACGCATTACTTATCCCACACATCACGATATAATTTAACAACAATGTATAATTGCAAGCTCCAAACAGAAGACATGAAATGTGTTTTGCCCGGACAGACAAGTGAAACGATAAGTAGGTCATGACCTACATGTATAAACATTAGAATACAAACATCTACTGACTAATTACTTACTTAATATTATCAATCACATGCGAAACTATTTAAAACAAACACAAAACCACGTATTTAATACCCCCAAACAATCACACAGAAAATTATCGATCACTAAAAATTATTACAATCACAGTTTTACAATCGACTGCAATACCAATTTGCACATGCGCCAACGGAAGTGAAACCACATTTTAATTAGACATACTAGTATATACACATGACTTAATAACAGTAACATATATACAGTACTAAATACAGTCCAGAAAAAAAAATGCGGACGGAGAGATTATCACCGCTTTAAATCAAACGGTATGGGTCCGTTGGGCTTAGCTGGTGCTATGTGACAGCACCATAACATTAACAACTTCATATAGTCTCTTTCACTCCGAAATAAGACGTAAGCCTACGTAAATCAACGAGCACTTCCCGATCACCTAATTTAGATGCTTGAATAGTTCGCTGGGAAATACACATACACAAGAGATTTTTCCGAAGACACTCATTGGTCTGTCTAAATCAGCGAATTATACCGGGTATTACATAACCCCTGGTAAAATGGTCTACTAAGGTCTGTAAATACAGATCTACATTGCCAATTAATGGTATTGGCGTAACTGTCGGAATTAAAGTTTTACACCCGAACTGAGCAGGGGTGTTTAATATGTTGGTGAGCCTAGCATGCAACATTTCAGCTTGAGGCCGCAATGTGTTTCGCTTCCGTGCGTCGTCAAGTGGAAGGAACTTGTAAATGGAGGGTCTATACTGGCAGGAAAGACTTACTTTTTTTTTCATTTAAAGCAAGCGGTGGAGGCTGAAAGCGAACAAAGTATACCATGTAGGCTATACGCATAGATACTACAATAAAATAAAGATAAAAGTAAGTGAATAAAATTTAGCCCTGGTGCGCTGCCAGGAGCATTATTGATTCCATTATTATAAAACATTTACTACTTTTTGTAGTTGTATTTTAAAAATTGCGTGTTTTTTATATTAAAATTTAGCATGACTTTGTTCCATCTTCAGAGATGATAGCATTTAGTATTGAACATCTTCGATGTAAACCAAACGTAAAAAATAAGCCCGAGAAAACACAAAATAGCATTCGCATGTAAGAGAGTTAATTAACTCAAACAAAAAGTTATGAATGTAAAAATGGCAAACAGAAAAGTGTTTTTTTAAGTTTTAATTTCTAATGGGGTTCGAACCCACAGCATTCAGATCCGAGGTCAGGTATGTAACAACTGTCTACATTGCCCATTTATTAAATTCGGAATAGGCTCTGTTACTTAAATCTACACAACTGAGAGACATATTTCAAAGTTAACCCGATTTTTCTATGAAGAATTTTATTTTTGATCTTTCAAAATAAAAAGACAAAGATTTTTTTTTGTCCTTTAATATACCTGGTACCATATTGGTTTTAAACTTAGCATGATTTATAATAATCAATAAATAGATCTAAACATATTATAAAAATATAATATAATTTTCTCTCTAAATTTGATCTGAGTGATGCAGATATAATGACCAAAGAGAAGAATAAAAAGAAACGGTTTGAACCACACAGCCACGGGGACCAATACAGTGGTGGTGGTAGTGGTGGTGATGATGATACAAGAGTTTTTTCTGAGAGTCTGTCGGTGCATTGAAGCGACTTTGGAGTGCAGACCCAGGATTGTGACCAACACCCCATAAAAAGAGGTTCTAAATGATGGTCTGAAGGATCAAATTTTGAACATCTATCTTAATTAAGATAATTTAAGATAGATGTTTTTGTATTTAAGATTTTTATTTTTGGTATTTTTAATAGTGTGGAGGTAGCAAAATAACAGCTTTGGACCTGGAGGGATGTTACCTTGCCTACATTTAAGTAATGATGGTATTATAATGCTCTATGGTTTTTGTCTTTGTTGTTATTTGACGATAAGTTATGTTATAGCCACAGTGTGGCCATACCACATGGTATATGACGTCATTTTAAGCTAACGCGTAAAGATATTTTGCATCGATTCAGAGGAAAAATTGTTGTAAGTATTTATTTCTTTTACCAATTTTAATAGTATATAGCTCATGCGAAGCGGAAAAATGTGCCCTACACATAGGTTCCAGTGAAAAAAAATATATATTTTAATTTTATCATGTTTTCATTAAATTATAAAAAATATAGAATGTATACTCCTGATTATACCAGGGACAAAAAAAAGAGAGAAAAAAAAACGCACCAAAAAACAAAACAACAAAAAACAACAACAAAACAAAAAAACAACAACAAAAAAACCAAAAAAAAAAACAAAACAAAAAAAAACAACATGAAACTCATCTTCGATTAAATAATTATTAATTTGTAAACAGTATTGGCAAAGTTGATCTTGTCTAGGTATACTAAAATGCTGCCCAATTTCTATAAATAATTGGTGACTTGAACATCTAAATCTTGATAATGATTTCTTTACATAAAATGGCATGTCAATAGATCAATACTGTTAGATATGAAACATTAATAAGTATCACACCGAGGAGGGTTTGGAATTCATTCTAACCAATTTTGCAATTGACAATCAATTATTCTCTGTTCAAATTGACGAATAAATACGTTTACATCACCAATTTCTTGACTAAGCCAAACAAATCCAAATCCGTATTTATACAATAAATGTTTAACAGAAGTAGCCCATTTTTTTTTCCTTCTAATATTATCTTGTCTAGTTAACATCAATAACAATTCCTAGGAAATCTATATTCTAGCATACAAAGAAGTTTATACCAGTATTTAATAACTTTTACGTGATGATCTATACATAATGGCATCTTTCCACATTCTCCTTATACAACATAATCATTTACAGAATAGTTTACACCTAGAAAATCTTTACAATATTGTATTTGGACTTGTTCAAGAATTTCTGAGCTTTCAGTTCCATATATTTCAGAACCACAGGTAAGAATGGGTTTTACCATTGAGTCGAATTACTTAAAATAATCTATAGGTAAAAGCTTTCCAAAATTTCTTTGATTTGCTTTTATTGCATAGATTGATTTTCTAGCTTGAGCAGCATATTTAATCTTAGCTGTCGTCCAAGATAATTTAGGAGTGAACAGGAGACCCATATATTTAAACATTGAGGTAACATTAACTGGACGATCGTTGTAGAACCATTTTCATATATTCTAAGTCTTCCACCATTTCTAAATACAATATCATCATAACCTTGTATTCTGGCTAGACAAGTTTTTTTTTTGTTTTTTTTTCTTCTTCCCACTAAGGGTGTTGTAATGATAATATATTGGTCCGCAAATGACTGTTTAATACTCATGTGAAGATTTGCCACGTATAGAGTACTGATAACGATATTTATACCGTGGGTGTCAGGCCCGGGTCTACTATAATCTATTTTTATCATGGATTCTTGGTTCAAAATGAGAATGGAATAATTCAACACCAAAACAGATACTTTCTAAAACCAATTCATTTTCTAAAACCAATTCAAGTTAAAAAGTAATCCTGGTGGTTATAGCAACCGAAAGAATGTTTATTAAAAAAAGAAACTTATCTTCAAAAACCAAACAGACATTCAAGACATACTAACAGTCATGCTTATGCACACAAACCGCCACTAAAGATTGTAGAAATTGTCATTGTTAGTAAAAACCACCAGAGACTGTCACAAACTGCCGCCGGATATTCAAATCCATTCGGAACATTTCGCCCATTTCTTCAAAATAACGTATATCTAAAGGGTTAGGCCGGGGATTGCCGAGTTGATACGATTGATTCAGATTTCAAAACCCTAATCATTGTTTTTATCCGGTTTTAATCATGCCCGTTTTTTTTTTCGTTTTTTTTTTTTTTTTCTCTCCAGTAGATCTTTATTCAATATATTGAATGTGGGCAGTAAACAGAAGATGTATCTGTATAGATATAGGCTATTCTTGTCTTCAGCCAGCTAAGGGTCAGAATTTGATTTCATTTGGCACAACTAGTTATGTTGCTTAAACAGAATATGATTAAAAATGTGTCGATTGGAAACAACTTATACTGTTTCTTGGACTGACTAGAACTTTTCGCCTGTGACTGTAAGGCAAGAGTCTTGTCCCCTCTCCCCCGTCGCCCCGATCCGCCAATTACGGCGCCCTTCAAATAAAACATTCAACATTCTATTTTATACTATAACGTCAGTGTATAAGAGTTGTTGTTTTAAATGAGTTTAACAGTCGTTAAGTCTGATACCAGCGAAAAAAAAGAAAATAAATACATCTGTGTCCTTTTGTTTATTTAGGGAAATTTAATGTCCTTTCCGCTGAAAAAAGATTTTCTTTAGTTCCGTACTTTATTTCACTTCTCAAATCGATAGCTTTTTTTTATTTTGGAATCATAATCAATCTGTTTGTGAAAATATGTTTGAAAATTCACATTAAAGCGTTCAATTATATAACATATGAGTTTTGTGTTACTAAACTACGGCTAAAAAAATAGCTAATTTCCTTTTCAAAATGGCGTCGTCAGGTCGCACGTTTGATTCACCGGTTCAATATGTCCAGATTGATGGACTTGTAAGAATAAACCCTTTCGTATTTTTTTATATTCATATGTTAAAGTTACAAAGTGAAATGTATTTAACAATAGTAAATTCACAGTACATACTGTATGCGGGCTAGCTAGTGTTAAAAATATTAAGATATTCTGTTGTGTTAAGTAGACGTAGTCTACAGTATTGGGAAGTTTACAACGTTTTATATCCAGACTCTTTAGTCTCTTTCTGGAAGTCCCATGGTGAAAATAAAATCGGTCATTTATAGGACTTGAAAATCACTGGAAATGGGCAGGTACTCGTCATATTTTTGGCGAAACCAGATTCTTTTATTTTGGGCCTTATTCCCTTTCGCACTATTTCAACCTATACCGATTTTCCTTAATCCCTGTTCGGACTAGGTCCATTCGGCCTAAAAGTGAGTCTATTCGCCCTTAACATGGATTTGTTCACCTTTAATTTTATCAATTTTGTTAGGATTGATTGGCATATTTATGTTTGTGTGTCACTGTTTTAAATAGAGCAAGTGCTACAATTATCGGCAGGTAACAGTTATCAGCATGTTTTTATATTTTCTTTGGTCAGTTCCAATGAATTGCATAATATCCTATGTTTGAATCACAAAATCACAGAAGAATTCCAAGACACACGCTATTCAACTATAGGTCTTTTTTTCTTCATAATACCAGTTAAAAAGAAGGTTAGACTGCATACTGTACATTCCATTTGATGCTATTTTAATTCTTGTGTCATCACTTAAGATAAGTGTCAATGAAAACTGTGATTTTGTAATATTGACTGAGGTAAAATTCATTTGCTTTTGGCTAATAATGGCTAATGATATTATGGTGCCAGATAATTGAAGCATGAATCTTAAGCTTGTGACAGTTATCAGCTAATCTCTTCTGAGATCCGCTTCAGTTATTTTTTTCTTATTGGCCTCCGCTGGATCTCTATGCAGGCCTTATATAAAAGCTTCGTTGAATGAAATGGAAAGAAAAATATGTCTTCTTAGTATATCTGCGTGGATTTTTAGGTGTGCATCCTAAAACAATCGATTGGAATGTCCGAAAGGAGGTAGGGGTATCGGGTAAATTTCCCGAAGCTTTTAAATAAGGCCTGCGTAGAGATCCAGCGAAAAAAATTAAGAGATTAAGTTATCTGCACATATGACTGTAAACATAACAGTATAATGAGACATAATAATTTCTTTTCTATGTCTTGGATAATGACTGTACTGGCCAGTTTGATTGTTAGGTAGACATTTGGAGTTTTTAGGAATCCCATACTTAAGAAAATGATAAAGAAAAAATATCAAAGATATACATGAATTAGTACGTATATGACCATCCTAGAATACAAGATTGTAGAAAGAAAAAAAGTTATTCAATACAGCAGAAGAAGACAAGATAAATAAACAAACTGATGCGTATTATCCCTTTCCCTCATAGAGGACACCATGAAAAGACCTATGCGAACAGCATAAAACCAGATCAGCCTGCGGGTAACTCGCAGGCTGATCTGGTTTTATGCTGTTCGTTGCTCCTCGGTGATCTGGAAATGAGGATTTTGTAATTAAATTTGGTAAGGTTTAACTGTGGTTTTCTGCAGATCAGGCTATTTGTTATGCCTATTGAGGGCGTCAGAATGAGTCTATATGAGGGAAAGGGTTAAAATCAGTCACCAAAAACATAAACCTACCTTAAATAGGAGGCTAATTATTGTTAGCAGTTAAAGGTGCTGATAACTGTCTCACACTGCCGATAACTATCACATGCTGGTAACATTGTTTGCATAAAAATTTCACAGCATGCAAAAATTACAACACACCGGCTGAGTAATCAAACAGCCAATCAAAGATGTTTAAATGAAATGCAACATTGTTTACTTGTATATTCAACATAGTATTAGGTCAGTGTGACATTCACTGTTAAAGTGCTTATAACAGTAGCTCTTGCTCTATTCAGTAAAAATTTAAAATATCAAAACCCCTAACATAATGCTTTAATAACCAATCAGTACAATATAGAATTTAATTTGTAAAAGGCAAAGCAACAAAGCGAGTGCAGCATTTATTAATATTTGGTTATAGTTATATAATATATCATATGTTTTCATTATCTTGACTTGGCCTGGGTTCATAAACGTAAATTACTGACTTGCCCTTCCTTCTTGTACAGGAACAGTGCCTACTCAACTTTGCTACAGGACTCAGACCGAGATCTCCTCCTCCCCACCTGCCGCTTCAACACACACACATGCACACATACAAATCAGGCCTTTTTTTGTAGAGACGCTTGTGGTGAGCTCAACTTAGTTGTCACAATGGCGGTTCGGTGTATGTATGTGTGTGTGTTAGTGTGTCCGTCAGTGCCTCCTTCCACATTTGGTCTTGTCTGGCCTATAACTTCATCATGGATGGAAGGATTCTCAAATAATTTGGCACAAATGTCAAGCTCAGTGAGACGGAGTGTCATGCACAAGAACCAGATTCGTAGCTCAAAGGTCAAGGTCACAGATGGAGGTCAAAGGTCAAAAACATGTACTTTTTTGCTTGTCCGGGTTGTAACTTCAACATGGATTGAAGGATTCTCAAATAATTTGGCACAAATGTCAAGCTCAATGAGACGAAGTGTCATGCACAAGATCCAGATTCATAGCTCAAAGGTCAAGGTCACAGATGGAGGTCAAAGTTCAAAAACGTACATTGTTGCTTGTCCGGGAATTTCAATAATTTTGCACAAATGTCAAGCTCAGTGAGACAGAGTGTCATGCACAAGAACCAGTTTCGTAGCTTAAAGGTCAAGGTCACACATAAAAGTCAAATGTAAGAAAATGTTCTTTATCTGGACCATTACTCTTTCATTATTTGGCGGGGGGGTCCTCAAATAACTTGACACAAATGTCAAACTAAGTGAAATGTTGTGTCATGCCTAAGAACCAGAATTGTAGTTCAAAGTTCAAGGTCATACTTTGAGGTCAAAGGTTAAAAATGAATTCATATTTGAAAGTCTGTGCTGTTACTTCCCCATGGATTGAGGGATTCTCAAATGATATGACATGAATGTCAAGCTAAGTGATGCAGTGCGTCGTGCACAATGTTCAAGTTATACATAGAGGTCAAAGGTCATAGAGTTGGATTTGCTTGTCCAGGTTGTAACTTAGACATGGATCACAGGGTTTTCAAATAACTTTGTAGTTATGTTAACCTCAATTAGACCTAGAGTTAGGCACAAGAGTTTTGCCCCTAGCTCAAAGGTCATACTTAGAGGTCAAAGGTCATTTGCTTGTCTGTAACCTAGACATGGATTAGGATAGAAGGATTTTCTAATAAGTTGGCAGTAATGTTTGCCTAAATGATCAGAAGTGTTAAGCACAAGAGTTGGGTCCATAGTTTCAAGGTCAAGGTTATACTTAAAAGTGAAGGTCATCACACTGGATTTGCATGTTTGGGCTGTTCTTTTTCTCTGGATCAGAGGATTCTCAAATGATTTGGCAGTAAGTTTTGCCTCAATGAGATGTTGTATCACACAAAAGAGTTGGGTCCCTAGCTCCTTGGTCAGGGTCACATTAGAGGTGAAAGGGACACGGGCTCGACATGTTGCTCTTGGGCATCTAGTTCAGATGTTGAAGGGGGATTAGGGGCCTTAATGTCATATTTTGGGGAAAATATCACCATTTTTCTTTTATTGGGGAAAGAAAAATCCTGGTGTAAGTTCAGTCGGTGCGAATGTCCTTCGGTTTGTTGGTCATGTCTGGTATAGGTATTTCCATTTGACCGACGAAAGCATTTGTTGTTGTCGGACACAGTGTCGATGAAGAATTCCAGACAGCACCGTTTCATTTTTGGAAAATTACTTCCACTTTCATTAACAAACAGTTTTTGTTGCTATTTTTAGTGATTATGTAATGTTTATTGGATGAGATGGCCAAGCAGTTATGATTTTGAATACATTAATATCTATCGTAATAGAAAACCTATGGAAAACTCTGTTTTTATCAGTCAACAAACAGCAACATGGCAGATGAGTGCAACAACGATGCACTCACGAAAGATAGTATTTTTCATTTTTCTCTTTTCATTATCATTTAACAAAATCATACTCATTTTAATTTATTATCAGGCTCAAATTTAATCATTTCATCATTCATTATCGTAAATAATTAAATCTAGATTCTTAGTGTCAATGAGTATTTTGAGATATTCTGAGGGTGCTATGCCGGGTTGAAAATTGCCTGCTAGTGCTAGCAACGAACAAAAAAAAAAGAGCCTGACAATTACAGATGTTTTCAAGGAAAGCTTTTCAGCTGATTTCCTCATTATGGTCACAGAACTTACAGAACTTAAGTTTTTGCATAGTATCTTCGCAAAAATAATTTCTTGTAATGGGGTAGGGTTTATTCCTCTACATGTGCTTATTTTTCAGGACTTACCATTTTTACATGTGTGAGAGTTTTAAACAGCTGATTCCTAATCATTAGGATAGTGTTATTAATGTATGTAAAACAAAGAAAATCTAAAATGGCCAAAAAATGTTTGAATATCCATTATATAAAGTGATAAATGTAAAATACTTGCAATAAAGTGATTGAAATCAAGATGTCCAAAAGTTCTTACTAAATACTGTATAAAACATTGCAACAGGTAAAACTATGTCGCAATGTAATGACAAAAGTTTTCAGAACAATAGTATATGAACAAAATAAACTATGTTTGCTTTGCAAGCTGGTCTTTTGGCCCATGTCAGGCTGCGTTCGATATAATATCTGGTTCCTAAAACTTTGATATTTTAAGTTAATGAATTACTAAATGTAGTTATAAAGAAGACAGACATAGATTTACTTACATTTTCATTAACATCACTTTTTTAATTCTTTTTTCTGCGTGGAGGGTGAATGGACCCTCTTTGTAGGACGAATGGACTTCAGCTAATGCACTCAGGTGAAAGTGTTCTAAGGGCAAATGAACCTAATGCCATACTTTTCCAGTTCCTGCAACAGAATTTCAATAGAATTATCCCAGGAAATCAACTCAGACAGTTCAGACACTCTCAAATTGAAATGACTAAAAATCATCAAAACAAGACTTTTAGTGGTGCAACATACCATACCTAGTGATATGCAGAACCACTGACAATATCATGAATATGAACAACTTTGCTAGATGATGTGAACCATCTCTGTCTGGGTGTCCTAAACTTATTTACAATACAATGTACATATATATTACCGGTAGTCATTCACACTTACTCTCACATATCACATAATTTACACACTAACCACTACATACATGTATATCTGTCTGACAGTCTGGACCAATAGCTCTATGAACCCAATTTACCGGACTTGCCTTTTACGGAAATGTCTGTTAATCTCAGCAGCCACTATCCAATATTATATATTGTCCACAACTTTGCAAATAGGCAAATAAATGTCTTATGCGGTAAAGAGTCAAAATCTAGTGAAAGATTTCACAGGTAGTCCTTATACCACTGCACATCTTGTCTTACTTAAGGTTGTATAAATTGTCTTATTTCAGGTTGTGTTAAAGATAATCAAACACTGCCAGGAGGAGGGGACAGCTGGACAAGATCTGGTGCAAGGTGTCCTTTTAGGTCTTGTGGAAAATAATCGACTTGAAATCACAAACTGTTTCCCCTTCCCAAGACACAATGATGAAGAAGACTTTGATGAAGGTAAGACCCAGTGATAAATGTGACATTTTCCCTGAAGTCAAATTTTAAAGTATATTGGATTGGTTGAGTTGTGAACCTGATTCTAAACCTATTTCTTGCTTATACTAGGGCACAATCCCACATTATCTATTTCACTTATCAATAGCAAGTCATTTTCATCTTAACATGTACCTTTTTTCATCTTCTCATTTATTTCTACATGTATGTGGTGTAGTGTCAGTAGTTTCACTTTACAAGTTATACATAAGAACCAACATAGTGAATGTCATGCATGCACGTTTTGATAAATATACAAGTACAGTCCAGTCCCGTTACCTCGATATTGAGGGGACTTTGCTATTTTATCGAGGTATGGCACATATCGAGCTAAGAAAAGTTTGGGAACGTGTACCTTGATGAAGGAGATAAAACTCTGTATTTTATTATCATTATTTTAATCATACTGATATTATAAACATATAACATATGTAAGAAAAAAAATAAATTTATACACGAAAAAGCAATAGCACATATCTATTAGCACATGGCAATAAAACACTTTAATAGATAAACATACATTAATTAGCCTACAAACATTCAGCTGATGTTAAGAATGGCGGATGGTGTACAGGAAACCGTTATATTTACACGAAGGTAACGTTTAGCGGCTGGAGAATTTCACCAAAAAAAAAAGTCATTGTTTTCTGCGAAGTTCCGTTGAATTTTGTCTTGGCGATGTACTTATCCAATTTATCGTTGGTAGACATGATTGATAATGACTAACCAAGAGATGACCAGTATATATAAACATGATTGAAATTAGACAGTAATCACACATGTCAGTGACTGACACCCGGCAATAATTAAAATGTCACCGAATACAAAGCGGTCCGCTTGTTACCGTTGTCATCAGCTGTGATTCTTACGGATTGCTTTAATTACCTTTTCACACTTTGACCAGTGAAGCCAATCAAGCTAATCGACTTACGAAAGATAATTATGCCTGATTTATCAATGACGGGACCGGCAAATTGAATCGAGGTATGATTAAGCATCATTTAACTCGATATCGAGCTAAAAAAAGTGTTTAGCATAGAAAATATAGGCAGTAAAGTTGGGACCGTAGGACTTAATGGAGGTAAGTGTAGGAATCGTCGTATCAAAGATCGAGGTAACGGTACTGGACTGTATTTACTAAGTGGCAAACCTTATTTTGCAAGACTTCCTTGTCATTTTCAAAATTTGATAGATGTAGAAGCTTTATTTTTTGTTTCACCTCCTGTAAGCAGAGGTGACACATAAGGATCACTTTTCCGTTGTCTGTCTATCTGTCCGTCTGTCCGTGCAGTCAGATTGGAGTAAGGGGGCCATCTAACGGTAAACAGAACAAAAGAAAACAATAGATTTCGTCCCGTAAAAATAGAATAAGGGCCATGACCCTTTAAAAAACAAAAAGAAAATAAGAAATGGCCCCTTACTCCAATCTGGCTGCACATCCATCTATCTGTCTGTCACACTTTTTCCATCACATTTGTGTTCTAAATAAAACTCTTGTTTGTAATTTTACTTGTTTTAATTAATTTGAGAGAGAATTGCCCCTGATTCAAGATAAAGCAGTTTATGTTTTTAAGACCTAACTAAATGGAGCTTGTATTTGTTACAGTCCAGTACCAGATGGAGATGATGAGGAACCTTCGGAAGGTCAACATTGACCATCTTCATGTAGGCTGGTACCAGAGCACTTACTTTGGAGGATTCATTAACCGGGCGCTGCTCGACTCCAGTACAACTACCAGCACTCCATAGAAGAATCAGTTGTACTTATCTATGGTAGGTGGATTTCTTGTCTGTTTGTAACAGATGGCATGCATAGTCATTCCAAACACTGTGCAGATACTGTCAGTTATCCACACAGATGGATTGAAAGAGATGCTTTTAAATAAGAGCATGTCTATCCAAAACTTTAGAGGCAATATATGTACATAATGATACATCTATTTCTGGCAGATTTTAATGGTCACCAGGACAGTGAGTGGAGAGTGGGAGAAATTGACCAAAATGATGTCAGACATATCTTGCAGTCAGACATATAGATGCATACACATTTTCATTCTTTGTAACCAAGTAACGAAGTTGTTATTTTAAGTACCACCTACGCTACTCCAATTTACAATCTGTTCTGTAATAATTAAGACCAAAAAAATAATAATAATAATAAAGACAAAAATTATAAAAATTATAGGGCAGCAAAGAGTATGCTGTGTACATACAAATGGTGAGGTAATATCTGACATTCTAGCAAATTATACATTATATATAAATGACATACAGTGGTCACGCGATTCCTCATTGTAGCGATTCATTGAATACTGGCGATGACTTGAGCTACAAGCCCAGTCCCTTATTTTAGCCCTTTTTATTATCCCCCGCCGATGAAATCGGGAGGGGGATATTGTTTTGGCGTTGTCCGTCCGTCCGTGCGTCCGTCCGAATTTTGTCCGGAGCATAACTCCAAAAGTATTCAAGCTATTGCTTTGAAACTTCACAGGTGGACAGATCTCATTGAGGAGAAGTGCAGTGCACAAGAACCATAACTCTCATTAGCCTAATTTTGGAGTTATTGCCCTTTGTTATTTTTCATACTTGATTTTTGTCCGGAGCATTACTCCAAAAGTATTCAAGCTATTGCTTTGAAACTTCACAGGTGGACAGATCTCATTGAGGAGAAGTGCAGTGCACAAGAACCATAACTCTCCTTATCCGAATTTTGGAGTTATTGCCCTTTGTTATTTTTTCATACTTGATTTTTGTCCGGAGCATATCTCCAAAAGTATTCAAGCTATTGCTTTGAAACTTCACAGGTGGACAGATCTCATTGAGGAGAAGTGCAGTGCACAAGAACCATAACTCTCCTTATCCGAATTTTGGAGTTATTGCCCTTTGTTATTTTTCATACTTGATTTTTGTCCGGAGCATATCTCCAAAAGTATTCAAGCTACTGCTTTGAAACTTCACAGGTGGACAGATCTCATTGAGGAGAAGTGCAGTGCACAAGAAACATAACTCTCCTTAGCCGAATTTTGGAGTTATTGCCCTTTGTTATTTTTCATACTTGATTTTTGTCCGGAGCATAACTCCAAAAGTATTCAAGCTATTGCTTTGAAACTTCACAGGTGGACAGATCTCATTGAAGAGAAGTGCAGTGCACAAGAACCATAACTCTTCTTAGCCTAATTTTGGAGTTATTGCCCTTTGTTATTTTTCATACTTGATTTTTGTTTGGAGCATACCTCCAAAAGTATTCAAAAGTATACTTGGAAGTAATAAAGTCTCTTCTTGTTCTGTTCTGTTATATCAAGAGGCAATAAGGAATTATAATCATATTGACAGCATGACCCAGTTTGATCTTTTACAATGGAGTTACGGCCCCTTATTTATGTTCTGTAAAAACAGCTCCCATTCATGAACTAAATATATTCGGCGGGGGATTTCGTGTCTGTGACACAGCCTTGTTCTATATAAATTTATGTGCGATTCTTCAAACATACAATTTTGAATTCCTGGAGCTCTGTCCTTGGTCCCTAGATAGTATATGCTATATAATTATACCCCCGAAACGAAGTTTGGGGGGGTATATAGGAGTCACCCGGTGGTCGGTCGGTCCAGCCGTCCATTGCATTATTGGAATTCAATACAACTTCATGCAATGATCAAGCACATGGAGAGGAAGTGCAGTGCACAAGAACCATAACTCCATCTTGACTTATTACAGAGTTATTGCCCTTTGTTACTTTTCCTTGTCCGGAGCATAACTTGAAAAGTACAAGTTGGATTTCAAAACAATTTCATACAATGGTCAACCACAATATGAGGAAGTGCAGTGCACAAGAACCATAACTCCTTCTAGAGTAATTACAGAGTTATTGCCCTTTGTATTTTTTCCTTGTCCGGAGTATAACTTGTAACCTTGTCTGGAGTATAAGTTGTAAAGTACTGATTGGATTTCAAAACAATTTCATACAATGGTCAACACAATGAAGAAGTGCAGTGCACAAGAACATTAACTCTATCTATAGGAATTACATAGTTATTGCCCTTTGTTACTTTTCCTTGTCCAGAGTATAACTTTTAAACTACTGGTTGGATTTCAAAACAATTTCATACAATGGTCAACCACAATATGAAGAAGTGCAGTGCACAAGAACCATAACTCTATTGTAATTACAGAGTTATTGCCCTTTGTTACTTTTCCTTGTCCGGAGCTTAACTTTAAAACTACTGGTTGGAATTCAAAACAATTTCATACAATGGTCAAGCACAACCTGTGTAACCCGGCCAAAAATCTGGAAAAAAAAAACTAATGTAAAAATGTCTTCTTAATCCTAATAACTTCATCATTTCTAAAGCAGTATTGCGGGGGTATTAATCACATTTAGTGATAGTTCTAGTTTCTGTAGGATTCCTTGAAGTCTCTGTATCTCCTTGATAACCATACTCCGGCCCTATGACCACCTGTCCCTGTAATTAACACTTTGGTCGAGATGGTTTTGTTCACACATCAGAGAGTACATAGGTGAATCTGATATCAACACAGCCATGTAAAACGTATTTTCTCACCTACTGATCATGTAGCAAACTGTGACAGGTCTGCATTATTAATCATATGTCATTAAAGGAGCCAATTTTGTTTGTTTGTATGTTTATCTGTAAGCATTAATTTGGAGAACCATTGCATAATGTTTAGTGTTTATACGAAGAAAAAAACCCAAAACGCTGGCATATATACAAAATCATACAAAGGGTTTCAAACAAATTGTCGGTAAAAAACAAAAACAAACTTATTTCTGACTTGATTCTCACAAAGAAAGCTATGATCATGTTATTTTTGTAATGGTTAAAAAATATTATTAAAGGCTAAATGTAAAATAATTAATGAATAGACGACGTTAAGGTATCAACAAATGTATTGAATTTTGACATATAAATGATTTCTCGAATACGGCGATTCTTCGAGGTTTTTTTGCCGATCCCGTCCGACCTCGAGGAATCCTGTGACCCTTGTATTTCAGATGCACTTAATTTTTTAGATGAGCAGATGGTTTTGGGGTATTTTTTTTACCTTTTACATTCATTTTAAAATTACTCAAAACTATGCACTAGTTCTGATGGCCAAATGGTGAGATGTGAATATTTGTTAAGCAAGTTAACGTCATTGAAAGATTTTAACTTTTAACACAACAGGTTAAAATGAAATGGCCTTTTTTAAAAGCATTTACTATTATAGCATAAACCGGCATCCTGTTTGAGAACAGAAGAGTACCTGAAAAAAAAATAGATAGGAGAAGTGGTATACAAAGGATATGAAAATATATTTTTATTTGTGTATTCATTTTAAGTATGATATATTCTTAAACTGGGTAGATCGACATTCCACCATTACGTTTTTAAATATTCAAGTACATGACTTGCTAAATAATTATTACCTTAATACTAATAATATTTGTTAAGAAATTAAATATTTAGGTATTTTTGTTTAATTAATTTGATAAATGAAAATCGCTCTTAAGTATTTAAGTTTTACTAAGCGCTAAGAATTGTTGGTGGAATTTGACCCAGATGATCTAGTATGTGCATTGATTTAAGAAATTTAAACAGGGTTACACTCTGGGTTATTTAGATACACCTACAGGGTTTGTTCATAATCCAATGCTGGTTGCTGCACATTATATTGGTAAGTTTTCTGTACCTCATTTCATTTGAAGATGTTGCCTCATTTAGGATATTAATGATGAGATAACTTTGAGACTGGAAAAAGCAGAAGTGTTCTCGTCTTCTCATTTGCAAAAATATCAATGCTACTTAGCAGTACATATTCCTGTGAACAGATGTTAATGCCAGTTCTAGTTTTCTTGAAATAGTCTTTATTGATGTTAAATAGAAAAAAAATCGGTGAAGTTGTAATATTTATTCATTCTTTCCAAAATAAGATCCACTGAAGACAACTCAAGGCTACCTGTCTCTCAAGGCCTACAGACTCACGCCAGAGATGATGAAGTTTTACGGAAACAGAGATCAGGATTTCTCACCAGAGAGCATCAAGGCAGCTGGCATCAGTTTCGAGAACATGTTCACTGAAATCCCTGTGTCCATAAAGAACTCTCATTTAGTGAACAGCTTGCTGTGCGAATTAGATGACAAATTGAATGAACAGAATAAGTTTGATTACCTCGATCTTGGAACCAGGTAATTTTTTAGTATCAGTAGATTAATATCAAATCTTAAACTTTTTCATGAATGAGTTTTGTGAAGTAAATGGTGAAAGATGTTTAAATCACATTGGCTTTTAATGATCCTCATTTGGGTTGCTTAAGCTGTGTTATGTATAGTATTATTACCTCTTTAGGTACTGTGCATTTTTTATCATATTTTGGACAGAACTTTCTGAGTGAAATTACGATGTGCATGTGTGTACAGTGTACAGGAGTACATATCTCTAAACTTTGAAGTGAAGGGTGACTGATAAAACATAAAGAAAGGTGACAGATATTATTACATTATTCCAAATCAATATCTATTGTGGAAAAAAACAACACAAGTATACCCTTAAATATTTAATATCTGTCAATTTAATCCTATACCTCATATAAACTCCAAACAGGGCAGTCCTCAAGGTCTACTTTGTTAGCAAATGCATGTACAATATAATTATTGTAGCTCAGATTCTACACAGTCTGCAAAGCAATGAAAATTCCATTGTTTCGTTTTCCATTTCCAGTAAATGATTAAGTCATAGATATGCTCATGAGTAATTATAAGGTGAAAGTTAAGGCATTCAAAGTTCTTTGCTCACCCGAGCACAAACCTTTGACCAGTGTGCGTCCCTGCGTCATTTTGCTTTAAACGACATCTCCTCCTAAACCGCTGAGCATATTTTGATAAAACTTTACAGAAATGATCCTTAGATGGTACTGAACAAAAATAGCTAAAATCATTCCGGTCCGCCAACCATGATGGCCTCCAGTGTTTAAAGTAGAAAACTCTAAATGACATCTCCTCCTTAACCCTTTCCCTCATATAGACTCATTTTGACACACTTAATAGGTACCACATAAAGCCTGATCTGCAGAAAACCACAGTTAAACCATACCAAATTTAATTACAAAATCCTCATTTCCAGACCACTGAGGAGCAGCGAACAGCATAGGTCTTTTCATGGTGTCCTATGAGGGAAAGGGTTAACTGCTGAGTAGATTTTGATGAAACTCAATAGGAATGATCATTGGGTGATACTGCACACAGAAAAAGCTGAAATGAACCTGCTCTGCAAAACAAAATGGGGCCAGAGCTAAAATTAGAAAAATCTTTTAAAAAACATCTCCTAAACCCCTGAGCTGATTTTGATAAAACTCATTAGGAATGATCATTTGGAGATACTGCACACAAAAAAAAATGAAATGGTTCTGCTTCGCTAATAAGATGGCCACCAGAGTCAAAAATAGAACAATCTTAAAACAACATCTGCTAAACAACAGAGCAGATTTTGATGAAAACTCAATAGAACATGGAAAGAGCAGTTGAATTTTGGTGAGTGATTTAAAACCGTCATGGCCCTCTTGTTGGTTGTATGGTTATTTAAAGTAAATATACCTCTGAATATTAACCTTTTTTTTTTTTTCAGTTCGATGCTGGAAAAGAACCTGCGACTGTTGATGGACAGTGTGGATGAGGTTGCTATGGACGCCAACAAGTTTGTCAACTTTCAGAGACAGTATCAGAAACAACACATAGCCAAACAGCAGTATCTTCAGAAACGTGTAAGTAGGAGGGCTATGAAATGGATTTCTTATTTTTTAAAGATCATATGATCAGGGATTGTCATGATGCACAAAATTGTCCTATTTTTACCCTCAAGTTTTTATCCTCAAGTTATAAAATTATTCTTTATCTTTATACCATTTAGTCATTTGACTCCTATTAGAAAAAAGGACAAGGGAAACCATAATTATTTCATGTGGTATGTACAGGAGAGAATCTTCAGATTTATAAGTCCTGTTAGAGGCCATAATCTCATTGATTGGAAAATAAATTGATAAGAGCTTTGTTGTCCAGTGGTGGTGGTCATAGACTACTGAGCAAAGGTTGGAAGTTTTATCTCTTCTGAGCAAAACCATTTTAGTTCAACCCAGTTAACATTATACTTCAATCATCTGTTTTGAGTCAGTTGAGAAACAAGTTCCTACAACTTAAACTAATTCCTCTCAATGGTTCTTGGGTTGGGCTAATACTTTGTGCTTGGGATGGCCATGAAAAACCATATCCTTCAATAGAGTTCAAACCCAGAACCTGCTGATCTGAAGTCATGCATGTTACAACTGAACTATGATGCCTTGAACCAAGACAAGTTGAAAGGGATTAGTTAAAAAATTATGATTGTTTTCCAGTCTGACGCAAATTTTAAGAATAAAAACAGCCTTTCTTTTTTTTTATTGTAAGATTATAAAATTTTTGTAATATTATTAGTGTTTTATTTGACAAAACCATAATTACATAACTATAACTTTGACCTTCAAGTGACCTTGACTTGCTCTTTGAAATTGCAAATATATATTCATTATTGATGAATTATTAATTCACAGATGTGGTTCTTTTGTTTAATTATTCTTTTTGACAGTATGTTCCTCTGTACTGACTCAAAAGTACATCACCTTGAACTTATCCTTAATTAAATGATTTATTTACCTGAGAAACTTTCTCCTGACTTGCTAAAATTATTTTTTAAGCAGATAACTTGCATGTTGTAAAATGTTGTAACTGTGTTATTTAAGGGGAAAAATGGCCATCTTAGACTAGTTTGCCCAGTGTCACGATAATGTGACTGGTGTGGTCTACACTGTGAAACTGTAGTATGGCCTATAGACGTAGTCTCTAAGTGATTGGAATACTTTCAGTGAGATAGTAAACCCAATAAAAAAGTCATATTAAAGTGTATTTATATTTAGTTATGACGCCTTAAAAATCAGCAAGTTAAATGCAGTTTAATGTATTTCCAGCAACAAGAGAACACTCAGAGAGTTCAGCGTGGGGAAAAACCTCTGCCAGAGGAAGACATTAACAAAATGTTCAAGCCCATCCCAGTTCCACCTCGTCTGGACAGCCTCCTGATTACTGGCCAGATTGACAACTACTGCCAGCAGATTGGAGAATTTGGAGCACAAAGCTTTGGAAAACTGTTCTTGGCAGAGACTCTACAGGAGAATGCACCAGCAGCAACCACATAATGTTTGTGTCTTTATAGGCTGTTGTAGACAGATAGACTAAAAGATGTGAGACATGTAAAGCATTTAAAAATATAAAATCAAGAAGTGCTCTTTGATGATATTGAACAGGAAATAAAGCAACATTCAATCATCAGTTTTGTATTTGAATTTTTCTCCATCTTCATGTTATGAAATATTTCATTTAGAGTCAACGTGTTGCTTGACCTTATTCAGTATTATCTTTTGTGTGGGGTTTTCTTTGTTATGTTTGCAACAAAATTTGAATTATATCAGGTATAGGCCTTACCAGTCATCTTTCTGAATGGAATTCTTACATTTTCACAGCATTTTACTGTATGTGTATTTTGTATAGATGGCTGACCACAAAACTATTCTACGTGCTTATAGAAAAAGAAGGAGATGGAATAGTTTTGCGGTCAACCCTTGGTATGCTACATTAAGAATTGCTCTTTAAAATCACAATTTTCTAGTGGACAAAGGTGTTTTAATTTTTATGCCTAAACTTTGCTGTGTGCAGTTAAGGATCATATTGGAATCGTACATGTTGAAACACTTCCTGTCTCATTTTATTGCATCTTTTAAAGAGGCATGCCCTATAACAGTGTTGTTTAAATCTTTTAAGAATGTTAGTTATTGTCTAAATGCAATGCTTTACACAAATTTTCAGTCAGCAAGTACAGTAATTATGGAAGAAGTTTGCATTTATGTAAACATTTATTACACCCCCCACAACTCATACACAAGAAGAATAAAGGGGAGGGGGTTAGTGTGTAGGTCTGTCAGTCTATTGCCTTTTTCTGATCAATAACTCATAAAATTTTTAGAATCATCAAGGTCTCGTATGTATTCTATATCAAAGTGCTGTGTATTACCTTTAGTGATATTTCCAGTTTGATTAGGTTTTAAGTTTAATTCATCAATGAATTAGACATCCGCTTTGGACTGATTGATTGGGACAAGAAAATGTACAGAACAGAATATACTTTTATTAGTCCCCACCGGTAAAACCGGTTGGGGACTATAGGTTTGCGCATGTCATTCTGTCTGTCCCACTTTCGTGTCCACTCCATAACTTGGACATTTATGGATGGATTTCAATAAAACTTTACAGAAGTGTTCCTCATAACCCAAGGGTGTGTTGTGCGCATCAACCATATGCACTCTTGAAAGGTCAAGGTCTCGGGAGTTGTTAGAAATTGTATTTGTCTTTGGTGTTCATAGGCTACATCTTTGTGTCTGCTCTATAACTTCCAAATTAATGGATGGATTTTCATAAACTTTACAGAAGTGTTTTTTTTTTTTTTACAAAAAGATGTGTCACTTACATCAAAATTTATTCAACAAGGCTTCGTCAGTATAGCAAGCAATACTGTCAGGAGTCCCCACCGGTGAAAATCCCCATGAAGAAGAACTGCACTGACCTTTCAAGCGTCCATATGGTTGATGCGCGCAACACACCTTTATGTTATGACAAAGACTTCTGTAAAGTTCAATGAAAATCAATCCATAGATATTAAAGTTACAGAGCTGACACGGAGATGTAGCCTATGAACACCAAAGACAATTTCTAACAAATCTGTAACCTTGACCTTTCAAGATGATTAGTTGATTATTAAGGTTTATTAGACCTCTACTTGTGTTTATACCTGAGGGGACTATAGGTTTGCCTTCCGTCTGTCCGGAAATCTGGATTCCGCGATAATATAAAAATTCTCAGATCAAAATTCTGGTTGCTATGGTAATGGAAAAATTATGCACCTCACCGGTGTTGGACTCATGTGTTGCGTGCAACACCAGTTACTTGTTTTTATCCATACTCAAAATTTCTAGCTTTATTTCTCATCATAACAATTTTTTTTTATTTTCAAACATATGATTTCAAATCAATGAATACACATAATAGAAGAAATTTAAGGAAATACATGTGGTTTCAAAGTGTGCAAAAAAGATCGGGGATTGTAGTGTTGTCGCTGTGAAAGTTTTTCAGTCCCATAGTGACGTCCAGCTTATAATATATGGAGTAAGACCCCAAATGCACAGAAGCATCTATAGGGACTGGTATGTTCACCTCGTACATTTATGCATATATGTTCACAAAATAAGAGGATTTTTTACCCCAAACATGCTGAGTCCCTATGGGTAGAACCTCTTACTAATTGCAAGCCAGTTGGAAGGCTTCCTCACATGGAAACTCCAAGTCATCCTGCTGGACTTGAATCCACAGTATTGTCAGAGGAGCAGAGTGAGTGCAAGATAGATAAGCAATACAGTAATTGACAACACTCCATATATTGAAGTTATCTCCCTTTAAAAACTTGTGTATTTCTTTCATGTGGAAAAAAAAGGAAGAAAACAAAACAAAGTAGCAAACAAAAAGCTGAAATATGTCATTACATCATTTGTGTTATTCACACCATGTTAGAATTTTTGAAAAAGTATCAATCATTTTGACACGGAGCTGATTTTGACTTTTTTAGTTGGACCATCACTCGTATTTTGATACTGGCCTCTTATTCAGAAACACTTTTTTCAGGTTCATTTTCTACAATACTTTCCTGTACAAGGTCTTTTGTTTTAGTGCAGGTCTGTGGGAACACACTATAGGGTCCACAGCACTAGTGCGGTTCATCTAACGCAATACGATGTCAGCTCCGAAAATGGACCTCAATGAGCATTGATATGTCCCATACGAACGCACTTTGTGATCCAACATGGATTGTATTTTTGACATTGATGATCGAATTATTGATTACGAACAATTTTAGGTAGGTCGGTGGTTCTACCCGGGGTCTTCCTCCACCTGTAATTAGCTGGACGTCGCTATATGATTGAAATATTATCGCAGCGACGGTAAACCCCAATCATCATCATCATCCTCATCTGGAAACGACACGTAAAACATGATGCTGATCATGGTCGTCGCCTTTACTATCAGTTTTGTGTTATTGAATTGTATTATTTATGTGTAACCTATAATAAGACAAGAACAAGCACATCAGCCTCACTACACCATTGTTATCCATTTCAGACTGTGAAGCACATGTAGGAAGCTGGCTTTAATAACCAGAACTGAAAACAATAACTTTTTTTATCATTAATGTATTACACAGGAGTAGTTGTGAGGTCAGAAATAGTTCATAGGGAAATTTGTTAAGAAAGAAAGATGCCGTGGTCCAGTGGTAACATACCCGGTTGATGAACCCCACTAGGGGCATGGACATTTCATGACCTTCTCGGGCGCAGAGTGCAGGTCCAACCCAGGAACCGTTGATAAGATGTAGTTTAAGTAAGAACATGTTTCCTAATCGATGTAATATAAATCAGTTTAAAAAATAGAGAGAATTTTCATAATTTCCGAAGCAAAAAGCAATATTCCAGCACTGGTTGGCCCAGTGTCCGACATCTAGTTGTTGTTATGAGTATTTATGGAGGTGTACGTAAATTTTTAATATACGAACATGTATGCAATGATCTTAGAGCCATATCTGAAAAGTTATAGGCAATGCAAGATAACGATGTTTTAAGCTATAGGACAAATCTGTCCCATTGTTAAGTATAGACTTCCATTTGGTTTTGTTTGTCCATTATCTTTACTGTAGAGAAATAACTTAAAAATAATTTAAAAAAGTATACGTGTGCCATGATCCTATCAATTTAGTCGTCAATGACGGCCATGTAATAGTTATAGAAAAAAAATGCATAAAGGCATTTTAACAGTCCTGATTTGAACCGGTCCCGATGGTCAAGTGGTTAGAGAGATTTTGGATTCGAACCCTGACCGCGACATAATGGTACCAAAGTCATTACAACAGTAGTTATACCTCCTTTGCATTCAGCCTAGTACTGTAGTTCCAGGACTGGTTTACCCGGTGACGGGATATACTGTGGTATCATGACACTGCCGTGTCACCCGTGATGCAGCACTTTTTTCTTTACCCCAAAATGATTGAAATTATGCTGGTGGGACGTAAACACAAGTAACCATACCTGTTTAAGAAGCACCGTCCTTCAAACCGTTGCTTTCTTTCAAGATAATCTCTTTTCGCCGGACTAGACAAACTGGACCAAGTTAAAACTTTTGATAAACATGAACAAACATTCGACTGGAGACAAATATCCGATTGTATATAATGCCGAAAGTTAACCGCCATGGACAAAGGGCATCATGCCATTACATCTCGACACCAATTCTAGAAGTATTATATATGTAAAGCGTCAACAAGGTTTCAGTTCAACGTCTCTATGGTAGCTTTCGAGGATCTTTCCCTCAACCTGCAGCAGCTGTTTCGGAATCTCAACTTGCTTCCAGAAGAAGAAGAAGAAGAAGAAGAAGAGAGAGAGAGAGAGAGAGAGAGAGAGAGAGATAGATAGATAGATAGATAGATAGATAGATAGATAGATAGATAGATAGATAGATAGATAGATAGATAGATAGATAGATAGATAGATGGATGGATAGATAGATAGATAGCTATTTTATCAAATCAAAATGAGCACGTCTGATGTAACGAAATGGATATATTTTATTTACTGTTAAGCATATTTGTCACTTGACATATTAGTTGAATTTTAGTTATTGTTCCTATCAGGTTATAATATAGGGTTACTTATGTGTCGCGGAAGTAGCTGTGAAATCAACTTTTCATCTCGAATTCATCTCCTTTTTTTAAGATCAGTAGAGGTAAGTAACATCAGTATACGCTACATTCGATCATTAATCACCAACATGACTATATAAGCACACCCTCTGATAAGTAATAAAGTCATTTGTTCTCAAACGGTTTACTGGAATCAGCTAGTCCGTCTGTCTGTAGTCACTATCTTGTCCACACGCCATCTCAAAAACCCTGGTAAGAATTTGATGAAATTATTAGATTGAAAGGTATCAAGCCTAGTTGTGCATAACATCAGCATGTTTGTAGAAACGTTTCATCACATTGTAATCGTGGTTTCTAGAATTTATCGTTAATTAATGTGTTATCTTTGTACATACACTTTAAATAATTCTAAATGTACAAAGCCACTCAAAATTGAATATAAATGATAAGAAACTAGAATCAGATGGTAAGCTTTGAATGAAAAATACTTCATATAATAATTTAAATTGAACGTGTCACTTACAATCGTGCAAAATTTGAAATAGATCGGCCCCTATACCAAATGACGTTTAACGTGCATCGTCTCTATCAAAAGTAAATGAACTGATCAGCATTTGCCTCTAGTTTAAAGGTAAACAGCACCTATTAAAAGAAAAATAGAAATGAAATTACATTACAAGTACATGCTGGCTCTTAATCTACTCAGATTTCATCAGCTGAAAGAAATGACAGGTTATCCATACCAGACTATATATATAAGGGACTTAAAGAGCTACCCCCCCCCCGCCTTTTTTTTAGCTCACCTGAGCACAAGCCATTAGGATCCGTCGTCATGCGTCGTCCGTCATAAACGACATCTCCTCTGACAACGCTGGACAGATTGATTAAATTTGGCAGGGATGATCCTCGGGTGAAACTTCACCAAAGTTGCTAAAATAAACCTGATCCACCTAGAACTCAGAATGTCATGGCAACGGAAAGAAAATAAAAATGTAAACTTTAAAAATCATCTCCTTCAAAACTACTGGCCAGATTTCAAAATGTTTTAGTTCAGATCTTCCTTGGGTAACCCTACACTCAGGTGAGCTATCCAAGGCCTCTATGACCCCTCTTGTTTATTAAAGGCATACGTAAACTGGTATATAAGTTACTAACATTTTCAACTTTAATATGTAGAAAACGGACATGGCCGTTCACTTTCAATAAGTTTTCATATCGTTCCGTTTCAATTTTAATGGAACTACTCCACATCTAGATTTGCATGTGTCGGTGCAAGGATATTTTACAATAGTGTTCTGGTTTAAAACTCCGTTTTAAATTCACAATAAGTTTCTACCAGACACACTTTAGATTCTGTTTATCCGTTCATGCCAATCGTTCAGGTACTTGCCTAATTGTGGTACACTTAGACACAGTAATATTTAACCCTTTCCCTCATAGAGAAAACCATGAAAAGACCTATGCGAACAGCATAAAACCAGATCAGCCTGCGAGTAACTCGCAGGCTGATCAGCTTTTATGCTGTTCGCTGCTCCTCAGTGGTCTGGAAATGAGGATTTTGTAATTAAATTTGGTAAGGTTTAACTGTGGTTTTCTGCAGATAAGGCTTTATGTGGTACCTATTGAGTGCGTCAAAATGAGTCTATATGAGGGAAAGGGTTAAATCAATATGCAGGTACGTGTATGCACTTAAATCACAACTATGCATTTTTCTTTGACGACTTGAATGACCCTTTTGCACCGATGTTGTCTGCGTTTATTAAATTTATAAGTTTATGTCAGTAACTAACCACGGACTGCCATTTTGGGTAAGTGGAGGTGCCCGAGACAGATCATTAGTTGTATACATGTATTTAACAACTCCAAGAAAGAAACGCATGGCGTAGTTATGGATTGCACTGATACCTGAAAAAGTCTTCAACCCCAAAATGAAGCACCATAACCAACTAACAGACCACATGCTTCATAAGATAAACTAGTTCTTGTGTATCTAGCCATACAGAAAAATGTTAAGGAAGGCTAATGAGATAAAGGGATTTTGTGCCGGAATTAATTTCGTTTCTAGCCCATATAGTAGTTCAAGATACGAATTACGCTACTATGTTTAGTACGAAAGGACATTATTCTTTCTTTGTATAGGATAGAATCCATACAGATATTTTTACAGACCGAAGCGGGCGAAGCGAGCGTCTGATTGGGCACAAATTTAGGATGACATCTAAATCTAAATATATCGCACACAGGAACGAACCTTGCGGTTTATATAACTTTTCAGCACTGTTGATGAAAGGTACATGTAATATAGAATTTTTTTATCGTTATGCACTCTCACCAGAAAAAGTTTGTCCGAGGGAAGCAATATTTCACAAGCATTTGAGAACAACCATCCGTTCATTGTTGACATGGCTCTTTGTTTACATTGTGGCACGCGACTCGAGGGAAATGTTTATTGAACTCGACAGATGTCCATCGACAGCACGTCGCTACCTGGCCAGGGATACACACTCCGATGTTCGACAGTCACAGATTAACTAAATTTGAATAACGGTGAACGTGGGTCGAATAATAGAGTTGAATTGGGCGGTATTCAAAACACCCGATAACTGTAAATTTAATTTTTATCCATTCCCATGCATCAATGCTATAAGCTCTCCTACAACGATTAAATATTTGTTTAACTGTAAGAGTTTTATGTAATTCAACACCGTATGGCTTGGCAGTGTTGTGAAGATTATCACCTGGTGTCAAGTACGTATCTGGTTCACCACCCGTCCGTTTGACCGTCCGTGTCATGTCTGGCAATGTGCTACTGTTGTATAATGGAGACGGCAAAGGAGTTCCGAATTAAAGTTTCCCTCATCACCCCTCCAATAAATAACATTTGAATGTAGTGAATACTGATTGAAAATGGAAATGAAAATAAGATGTTGAAAAGTTACAAAGATTTGGAATCTAATAAGGGTGGATAAAATAAAAAAAACAACAAAAAAAAACAAATGTCAATACATATTAGCAATGTATGATTTTACTTAATAAAAAAAAAATAAAAAAAAAAAAATGCGCAATATTTCAAACATATATATTCATAAGAAAATTTTGTGTACCATTCGCGAAAAGAATATCTCCTGGTGGCCGAGAGGTTAAAGCGTCCGCCACGGAATCGGGAGGTCGTTGGTTCATTCCCCGGCCGCGACATACCAAAGTTGTAAAATATGGTACTAGTTGGCCCTGTGTCAGGATAATGTGACTGGGTAAGGTATCATGCCACATGTCTACGATGTGATACTGCAGTGTGGCAGCACTATATCTGTCTCAAGTAGACATCATCACCAAATGACTAAAATACTGTCGGTGTGATGTTAAATCCAATAAATAAACAAACAAGAATGTTTTAATTTGTGAAAGATATGAGAAAGAAAGATTTGTTCACTGTACACAAATTCTGGAACAGTTGGTCCATTACTGCTCTATGACGTGATATCTCAATGAGATAACTACATACCTGTCTGGTAGACCAAGTGACTTAAATGCCACTGCTAAAACAAACATGAGATATGGGCAAAAATCAAATGTCGAATGGATTTATCCAATACATGATAAATGTAATTATATATCTCGTTTTCAACACAAATTTAATTGATAGCTAAAACAGTGTATTCCTGAATAAGAAAATGTCAAAATAAAGAACTCAGGGGAGTAATGTCTTTTATTCATGTATGTGTATTTTTCTTGGTACGTGATTTATTCATTATTGCCAATTACTAGTATATTTGAAAATTAAGTTGGGGCCTCCGTGGCCGAGAGGGTAAAGTCGATGACTTTAACACTCACTCAGCACCTCACCGCGTGGGCTCGAATCCCGGCAGAGTCATTCGGATTTTCATGTGAGAAAGCCTTTCAGCTGACTTTCGGTAGGTCGGTAGTTTTACCCGGATGCCTCCGTGCATTCGAGGTCTTCCTCCACCTGTAATTAGCTGGACGTCGCTATATGACTGAAATACTGTCGAAGCGACGGTAAACTCAAATAGTAAAGTCAAGTCAAAATTAAGTAAAGGAGAGAAAATAGCAACAAACACGAAATGAAACTAATATAGTCTCTTCATCTCGCTGTGTTCCAATAGATAAAATGTCTGCGGATCCGACGGTCGTGGGCTCGAACCTCGTTTGGTAAAAGGATTTTTCATAGCCTACCCAGGCCCAAAATACTGGTCCAAACTTGGAACCGTCGAGAGGTAATACTTGAAAGAACTCGACAAAATAAATAACGATTCATCTTATGCATCGCAGAATGTGCTCATCTTATATTTTAATTAATGGCTATAATGATGTCATTACTTGACACGCATCATAAAAATCGTAAAAGTCTTTTTTCATTCTGCCACAGCAGGAGTTCGAGTGTTTCCCTCATTATTAAGTTTTATTGAATTTTTGAAGAGTTGATATTAATTAAAAAACATATTGATTTATGAGGTTTCAATTATATGCCACATTAATTAATGGCACTCCGTCTGGGCATTCGTATTTTATGTGTGGTTTTAATTTTGAATTTAAAGAGCAGGTGAGTTTGGAGATCAGGTCGCGACGGACAAATGTCAATAAATATGACACTGGTGCATTACGATCATTACGCTGTGCATGACGCCCAGTACGAAAGGTTATTTCCGGGATTGGTTAACCCTTTGTCAGAATAAGGGGGCTGATTTGGTATCATTCCACTTGTCTACGGCGTGATACCACACTGAGGTAGCCTTTATCTGTCTCATGTAGACATAGTCTCCAAATGACTGAAATAATGTCGTTGGGACGTTAAAAATATGAGAGCAAACAAACATTAACAATAATTTATCCCACACCGGATGAAGAGTCCTTCTGAATAGGACTGTGTGTTAAAAGAGATTCTTGTGCAGCAATGCTTGAAATTACGAGATTTGCACCCAGTTGTTAGAAACGAAAACCAAATAATTGTGGGTTTGCGGGTTAGAAACCCTTTGTAGGCAGCGTTGAAACTTAAAATAGACACACGGTATCGTGATAGGACACCAACTGTGATGTAACGGTGTTCTATAACAATTTCCTCGAGTGAGAGAAATAACATTTGTCAACTTCTTTATTGATAGATATAGGCCTCCGGCCCATAATCTAGAATATTTTAGAAACAATGTATACATATAAACCGGTAGTCTACAAATATGGCGATAGACTTTTACAACGACATTATATATATGCAAAGGAAATTTTGTAATGTAGATAACAATAAAAAAAAGTTTTAATATATTATTTATCTTTAATAACGTGTGTCAGAGGTATAAGGCACACACAGACATTACCAGCAAATACTATCTAATTGAACATATAATATGGAAGAGTATATGCAGTATACATAAAGATTGCCTATTATTTCCGACACAGATGTCACCTTTAATACTAGGAAGTTTTGGTGGTGTGGCCCCGCTTCGGGAATCAGGTGTCACTTCATATTTCAAAGTTACGATCAATATTATAGATTGAACCAATTCTGGTACTGTCTGGACTATTTCTTAATACTGAGCATACCTCTTTTGTCTGCCGCGGGCAGCCCTTTAAACGTGTATCATACTGCTATTTCTGGGAGCGGGATGTCGTGGGTTCGATCCCCGGCTGCGATATACCAAAGTCGTAAAAAATGGTTCTTGTATAGCCCCCTAGCTTGGCGCTCAGTGTAGTCCCAGGACTGGTTGGCCCGGTGTCAGGATAATGTGACTGGGTGTTGTAACATGTCACATGTCTACGGCGTGATATGCAGTGTGCCAGCACTATATCTGTCTCAAGTAGACATCATCTCCAAATGACTGAAATACTGTCGATGGGACGTTAAACCAAACACACAACACAATAACTGATATTTCTATACACTCGTGATATTGTAGAGGTAAATGGTAGAATTTCCGAAGCTTAGTAAAACTTACATGCAAAGAACAAAAAATAAAATTGCCAAGCTGTCGCTGAAAACTCGGCTCTACGATATGAGTGTTTTTGTTATCCTCGTTGCCATATTAATAAATAAAAGTAAACTGTATTGCGTTTCAAATTCTTGGACTTACCTTTGAAATACAATTTATACAGTTTTCTGTGAATTGAAAACTCAGTATTTTGCGTGATATTTCTGCTTGATACAACAAAATGATATTAAATTCTTATTGTATCTGTAATTTTGGGTTAATGTACGAACAATTAAGTCCTTTCTTGCAGTGCCTGCAATATGTCCGAAGAACGAGCATTCGCTAATATAACAAAACTCTTTGTTTATAAACACACATTTTTTTTTAAATTTATAGTTATATTTATAGTTCGCTGATGTTATATAGTGATTCAACACAACAATCTCATAAAAGTAAATGTTTTTCAATTTATAAAAGAAAATCCCATTATTTTCGTCGACATATGAGGAACACGCCATTTATCTTATTTCAGATACACGAAATATTCTGACAAAGCTTTGGGAGAGTTCGTGAAAACAGCTGTTTACCGTGACGTGGTATAATAGAATAATGAGTACGATTTCGGCAACTGGACAGTTATATTTAAACGGTTTATTTCTGGTCGGTGTTTTCAAAGACAAGTTTGCATACATTTACACTTTCTTGCTACCATCAAAGGCTGTGTATCGCTAAGTAGGAGTTCCGTTATTATAAATAGGACTATGTGGTCCCAATTTAGGCCCATTGTCCGCTAGTCGACCACCTGTCTACCACAGCACACAAAAGTATCAAAGGCTCATTTGTCATATCACTACATTACAGTTCTTTCTCCCCAAAGGCTTCGCACGCGACGAGATATATTTCGGTCCCTTTTAACTCGCGTATAATTTCTGTAGAGGCGTTGAAAATGCACGTATACCATCATGTCGATATCGGTTTTTACGACATTATCATTAGTAGTATCAATACAGATTTTATCTCAGATATACCGGTGTGTTTACCAATCAAAGTTGAAAAATGAAATAAGTGTTAGATTCACATATTTTGTTAAAGATTCGTAAATTTTGTGCCTGGAAAGCGTATTTGAAGCGCTCTTCGCTTGTAGCCACTGCGCCAAGGGTTCGATTCTTGGTCACGTTTGATAGAGGGTACCAGTTACGGGACTTCAACCACATACGTCATCATTTGAGCCAACGACTGATTCATATAACTTATGAGAACTAGTTTTAACCCTTTCCCTCATATAGACTCATTTTGACGCACTCAATAGGTACCACATAAAGCCTGATCTGCAGAAAACCACAGTTAAACCTTACCAAATTTAATTACAAAATCCTCATTTCCAGACCACTGAGGAGCAGCGAACAGCATAAAACCTGATCAGCCTGCGAGTTACTCGCAGGTTGATCTGGTTTTATGTTGTTCGCATAGGTTTTTTTCATGGTGTCCTCTATGAGGGAAAGGGTTAAACCGATGTAAAATAAATATAAATTAAACTATATATCATTAAAAAAATAGTGCATTGTACGAGACAAATACATTTTATACACGCAAAATATGAAAAGGTGAACAGTTTCGGGGAAAGAGACTTTCTGCACTGTCTAAATTCAGATGTCATAGCGTGCGTATCTCATGATGTTACCATCCAGCACACCCCGGTGTTTATCATACAACAGCTTGTTTAAGGAAAGTTTGACATGGCCTTTGCTGATATGTCGTTTTTAGAAGCCCTTTTTTTCCCATAGTCACTTTATACTTAAACATATTTTTACGCACCGTTTAATTATTGATCAATTATTGTCAATTTTGGTGACTGTGGGAGTCATTTCATCATATTCATTAACATTGATTTTTATAGCTAAAACGCTAAAATATAGTTTGCCTTTGTCACCACAACATGCGAGTATATAAGACCCCAGGTTGAAGAATGGAACCATGTAACTAATGCTAGTATACAAAAACATTATGGTTGTGTTGTTTCTAAATTCCATGTTTTATGTTATATTGTTTCAATGTTTACTCATCACTTGCTAGGATTAATAGCGTGTCGTTTATAATCGAGGAGAAAATAATGAAAATATTTTATTTATTCAATATGTTCACTGTACATTGTCGAACATACAATAAACAAATAAAACAAAATTTTATTATTATTTTATTTTTTTATATTATCTTATTGACCACGTGCTATCAAATTGCATTATAACTGATCCCACTAAGTTAAATTCTTCCTTCCACGCTTAGACAAAATACAGTACCACACTATTTCTATGCTCTTAATATGTTTTGAAATTCATAAAAAATTCTATTCAACTAATATACTTTTAAAAGATCGTTTCCGGATTTGTTCTATTTTTTTCAACTGGTATATCAGGTGTTGGACTTCCGGGTTCTTGAAGTTAATCCATATAGCGGATTTCCGTCATTTGGCTGTAATTTGCAAATAAACCAACACGTTGACACCAGCTACAGCCCATACGTGTTTGTCTATGTGCTTGTCCAGCACGTGCTCTGTCACAACATTTAGGTGACGCGGAAGTTGAATTCCGCCTAAAGTACTTAGCGCTAAGTAATAATTAAAATCTTATTTTCGGTAGAAACGCTCTCTCCGAAATATTCAAATACATGACTTAGCACAATTATTTCCAATATGTTGATACATGAGCCGGACTACCGGTATTTGTTATTACCGGGTAACATATATTTTTTTAATAAACTCTATATATACAAGCACTAGTATAAAGTGTAAGCAAACAGAACCCCACTCGTGAGGTATATTTGACCGCAAGGTCTGAAAATATGGCCAATTCAGTTAGAAAATGATTGTTAGCCATTGCAGTAGAAGTAGAAGAAATGAAATAATAAGAGGGGATCTTGCATTTCGTACACAGAGACTGAAAAAGATTATTCTACTCCTTTGTCTATTCATTATGACTCATAAGTAGACATTAAGTAACGCATAACACACAATAATCGATATCTTTTTTTTCTTTTCAATTCTTTATTCGACACTTTAAAAAAATGTTATTCAGTAAGAATCTACGAAATCCTTATGAAAACAGCTCGCTTAATTTTATTTCGTAATTAAAGCTTCGCTTTTGGTTTTAATACACGGAATAAACTTTAAATAATAATTTCTATTAATTAAACACCCACGACAAGCTGCACTCGGTCATCTTCGGAAGAAACAGCCGAGTTGATCCGGGTGAGAAGAGCTGCGTTAAATCACATATCGAATCACCTCCGTAAACAAATCATACCCTGATAAGTTTTATCATCACCCCCGTGGACTGATAAATATATTGCACCTTGGTCCAGCTGCCAGAAAGTGACACTTACAGCGCTAACTGTGGGCACGTGTGCTTGTGTGTTTGTTAACAAACACAATCCTGTTTCGATATGATAACGCAATGATTTATTGATTAGAGGGAGATTCACATATTTAATGAGTGTGCGTACACGACACATGACGATGGCTGTATTCATTCAGCATGTTCATGATTATATCGATTCCGCGTGGAGAAAAAAAAAATCTTCATCTGACATTGCAAACGGGCATAGGCTTAAGATATACTCCATAATTCATGTACATACATAAACATTGTTGTGAATGTAGCTTGAATGGCACTTAGTTGTTATTTCAGGGTTTAAAAGAAAGGGCAACAACAAAACAACATTTTAGTTGCAAATAAAAAAAGGAAAATTCAAACTTGGGAGTTTACTTTCCCTAGATGATCATTGCTGAGTATAATTGAAAACAAGGGAAAAGAAGGAAATATGTTTGCTGATGACTGGTTCTATAAACATCATGATATGTCAAAAGTGTCGCTTATCACGTTATTAATTATATATGCATATGTATGACAAAAAAGTGTTAAGTTTACGTGTAATAAAATCTGTTATGCTCGATATAAATGTGTGTGTGTGTGTATGTACACGCTTAACTGCATAATTCAAATACACTTAACTTATATATAGATGTTTTAAATCCTTATCTGAAATGGAAGATTTTTTTTTTGTTTTAAGTAAACTAAACATTATAAGTATAGCCTGTTTTAAGACATAAACGAATAAACTGGTAGTGGGTGTATTTAATCTTGTAGAAGCTCATAGTTTTAACTTTAACTCTGAAAGAAGGTATTTTTTGTGTTAACGGAGTTTTGAAATAAAAATAATCAATATTTGTTTACAATCTCTTCCTTTATCTAAATTGGTTTTCACACTAGCATGCTCAACTGCCCCGTACAGCAAACAGCTGTTCTCAGGTAAGCCCCGCCCATCGTCATTCACACACAATGTTAATATCATGTGATTGACAGTTCAGCGAGTAGGGCACGCGACCGTCTCGCGACAAAGCTAACGGATCAACGAATCATCGCTCGGGCTGTTACCGAGGATAACCGAGGGTATTAGCTGCTGCTTTGTTCAAGGGACCATATGTGACACAGGACCTCCGAAACCCATTGTTCATGAACCGTTATAAAAATCCGCTATATCCAGTACCGTACATTTGAATCCAGGTGCTCAGGATGATGAGTCGGCAAATCGCCGAGATGTCTCGCCATCCTTGATATTAAACCGGAATTCTGACAACTGGCTAACTGTATGTCAGGATCATGGATTGATACAGTAATATTGACTATTGGGCACTGCCATTAGCGTTATTTACAGACATTGCTTTGTGTTTGAATTGAGCGAATCAGAATCCATTTATGAGATTTACGATAATCGATCAACATCAGCAGCCCGTAGCCGTGTTCTACAAACACTGAAATATCGACCTAACTGCAAACATGGTACAGTGTGAGTGGATGCCGATTTTACAACAAGGTTGCGATGACTTCTGGACATGGAGTCGGAAGGAAAAATCTCACGAGGTGAAACTTCTCGGGAAGCAGCATCAGACCGCTCACTTCCATCCTAACTGGTCCAATGGAACGGCCGGGGTTCGAGGATCAAGATGCCTCAACTATGGTACCCACTACTGGGAAGTGAAAGTGTCTCAGAGGCTCTTTGGAACCAGCATGATGTTTGGTGTCGGAACAAAAAGAGCAAGAGTACATGTCGATGCGTTTGTGAATATGATAGGAGAAGATGACCAGAGCTGGGGTATATCACACAAGGGACTCGCATGGCATGATGGAAAATGCCGACTTTTCACCAAACCGTTTCGGGAAAACGAGTCTACTAACATTGGAATGCTCTTCGACTGGAATAAAGGAACTTTGTCGTATTTTAAAGACGGGGAACCGCTCGGGGTGGCTTTCACAGGACTTAACCGTGTTAACAAAGAACTATATCCTATTGTGTGTTCAACTGCCGCGAAGACGGAGATGACGTTAGGCCGACGACGACGGCTGTATCACAACCTGCAGGACCGGTGTCGTGCTACCATTATAGCCAAGATCCGGGAGGAGAAACAAATAGACGCTCTACCATTGCCAAACAGGATGCGGTCGTTCTTGAAGGATACGCTGAGGTGATAGAGGGTAACATACCCGTTTTAGATAAGTTTTATAAAGATTATATTAATCATATTTTTCTCAGTATGTTCTGAAGGCATTGTTTGTATATACATGTACAATACCAAGTCTTTCAAATGAATAGAGTTCATAGTAAGTCGTGTTAATCTATAATTGGAAATGTTTGTGAGTTATGATTATGTATGTATTGAGTATGGATTCGTATAAATGATTTTTGTATTCATTAAATTAGAATCATATTTAGATTAATCAGGTATAAGTAAATAGTGCAAAGGACATATTTTAATGAACAGAAATATATGTTAGCACAACATTTGATTCTATAGCGATATGTAAATTTATTTTTGTATAAAATCTCAGAGGCATTAATAACAGAGATAAGCCGCTTTAATTAATCATTAAACAGCACGCGTATCTGCATGTTTATCATTCTGTCGCACACTAACTTTTCTACGTGCACGACTTTAGTCTTAGTCATTCAAATATATCAGCAAATGAAGTTTCATGTTGTTAATTCATGATGGTTCAATGTTGACGGGCGGGTTATTTCATCAGGCTTCATTAATATAAGAAACACGAATTATATTTTAAATCCATTAACAGCCAAATTCAGAAAACGTAAGGTTTCCCTGGGCAAGCGTGCGATTTAGAGCAACTTATTATATCGTAGAAATCGCTGTTATTTGTCTCTGATATATGGTATCTGATATTAAATGAACACTAGCAAAATGATATTAAGACCACAAGATTACATGTGACCAGGGCACACGAAAAGAACATTCAGTGTCTTTGAAAAAATAATCCATAGTTCACGTTTAACGGAAATTCTGATTTCAAATCTGCACCAGCTGGATTTCTTTGTTTCTTTATGTCAAACTCGAAAAAACCGTTGCTCAGTAATGAATCGATATTAATTTAGTACCCATCTGCAGAGACGGAAAGCCATGGCTTTGTTGTAGAACGGGGGTATCGATCTGTCAGCTGGTCTCCGGCGCAGTATTGATTGTCAGTAACGGAGAGCCAGCTGGAGCACGATTTATTTGTCGTCTGCGAACTTGTCGTCTGCGAATACCAATAATTTGTCAGAAAAAAAAATCAGATAATGTTCAAGACATTACCTGCATTAGCTGGTTTTGTCTCTCTCGTAGTGAAAATGATCGTAGAAATGAATGAAGATATCTTTGTCGTGTTTTGCTAGTGTATATATAATAGAAAGTAGAACCAAAGGCGGAAGTTAATCCTGTGTAAATATAAGATTGTTCAACCTACATGTATTAACGACGTATAATGCTCTTGCATAATTCGTTGGATGGGTATAATCTAGTCATATTTATTTTCTAATTTATGTATTAACAATCAATTGTAAATAATAATTTTACACTGTAAAAATGTAAATACCTCATGAATAACATTTCATGGTTTCGCCTTATTAGAAGCTGCATGCCTAATCTCATTAAAAAGAGTTTATATGCTTGATGTTAAATCTAACTACATGTTATAAGAAACTAATATTCATGCAATTAAATTGATGAAGAATTATTCATCCTTTTATTCAGATGGAATATAATCCTTATTTTTTTTACTTTATGAAATCATATATTTTTGTCACATTGATTTGTTTTCGATAAGATAATGGATGTTCTTTATCCTCTACACAAAAATAAGAATACGATTAAAATGACATGTAAGTGTTACAGACTTCTATAGGCTATGTATATATGTACATCATTATCATGCGTATAATTTATATGTTTGTACAGAGAGAGAGAGAGAGAGAGAGAGAGAGCAATGGATATAACAATCCAGAGCATACGGGCCGCACCGTGCAATACTATTAAAACTATTCAGTTTTAATGACACCCTAGTCTAGATATTGAATATCAATATTTGTATCACCTTGTATAATGTATGTCAAACAATATGTTTGCTGTGATTTATAAGTAATGATTATGTAAATGTGCAATCTATAGTTATTTATTTATTAATATGTTCATTAAATAAAATCTAGAATGCTTTTTTTTTAAATTAAGTTTTGTATTTTTCATTATGTATTTCGAAAGGACACAGAATTAATGCCAAGTATTTTGTCCTACAGGTTTTATTATTACAAATACAGTTAAATAAAATAAATTCATATCAGCATTGATAACTTATTATAATATAACAATGAAACACATTTTGATCTATCATATAGAATTAAGAGTTGATTTGCATCATTTTTCTCCATAATTACAGATAGACAAATTTACAGCAGTATGCATCTGTTTAAAAATTGTTTCATTTTTTTCCTAACCAAAAATCCAATTTAAGGCATATTTAGTCATTACATTGCTTTGATCTTAAATACTTTAAAATATGATAAGTTAATAACCATTC
>CM037789.1:44746827-44796827 GCA_021229015.1 Solen grandis | reverse complement strand
TTAAAATAAACAGACAAACCCAAACACAACCCTCAAACAGTAGCCTTTACCCGAACCACAAACATATTTTTGTAGATATTTGTCTTAACTCAAAACCTTGGACCGAAGTTAAGAGATGTCACACACACACACACACACACACACACACACTTGTAACCATAGCGATCCACTTAAGTTTAAGGCTAAATTGACTTCCTATCTAAGTTATCTAAATATATTTATATGTATATGTAGCTCACATATCTACATGTATATTTTTTTACATACATCATTATAACAACCGTTCATACTGTACGTTGATTATGAAAAGGTTTATGTCAATTCAAAGTTATTTTATACATGCGAGTAGTCATCAGTTGGTTCAAACATATTCATTTAATAAAGTTTTAAAGTTTCATGATATGAATGATAAACATAGCTTATATTATTATGTTCCTTTTCAAAAAAATATACAGAACTGTAGTATGGCAAGTCAGTGAAAACTTTAAGTATTTGAACTTTCATACGTGGTGAGAAAAATATAATATTAAAACAAGAGGGCCATGATGGCCCTGATTCGCTCACCTGAGTACCATTGCTTCAACTGATGTCAAGGTTTTTAAACAGACAAGGATTCTGATATAACTTAATCTAAAACATTTTACCCCTGACAATACTACACACCAAATATCTAAGCAATGGGCCATATGGTTTCAGAGAAGACTTGGGCGCAGGGTCATTTATCACCGTAGGGCCAAGACTTTGAAAATCTTTGTAATGAACCATTAGATGCTACTACATACCAAAAATCTTAGCTCTAGGCCTTATTGATTCATAGAAGAAGATTTTTTAAGATTTTCCTATTTAACTCTTTGTAAAACAAGTGACCCCTGGTGTGGGGTCATTTATCACCATTGGGCTATGATTTGTACAATCTTGGTAGTGGCCCATAAGATGATGCTACATACCAAATATCTAAGCTCTAGGCCTTATGGATTCATAGAAGAAGATTTTTTAAGATTTTCCTATATAACTCTGTGTAAAACAAGTGACCCCTGGTGCTGGGTCATTTATCACCATAGGGCTATGATTTGTACAATCTTGGTAGTGGCCCATAAGATGATGCTTCATACCAAATATCTAAGCTCTAGGCCTTATGCATTCATGGAAGAAGATTTTTTAAGATTTTCCTATATAACTCTATGTAAAACAAGTGACCCCTGGTGCGGGGTCATTTATCACCATAGGGCTATGATTTGTACAATCTTGGTAGTGGCCCATAAGATGATGCTTCATACCAAATATCTAAGCTCTAGGCCTTATGGATTCATAGAAGAAGATTTTTTAAGATTTTCCTATATAACTCTATGTAAAACAAGTGACCCTGGTGCGGGGTCATTTATCACCATAGGGCTATGATTTGTACAATCTTGGTAGTGGCCCATAAGATGATGCTTCATACCAAATATCTAAGCTCTAGGCCTTATGCATTCATGGAAGAAGATTTTTTAAGATTTTCCTATATAACTCTATGTAAAACAAGTGACCCCTGGTGCGGGGTCATTTATCACCATAGGGCTATGATTTGTACAATCTTCGTAGTGGCCCATAAGATGATGCTACATACCAAATATATAAGCTCTAGGCCTTATGGATTCATAGAAGAAGATTTTTTAAATTTTCATTTTTAAAATCTATTTTTAGCTCCTGTGACCTAATTATGCGATGGACCAGAACCATTTATACAACTTTAGTAGAGCTTCATCCAAGGAACATTCCTGTAAAATATTTTTCAAATTGGCCAAGCCGTTTAGGAGGAGATGTTGTTTGAAGCAATTGTTGACGCCGGACGCACGCACGCACGCACGCACGTCCGTCGGACGACGGACGACGGACGCCGGACAAAAGGCGATCAGAAAAGCTCACCTTGAGCACGTTGTGCTCATGTGAGCTAAAAAGGCAGACACAATAAATGATAATTGAATTGACTAATCAGTGACTGGGGAAAATCTCAAATGTATGTTTATTTCCCATTGAACAATATGTGGAATTATACACCAACATGCCTCCACATACGAGCCATAAGATGCAGCCACTTGACAGAACTGTTTACGGGCCGCTGAAGTCATTCTACAATGCTGCTTGTGATAGCTGGCAACTCTCTCACCCTGGACAGCCAATGTCTATTTATGATGTAGCTGAGAATTTGGGGAAGGCATTTCCACGTGCATTTACACCTGAAAACATTATTTCTGGGTTTCGAGTAACAGGTCTTCACCCTTTTGACAGGAACATCTTCAGAGATGATGAATACCTTGCCTCATTTGTTACTGACAGACCCTGTCCAGCAGAGCCAGCAGTAAGTCAACTAGTAGATAAATCTTATTAGAATATGATTAATAAATTAATAAATATATATGAAGAATATATATATATGTATTAAAGCATTGCAGACATGACAAAATAATAAATACAATAACTGATGCCGCATTAAAACTAAAAAAACAAAAGTACATGTATGTGCTTAACCCGTTCACAAATTCTTTAAGAACTGATGCTATTTTTTTTTTCAGGGAGAACGCATATCAGGGAGCCAGCGGATTGAAAATTGTACTGATGGCCACATATCTGTTCCAAGTACAAGCAGTTGTGATAAAGAGATTACACCAGTAGACTCCATGCACGTAAGTCAAAAAAGAAATAACTAAACTATTAAGTTTTCAATGCTGAAATGGCATGTATACATCAGTATTAAAATTGCATAAGTGAAAATGTGAAGCTGTTGTTTTAACTATAATGAAATATTCTTTTTTATTACAGGAATGCTGTACAACTGGTAGTAGTCAGCAACCTGATCAATGTACTTTGCAAATTTCTGATCAAAGTATGAGAATGAGAACACCAGTTAAAACTAAAGTGAGTGATTTAAGCTTATTCTACAATGATAGTCAAGTGTGATCTAAATTTAATTTAATTTTCATTAAAGATATTTCTATAGTATATAATATATATATCAGGAGTAAAGGTAAAATAAAAAAACTAATCACATCAAACAACAGTTTATCTCAAACACATTTAGTTTGATTTTGATTATGAATTTATTTATAAATAGGACACGGTTCGGACGACAGTTTCTACAGAGGATAGTAACTACTTCTCGCCCGAAGAAGTTCGTCCATATCCAAAAACAGGAGCAAGGAAAAGTAACACTACTAGAAGAAAAAAGAAGTCTATAATTCTAACAGAAACACCTGTCAGAAAACAGATATGTATGGATATGCTTTCAAAATCTGGTAAAAAATGTAATACATCAAAGCAAACAACTTCACGCAAATTAACAAAAAAGTCTTTTTCCTTGAAGAAAGCTGAGCAGTCAGATACAGATTGCAGTGATGACAATATGTCTGAAAGGGATGAATCTGACGTTGATTATATTGAAGATTTTAGCGATGATGAATCAAATCAGGTTTATATGAATTTTGATGTGCAAGATATTAAAGAAGGTGACTTTCTTCTTGTTAAATATGACTCAAAAAGTGCAGTAAGATATTTTGTCGGAAAGGTTGATCAGTTAGTCGATGATATGTTTGAAGTTATATTTCTAGCACGCCAACCAACTAAATCAAAACTCCCATTGTTTGTTCATCCTGACAAAGAAGATAATGACCTCATTGAGTTCAAAGATATAACTATGAAACTTCCAAAACCATCGCCAATTGGAGGCACTGCCCGTGCATCAAAGCAATTTAAGTTTGATGTGGATTTAAGCAGTTTCTTTTAAGTGGTGAGAGAAAGTAAAGTGCATTTGAAAATGCAAACGAAATTCTGACTATGTCATATATAATGTTAGAATGAAGAATTTTGTTCATGAATGTGTTTAATTGCTACGTGGATAAGGTGAATAATTCTACTTGCTGTTTATTACTGATTAGGCTTTTTGATTAAAGTACTGAGTGTTACTGTAAGTAAAATGTATGTCATTTGCACATGGACATATATTCTGTTCTAAAAATGTCTTTGGAAAGAGTTTCTGTATTTTTCATGTTGGTTGCATATTATTTTTATAGTTAAGTACAACCTGAAAGCATTTCGTATATCGAAATATATTGGAATCCTGTTTGTGTTTTATAATGTTATATATTTCTTGTGAATAATTCTACTTTCAGTTTAATAAACAGTTTGATAAAGTTTATTCTCTTTAAGGTTTTCTTATTTCCAATGATTTTTAGTTTCAATGAAATTATACATGGTGTCCTAGTGTACCCCAGCATGTCCCACTGTACCATATACAGTGTCCAAGGGTGCCCCAATGTTGGGGTACTCTGGGACATTTTAATGACCGTATACTGGTGCAGATCTCAAAGTCAACTTTTTTATTATAGGCTCAGTCAGATATATATTACATCCAGTATATATTGCTCTTTTCATCCACAAAAGAGATAACAAATCCTAAAGCTATGTTGCTAAGGAGCCTGAAAAATGTGATTTTTGACCCAGAGTGCCCCAGTCTCCCCTAGATTAGGTGTTCGGAGAGTGCTCGTTGATTAACGTAGGTTTACGTCTCATTCTGGGGTGATATGGCCACGTGTTCTCAGGCTCAAGTTTGAGTATCGTACTCAAACTCCTATTGAACCTTATAGGCATAGTTTGAGTATAAGTATGAAAATCATACTTAAGTTCCATTTTTATTTTCGAGAACACAGGGCATGGTCTATAGAGGAGGAAAATGTGGATATATCTAGCTAGAAACAATCTATTAGACAAAAAGAATGAAAAAAAGAAAATGCTAAGATAGTGGAAGATTAATCGGCATCATCCGAATTCATCATCTGAATTGATTTAGAGGGGTCAAAGCCCAGAAAATACACCACACAACTCCACTTTCAATTGGAGAGTTGAGACGGCTTGTGAGTGAAACGTCTGGAAGTTGGGAGTATTTGCAAGTTGTGAATGAACATAGGTTACAAACCTCGCCCTTCGTCGGAACCCACGACAGTGGCGTAGCTACTGAAAGGCCCTGTAGGCCCGATCATACAAGTTTGTCAAGAAAATGACATGTTCAAAAGTCCCAAAATGCAACAAAAGGGCCATAGAGGCCCCGGATCGCTCACCTTAGTTTAAGGTTACCCATGGAATATTGTTACGCTCCGCCCTTGGTCTGCTCTGGTCTTACTTTGGGCTGGCGTGGTCTTTATGTATGTGTGCGTGATGGGTAGTATTAAGGTTGGACGCCAAAATATAAGGTATAAATAAAAATAGAACAGTTGATAAAATTATTTCCATTTAATTGAGGTGTGAAAATTAATATCTATACTGCTATAAAATAATTCATGTCACTAGAACCTGAGCAAATCTACCTGCCAACAACTCTTAAAACTAACAAGAGTGGCACTGCAAATCGGAGGTAAATAACCAGAGAACAAATACTGCGATATCACGACTGATAGCAAACACTAGGAGAAAACATAGACTAGAACAGAGGAACTGCCAACTTATGCCTTGTAATAAGTTGTATCATGAAAATTACTGCTAAAATGAATAATTATATTTAGGGGGGAAAAATCCCCTTTAAATCAGCAGATTCCTATTTCATTTAAAGGTGTAAAGTGTTAAATAAATTAAATTAATTATACAGACTGCAGTTTTAACTAAAACACAATTTATAACTTATCATGCTAAAGAAAACTATCATGTTGCAATTTATGCATACCTAACACAAAATGGCTAAAAGAAATGCAGTCTGTGAATAAAGGTTCACAAATGGTGGAGTCCCTGAAATGACTGTGAACACAGTATATATACCCTCCATGTGCTCACAGCACACAACCGTGGGGTTCACAGGTGGTGTGGAAACATAGCCCACAGCTGCTTATACAGGGTGATATCTAAAAATAGAACAATTTACTTAAGTTCAAAATTACTTTTAAATAACAATAACCTCAAAAGTTCTCTTTCTGCAATTCAAAAATTGAGTCATTGCTAGAGGTTTAAGTTTAACAACAGTGTACTTTAAATTTGCCGCTTCTGTGGTTGCTTAGCAACTGCACTCAGTTGAAACAAAAATGGCGGATGTGTTTACACAACCAGAACATGACTTGGAATAAACCTCAAAAATATGGAATTATAACAAGTGAACATTTACAAATACTGTGCAAATCCAAGTTTTAACATGGACTAGATCAAACTGACTAGGAAATATTGCCTAGGATTGCATAAATAACAAATAGGATGGATAGCTGCTAGGTCACGAAAACTAGTGACATAAAAACCAAACAGGGATTCTGCTGTGGAAAACTCAGGGAAACTGACAAATAACTATAAGGATAGAGAAACACTGGCAAGAATACTGAATGAGGATTTGTTGTTCTGTGATTTTTACCAGAAAAAGGATCTAAATCATGTCTTAGTGCCAGTAAAATCATCACAATTAAGGACTCATTCAAATCTTGCCAGTAGTTTTGAAGGAGATGATTTTTAAAGTTTTCATAATTCATTTCTTTCCATTGCCATTGCAACCAGAGTTCTACATGGATCTAGTTTATTTTTAACTTTTGTGAAGGTTCACCCAAGGATCATCCCTGCCGAATTTTATCAAATTCTGTCTAGCGGTTTCATAGGAGATGTCATTTAAAGTTTTCACTATATTCTTTTAAGGCAAATTAACCCCGCCCCTGGCGGCCATGTTTTTTTGCAGATCGGAATAATTTTAGCAATCTTGGTAGAGTGTTATCCAAGGAACATCTGTACTGAAACATTTTGAAATCTGGCCAGTAGTTTTGAAGGAGATGATTTTTAAAGTTTTCATTTTTTTTCTTTCCGTTGCCATGGCAACCAGAATTCTACATTGATCAAGTTTACTTTAGCAACTTTTGTGAAGGTTCACCCAAGGATCATCCCTGCCAAGTTTAATCAAATTCTGTCCAGCAGTTTCAGTGTAGATGATTTCACTATATACATATAAGGCAAATTAGCCCCGCTCATTTCCGCTGCCATGACAACCAGAATTCTACATGGATCATATTTATTTTAGCAACTTTTGTGAAGGTTCACCCAAGGATCATTCCTGCCAAGTTAAATCAAATTCTGTCCAGCGGTTTCAGAGGAGATATCCTTTAAAGCAAATTGTTGACGACGGACGACGACGGACGCAGGGTCATCCTAATAGCTCACCATGAGCACGTTGTGCTCAGGTGAGCTAATAAAAGTTAGAAGGGAATTCTTTGAAACGTGCATTTTGCTTTTCTAATCTCCGCTGGTTTCCGGCGCTTCGTGTTCATGAAGATACTTGCTGACCAATGATATCGCGCATAGTATCTTGAATACTTTTCACTAAAGTTACAATGGCAAGATCTGACTTTCAAAATCCGAACAACTTTATGTAACGCGCCGTGTCATTTGTCAAATGAATATTGTTGTCTCCGCTATGGATAAAATGAAATGCCTAATCAATAATTTATGAGTACGAAGGTTTGCTAATCAAATTACAAAGCCAATGGCATTCACACTGAATTAGTAGTGACGTAAGGTCATGAGTCATGGCCACCATATATGCTGGAGGTAGCCTATGTAATTTATGAATTGAAACAAGCCCATAAGCCACCCTCCGGATCACTATGAAACGATTCGCCTGAAAATAACAACCTCCTGTCAAGTGGCACTACTGTCGCTACAGGTTGGTTACTTCGATTAAGAAACAAAACGTATTGACGTGGGTTTCGACGATGAACATCCACCTTTGACTGAGGAGGAGTATAAGTGACTGACGCTCACTATGTTGCATTTGATGACATCAGACTCAAAATTGACCTTGGATAAGCCAATCGAAATATTTGGGTACAACTTCGTGATATCCGGAATGTGTTTTCTCTCCATTTAGATCTAGGTACAAACTAAATGTGTATGCAATGTTGCTGAAAACCATGTAGCACAATCGTAAATATAATATTATTCTTTGTAGATTAACAGTAAAAAAATGTGTGTGTGTGTGTGTGTGTGTGTGTGTGTGACTTGGAAAAGCCACTGTGTCTGACGGGTCAGATTGTAAATTTGATGACCGCTATAAGCGCATTATCTTGTCTGAGGTTGAGAATGTTATTCGTAATTTTAAAAATTGGTAAATCTTATGCGAATGGCCGTATGAATCAGTAGATAATTTTATCATAGCCCCGTATATATAATACTATTTAATATTCGGGACATTTTCCTAATGATTGGACTGAGGGAATCATTGTACCGCTTAACAAAAAGAACGATATTGATGAGGTAAATAATTACCGCGCTATCACATTAGTAATTTTTTTATAACTTGTTTTAGTAAGTTATTCACAGCAGTAACGTTATTGAATAAAAGGTTTAATACATGCATTTGTATATGGGCCGATGAAAACAATATTGTAAGTGATGCACAGTTTGGATTTTGTAAGGGTAGATCTACAATAGATATACTTATTGTTTTAAATGCTGCAATCCAGAATATTTTAGGTAGGAAAGGAATATTTTTGAGGGGGAATCGGAATCTGTCAAGCGCGGCATAATCTATTTTACGCATTGTTGTGCAATTTATATTTAGACATGAGAAATCCCCATTTGTTTTATTTTAAGAAATCTGCCTTTATCCGTATTTGTAACTATTTTCTTGGGAATCCATAGTAGCCTTTATTGTATAGGCAAAGATTTAACATGTTTAAGCCAATAAAGTCGACATTGAGTCTTACATCTGCATTTATCCAGTCGGATATGAAAATGTATTGCTCTTAACATACATTATGACTTCTAAGAAAAGAACAAGTAACACACTGGCAACTTTTCATATTTTTATTTGCATATTGATATGCGTTAAGCATATAAAGACATTCAACTAAATTCATGTAAAATATAAATTATATATGATAGGTACATGTTGAAATATTACATAGAATTAATAATTGTCACCTAGAACATTAATGGTACAACACACTTTGTTAAACATACTCTCTCTTTTTCTCTCTCTTCATTCCTATATGCCAATTTTAGAATCCATTATAAGGAAATGTGACGTAATTGTGGCGTAATTGTTTGACATTACACGTTTGTCAAACACGATTCTATAAACTTTTGTTTCGGTCGTGTTACGATGAAACAAGTTTCTCTATCCCTAATGATTTTATTTTGTCTACTACCTTAATGCATTGATTTTGTATTTGTCCCGTAACCATATCTTTTAATGTGTCAAAGTCAATATCCAAGGAGTTTTTGAAATTCAGTGTAATTCCCTTGACTTTACAAATGGAAGATTGGCCCTGCTAGACAAAATGTGTAGTTCTTAGGGCCACCTGTCATATTTAGTTATTTGATTGTTAGGGATTCCATCCGTTAAGTCCCCAAGGAAGTCACCATTCACCTTTTAAAGAGGTGAACACAACAGAATCGGTATTGCAATGCAAAACTCTATCACCTAATGGTTGCATATATCTGTGCTTGAGCTGTTATGTAAGCAGCCACAACAACATTTGTCCTACAAGAAGCTTCTATAAAATAATTATTATATGCCCAGTCTAACTGGACTGCTTCTTCATTTATGAAACGCACATTCTTAATGTCTTGTTGGTCAGATGTCATCATATCAATGAACTGAACTGGGTTGTCAATATAACTTGTTTGTGTCAACTTTGAACTTAAGCCTTTTTTTCCTACTGTTGGATATACCGTTGCTTATCTTTTACCCTTTTACACCAGTCTAGCCAACCACTGGTTTTCAGAAACGTACATATTTTGTAAAAATCCCACCTGTCTTGATGTCTGGATCATATTGTGCCATTTCATCGAAATGCCAAACATCATAAATTGTTAACAGCCAATAACCCAGGCTGGGATAAAACCGCTTTAACATCATCCGTGACCCCAGTCCTTGTAATGGCCCTATCATTCCGACCGTGCTGACAAACACCATGTTCATATGTTTCACTGAAAGTACGACAGAGATTGAACATAAGTTTACCGTTGCACTTAGTTGGTAAGACGAAAATATACAGTTTCCTTGGTGGTAGAATCTTACATTTGATTAAACCTTCATAATTGTTTAAATCCTCAAAATTTTCAGTGATTATATTGGGATGCCAAGGGGGACTTTCCCTGTTTTATTTATGTAAGGATATAGCGATGTGGCAGTACTTAATCTGCATATCTTCTGCGGACTCTGCATATATTTTATATGCTTCAGTGCGGCCACCATGGAAAGCATATCTCGGCCCTAAGGGTAGAGCGATTTCTAAAGAATCAATATACTTTTTCATCCTTTGATTTGATTCTGTCTTCTTTTTGAAATCAACATATCATATCCTTCTGATTCAAGATACTTTTGCTTATCAATGGTGTTCGTGTATAATTCAGGCATTGACAGAATTTATGGAGCTTTTGGAAAAGCATATAGGACACCCATGCCAGAAATCGCCATGCAACTCAAAAAAAAAAAAAAAAAAAATTCTTTGACCATCTTCTGTTTCATAGTCCCCATCAACATTTCTGTTCTCCCCTTTATTTCGACCATGTTGAATACATATTTTCCTTTGAAATGCAAGGTAGGATAGCCATTGATAAACTATGACTGACTGGTTGCCTTCGGGTCGGTGACCATGAGAAGAGATGATACCTATAGTTTTGTGACCAAGGAAAAGTAAATAGTAAAAAGCTGATTACCAGATTACAAGTGGGGCCTCCGTGGCCGAGAGGGTAAAGTCGCTGACTTTAACACTCACTTAGCCCCTCACCGCGTGGGTTCGAATCACGGCTGGGTCATTCGGGTTTTCATGTGGGGAAGCCTTCCAGCTGGCTTGCGGTAGGTCGGTGGTTCTACCCGGATGCCTCCGTGCATTCGGGGTCTTCCCCCACATGTAATCAGCTGGACGTCGCTATATGACTGAAATACTGTCGAAGTAACGGTAAACTCAAATAATCAAGTCAAGGTTACCAGCTGAAGCTGTTGTGATACATTTTTCGAATGGATTTTCCGTTTTAGTGAGTTCTATGAAAAGTGTTTGGAACCTAAGGCAACATTTTCGAAGAACATCAATGTCGGACTGACAGTAACGTAAAAGTTCTGTCTGAAGTATAAAGGGCTTGTGAATTTGGGCCAATTTAGATAGAACATCAGTCTCCTGGGAATCGAACCCAGTCTTCAGAATAGTAAAATTATTGGGTCTACTAAAAGACTGTCTCCGGTCTTCGAGATCGGAGACCGTCTTTTAGTAGCTCGTAGTAAGGTTGTAGCTTAATTTGGTTGATTTGTGCAATTTTATATCAAATAAAAGTTAAAGTTTTGCTGATATCCAATAAACCCCCCCTTCTCATATATACAAAATTTCTTGATTTTTCTCTTTCTATCCCTATACATTGTATTTCTATTTCTCTAGTAATAGATCTAACGGTTTCTCAAATTTTAGCCAAATAGGTTAGGGGGGAATTAATGTCTTAATGAAAAGTGTCAGATAATTATTTATTAGTCTCCTACCGGTGTTTACACCGGAGGGGACTATAGGTTTGCCCTCCGTCTGTCTGTCCGTCCGTCTGTCTGTCTATATGTCCGTCCGGATGTCCGGGAATCTGGATCCCGCGATAACTTAAAAACCATATAAGATAATATGAAATTTGGTATGTGAATATATGGCAGTATGGAGATTCTGCACGTCTCTTTGATTTTTTTCTTGGACAAAAATTCTGGTTGCTATGGTAACGGAAAAAATATGAAAAATTTAAAAATCATCTCCTTCAAAACTACTGGCCAGATTTCAAAATATTTTAGTACAGATGTCCCTTGGGTAACGCTCTACCAAGATTGCTAAAATTATTCCGATCTGTAAAAAAAAACATGGCCGCCAGGGGCGGGGCTAATTTGCCTTATATGTATATAGTGAAAACTTTAAACGACATCTCCTCTGAAACCATTAAACAGAATTTGATTAAACTTGGCAGGGATGATCATTGAGTGAACTTCACAAAAGTGGCTAAAATAAACCAGATCCATGTAAAACTCTGATTGCCATGGCAACGAAAAAAAAAAGAAAACTAAAACTTATCTCCTTCAAAACTACTGGCCAGATTTCAAAATATTTTAGTACAGATGTTCCTTGTGTAACCCACTACCAAAATTGCTAAAAAAAATATTCAGATCGTAAAAAAACATAGCCGCCAGAGGCGGGGCCAATTTGCCATATATGTATATAGTGAAAACTATAGAGACCTGTTCTCTAAACCTGCAGACCAACTTTTAGATTTTTTTTATTGTTTTTAGTCCCCTTTTTAGTCTGGATGTCCAGAAATTTGGATCCCGCCATAACAACACACCAGTGTTGTTAGCAAATTGGAATTTTAAATGAAATACGCATATAATTAGTGTCAGTTGACTGTTTTATGTTTCTTAACAAGTTATTATAGCAAAACTTTCTAACTGTCTCTCTCATTCGCCCCATCTCTCTCTCTCTCTCTCTCCGCTTAATATGTATTTGCGTGTGTGTGTGTGTGTGTGTGTGTGTGTGTGTTGCAGTGACATAAGCCATAATTGTCCACACCTTATCACTGGGGAGTGTGCCCGAGGTCATATGACACTTATAAGTCCCGGCCATACTGTTTCAATAGTTATGAATCATAATCATCATCATTAAGAAATTAAATGATTTTATTTAGAATGTGTCCAATTGAAGAAGACAGTTGATCTTATATTTTAATGAAATGGTCATGTAAAAAAAACATAACTCAAACAAGAAATATCTCTTTAAAAAAGATACTCGGCCGTGGTAACCAGCTTGATGATTAGTGTCTGAATGGTTTAACATGTAGATTTTGTTGTTGGTTTAATAGTTGTGTAAGTCCTGTGTCAGTGAAGCTCTTTGAAATACCACGGAAACACTGCAGTGGAGTTTGAGTGATCTGGAACATGGACTATTCACAACTAGCCATGGCACTTGCAACCACAGGAGTAGTATAGGGTGGCACTATGGTACCAAGGTACCAAAAATTTTTTTTTTTATGGTACCGTGGTACCATAAAAATTTTTTTTTTTGGTATTTATGGTACCAAATCTATAGTACCGAATGGTACTCTATATGAAAACAGAATCTATAGTACCGAATGGTACTCTATATGAAAACAGAATCTATAGTACCGAATGGTACTCTATATGAAAACAGATTTATGTAAAATTGTAAAAATGACAATTGTAAAAATGTCCTTTCGAGACATTTGGGTTGGCCCTGAAAAGGGCCGTTTTGTTTCTTCTTTAGATTTCGGTGACATTGTCCACATTGTGCTCGGTTTCGATGCCATCGTCACTGATTACGATGACATCGTTTTCATCTTGTAAGATCTGCTGTTGTTCTATGAGCATATGATCTTCATCTTCATCTTGTTGCTGTTGTCTCAACATCTCCTGATGTTCCATGAGCATATAGTCATCATGTTCATCGCGTTGCATCATCTGTTGTCTCAATATCATCTGATGTACCATGTTTGACAAAATCAGATGGTATTCTGAAATATGGTCTTGCTGTTGTCTCCACTCATTGCGTTGTCGTTCGATCAACCCCATCAATTCGTGGACAAATTCACTCAGTTGCTGAATTTGTTCCATGGTTGTGCAGCGAGAATATGACCGAATGCTTGATGCGGTGCGCTTTTATAGCCTTGAGGTGGATTGACCTACTTTCTACTGTTAGCGTACACCAATCAGAGAATGTTATTTCTATTCAAGTTTAACCTTGACCTGAGTTGGATAGCATTGTCTTCGGCCTTGACATTTTGGGTTGGATTGACCTACTTTTGTATTGACATATCAGAATTGCTGTAAAATTAAAAAAAATTCAAGCCGAATTTGTAGTAGTGATGACTTTTTTTTTTGTAACATTTTTGTAACATTTTTGTAACATTTTTATAAAACATTGGATCATATTTTTAATGAAAGAAAATTTGAATGGAATTTGAAAATAATGGTGACAATTGAGGTATATTCTCTTTCGAGACATTTGGGTTGGCCTGATAAGGGCCGTTGTTTTTTCACAGAGTAGTGGTTACTCTATTTGTCTATGAGTTTTCTTCAGCAGGTATTCAACATGTTCTATGGTGATGAAATGTGCTTCAATGATATTTAAGATATCATCGTAGTATAGTTCATGAAAGTAACATGCACTCAATTTGTCTATGATACTCCTGAGTGTTGTTGTTATTTTAAGCGTACGTTGGTATCGGGCTTGTAGTTTAAGCGAACGTTGGTGTCGGGCTTCTATTTTGTCCATGTCAGATATGCAGTCGATAGTTATATGTGACTTATCCATAGCACAGTCTGAAACGAATGGCATGAATTCATTTCGTTTGATACTTTTATTTACTTGGTTTGACAATTGTAAAAATATGTCCTTTCGAGACATCTGGGTTGGGCCCCTGAAAAGGGCCGTTGTTTTTTTCTCTCTCTACTTCTTACTCTTTTTGCTATTTTGTATGTCTTTACAATGGGCTCCAAGTCCATTCTTAGAATGGGATCCGCCATCAAGTGGACGTTTGTTGGATGCTTCCACATTTTCTGGAATGAAAGTGATAGGCACCACCAGCTTGTCTGTTTTCATTTTGATACGGCATTCCACTTCTACCATTCTCTTTTGCAATTTGATGAGGTTGTTGTTCACCTCTTTGAGTTCCCTAGAATAGATTGTCCAACATTATTTACTGGCTGCACTGCGGTTGGTGTTGCATTGGTTGTTGCACTGGTTGTTGTTGCTGTACTGGTTGCTGTGGTGTGGTGGAGGCTGAGGTTGATACGTTGGTTGGTAGCTGGGTTGGTATATCGGAGTCGGAGTGTACGACACTGATGCCTGGTTAGCAGCTGTAGTCAGCTCATACAAATCAGCAGCCTGTATGGCGTTGTTAACGATATCAGAAGTTACGTAGCTTTCCATGGTTGGATAGTAGGATTATGATACGATGCAGTGTGCTTTTATAGTCTTGAGGCGGATTGACCTACTTTCTACTGTTAGCGTACACCAATCAGAGAATGTAATTTCCATCCAATGAATCAAGTTCGACCTTGACCTAAGTTGGATAGCATTGTCTTCGGCCTTGACATTTGGGGATGGATTGACCTACTGACCTACTTTTTTTCATAACTATATAAGTGTTTTTTTTTAAAAGAAGGATGAAATCACAATGTCTGAACAAAACCTCTGGTTCGAAAAGTGTGGTGTGTGTTTAGAGGAGAGGGAGGAGGATATATATCACATAAACCAGTGTCAATGTCAGGACATTGTATGCGTCAGATGCTTCGCACGGCTTCAGAAGTGCCCGTTTTGTAGGGCACCCTATCAAGTGTATGCCTGGCCTGCCTGTGTTTTCGCTAAACATGGGCCTACAGTGCGCTCAGCCTATTATGGCATATGGTTTGACCTGATTATTCAGAGTTAGTAGGGTGACTCGAGTAATTCAGGATCACAAAAACCAAATACGGCCTTTTCAGGGCCATCAAACTATATTCGAGAGGGAATATATCACAATTGTTAATGTGTAAGATAAACAACAAGAAATCAAATCAGTTTTAGCCTTTTATTGAACTCTATGAACATTGCAAACAAAATATGAACAAACAATATGAACAAACAATATGAACAATGCAAACACTATGAACAACAAGTACATAACACTTTAATGAAAGTAGAATGGGTCCAAAACTATTCGTCAGTAATTCAAAACACGCACGACCATCTCCAAACTTTGGTGGATGTTTAGCTGTGCATGTTTGTTGGTGGTGATTACACACTTGTCTTCTTGCACGTTTGTACAGTTCTGAATAGTTCTGGTAAAACCAACATCCCACATTGGAATCGTTCAAATTGAAGTGAGGTTGATCCTCTGTCCGGAATTTAGCTCTGAACACCCGTGTTAAATCACATCCTCGAACAAGAAAATGCAAAGCAAACAAACAATATGCTCCACACACAAACGTGTTGTATCCTTGAAGTCTCATGAGATTCCATGTATAGGGTCCATGTCTTTCCAAGAAACGTCGAAAGTCACAATGGAGTGGTTTTTGTCCATACGAATCAAAGTAGTAAGTCGATTTATCGTTGAAAAACACAACCACCACCCAATGTTCACCAGGTTGAGTCGAATTGTGGGTATTCACTATGTAAGCTTTTACAGTCTCTGGTCTACGTTGTGGTAGTTGATCTTTAGCACATACTACGGCATTCAAGGGAGCTAGAATTGGTGAATGATCCAAAATATACTGCAACTCAATCGTTTCCATTTTCCCAATCTTGTTTAATGCGTCCTGCCCATTCGCACTCAAAAGCTTCCAATGGTGTGATCTTGTTCGTATCTACACTAGCCTTTATATTTGCCCACATCTGATAAGCATCAGCTTTCTCAGCGCGTGTGAGATCCATGTTTTGTAGTTCAGCGTACCATCTTTCCATCACTTGATACATGTCCAGTTTTTTTAATGCACTGTTCAGAAACATCTCGACCCACTCACTTTTGCTGCTAAACAAACATATGGGATGTTGGGTCTGACTGGGATGATCAACAATGCAACCATAACAGTTTTCTTTCGCGATATCAAAGGGTGTGTCTGCAGTTCATGCACACATGCTGGTTCAAACTTTTACCATATCGTTTCCCTATTCAAGTTGTAGATTTCTTCGTACAGTTGTTTGGCCAGCTGTTGTCTGATTTGCTCATGGTTAATAGTCTGTGATGACTTCTCTGAACCCGTTAATCTCTATCTGACTGTCATATTCGGCATACACAATCACATTGATGGGGTCACCAAGACCTGCCACGAAATGAACTCGATTCGCAAGTTTCCGTTTTTATAGGATGCAGCTGTCCCTCTTCTGATCCTTGATCTGGCGTTAAGTCAATGCCCCACAGTGTGTACCCCTGCATGTAATCGTTCATTGTCAGACCATGGAGCGGTTTAAACCGAGTGATCCCGTGGCTTGATGCAGGGACATGTATGATCTCAAAATTTCTCTGTGGGAAATAGTTAGGCTGGAACGGCAAGTTGTGTGTCGTCTTTCCGTCTACACTGACTTCTAACTTAGACAAGTTGAAATGTTGAAAATCAAATGGGTTGGTTGCCAGATCACCGTTCATGTCTGTATTCTTTACCAGGCTAGAATGATACGTTTGGGTAACTGTCTTGAAATAAATGATCTTCGATCTTTGATCGTTGGCCTGCAGGAATGGTGAGAAAGTTTTTACCTCAGCTCGGCGAATTGGGATCTTCATGCCCTGTTGAGCGATGGTCTGGTTTAAGTTGTTGGCCACTACGGGTAACAGGTCAACAGTCCGAACATTGAATCCAGCTTGAATTAACTGGATTTTTGCCTCTTCTCCAAACAGGCAAAAACTGACTGGGGTTCTGTTGAGTCGAAGTCGTATCTCTACACCATTGGGAAGGTACTTGTCTTGCAAACACAGGTCTAAATGCAGACGTCCGCACATTTCCAGAACACGACTCAGGTGGATACGTGTTCTTCTTTTAGTAAATCCTTCATTACCTCCCGCAACTGTATGCGCTTGCATATGACCCGCCGTGTCAGGACTCCACATTTCTGTAGCGTAGAGCTGTGTTGATTTACTGTCCGTAGAATAAGACAGCAAATTCTCAATGTAGGCCCGGTACGCATACGTGTCAGCATTATTGGTGATCAGTTTGTTGTTCAGGTACACATCAATACTGCTAAACAAGCTGTGGAAGAAATTATTTACTGTGGATGTTTCTCCATCGGCAGCCAGATTAGTGTCATCCGGTTGGACTACTTTGACTTTCAGGTACAAGTAGCTCTGGTTGATATTAGTCCACTTTTCTGATTGAGCAGGAATTACAAATTCAATGGGAGATGAATTGCTCAGTGTGACACAGGATAATGTTCTGTCCACTGTGCATCTTGCATTGCTGTCATGGTAGGTGGAACATGTGACACATCAAGTTCAGTTTTGCTACACTCACAAGAGCCGTGTTGCATCATGTTGTTCAATCAAAAATATCTGACGGTCGCGATGAGATTTTTCTTTTTTTGTTGCGTCTCCTTGCCGCGCTGAAAGCAGAATGATGTCGACGTTTGAAATCTCGAAGCTTTATACCTCTCAGAGTTTTCAGACCCACATCTTTCAACAATGTTTTTACCCCGTTTCTTGTTCACTGTCTTTACATTTTGGCCAGACAGAATATCTTTTACGGCTCCTATACCTTGTTTAAAGCCCTCTCTTTTCAGGTCTTTAGTCCTGAGGTCCGATGGGTTTCATCATGGGTAAGATGTTGCTGGCCTTTTCTTGAACATGGAACCCAAACCATATCCGACTTGTCGAGCTTGACCACGGTAAACTGGAATCATCGTGTCTTTCTTTTAAAATGAAGCTTCACCATCGACTTCCCGTGAGTGAAATGAACTGATTCCCCTGTGTCACGGTTATATTGATACTGATCTCGCTGAAATATGATCTGCTGACAGGTATGTAGTGTAGATTTAGAAATTCAAAGTGGCATGTGTGGATTAGCCCCTGCTTTTGTTTTTGTGGCAATGGCACAACGCGTTAAAATGGGTGCTTCGACATCCCCTATCAAAGTGTGTTCTGCCAGATCGGTATATACAAACAAGTGGTTCATCTTCGTAAAGAGGTCCAACGTACTTGAATTGTGTTGTCTCTGTCCGGAAACACCTCAGTACTTCCCTCTCCTCCAAGTTTCGTAAGGAGGATTGGATGAAGTTCCAAGCCGATCTTTGATCCAGTATTACCGGTAAACTTGACACGTTTTGACAAGCCGGAAAAATCAAGTCAAATGTGAGGTTTCTTGAGTTAAAATTGTTTTAGTGGCTTGTTTAATAGCTTTGTCCAATTCGTCAGTGAGATGTTGTGGTGACGATAGATGCCTGCAGGAATGCAAAGGGGTAATGCCCATTTTTTTGCCTTCTAATTCACACCCGTTTTTCACTTGTGAAAAAGGCTGAAGCCAGTTCTGGATCTTTAGTCACGATGTAGAATTTTCCTTCCTCCTCTTCAAAGTTTCTGACTTGTGTGGGAACGATCATTTCCACGTGAGCCACTTCCCAATTTTGTTTGTCGACATCAATGGTTTTTGTCAGCTTGGTTCTTAAACAGCATTGTGTGTTTTGGGTACAATGCATCGAACTATCACAGATGAGAGTGATTTTAGAAAAGAGTTCATGGTTTCTTAAATTTTAAACTTGGGTTTGGAAGAATGTATCCGATAGAATTACTCATCAGCAGCAACCAAAGTTCACGATCTGGACTGTTGAGACACAGGTTCACTAATGACACGATGACAAAAGATAAAAATGATCACAATCTGTGTCAAAAAAGTGATTCTGTTGTTTGGTACCTCACTTTTTCCTGTCTGTATATGTTGTTACTGAACACTCTGGTATCGGACTGAGACATGGTTGTCACGCGTTTATACTTTATACTAAATTGATTTTGGAATCCAACTGTTAAACTTTTTAGGATATCCAAAGCCACTTGACTTTCACTTCTTGAAAAGTTTTACGCCTACACGCCTTGTACGCCGATCAAGAACTGATTCCACTTCGTATAGCTCATCATCTTTTATATGTTGAATTTCATCCTGTAGAAGGATCCGGCGATAGTTTCTCCAGCCATGTTTCCAGTTTTACGGTCAATGGATGTGTTCTGTTGATGCGAACCATTTGAACAATTCCACTGTCCGTTGGGTAGATAGCCTTTGGCAAATGTTTGCTTGGTTTTTTGATGCGCACTATATCACCCACTTTCAAATCAGTTGATTTCTTTTTTTTCTTTTGATGGTTGCCATACAATGTCTTGGTAAACTTCATGCTCATTTTCTCTAGACAAAAGATGCAGGGTACGTCCGATGCTTCGATGAAAACGATGATTGTAGCCATGTACCAATAGTTGCAGTACATCCACATAATGACGGGTCTTGTGATGAGTAAAATATTTCCCATTCTTGATTTAAGCGTACGTTGAAAACGTTCAACAATATCGCTTTAGTTTTGGGTTTTCAGACGTGAAGAAATGAATGTCTGCTTGTCTAGAAACTTCTGAAGTCTTTGTTCAAAAATTCTCGGCCTTTGTTGTTTGGCAAAGAGAGGGGTTTTTCGGCCTTCTTTTAGAATAGATGAAGGCTTGGATGAGCGTTTTCCAGTTTTGTCAATGATGGGTATTACCCAAGCATATTTGAAAACACATCAATGACCAATTAGTAAGTAGGCGATTTTGGAAATTCTCTTTGTAATACGTTGCATATCTGCGAGATCAGCTTGCCATTGATGATCGTACTCCTCCACAGTCTGTAGAAGTCGAAATTTTCGTCGTTTTGTTTTATTGAACGTGTAGGTTCTTTGATTCTCAACCAGTCTCGTACATCCTCTAAAGTGATAGATTTCAACTGTTTTTTCGCTGCCTTGTAGAGTCCCTGAATTCCTCCAAAAACTCGTAGGATTTCAGTATCATAGTACAGGTGACGAAGTAACGTGTCCCTTTTTAGTAGGCGTCCATGACGAATGGGCTAATATCTCCTCGGGTTCTTCCTTTTTAATAGGTCTTCGTTTCTTTGATGTAGGTGCGTAGGCAAAACTATCATAAAATTCTTTCCTCCTCCTCTTCTTCTTCATCATCATCTGGTGTTTGTATGAAATTCCATCGACGTTTATTGCCCACAACTTCTTGTGGGATGTTGACCTCTTTCAGTCCTCTAGAAAATTGTTCCCATCCTCGTGGATTTGACCCTTTCCGCTGCCGAAGTACATCATTGACCAGATCATAATTATTTGAACCTTCAAGGGTTTTCCATCATATTCTAACAGGCCATGTTCATCCCAACTTAAGTGAGGATGGTCTTTCAACATGTTTAACAAAAGAGTTTGCCTTTCGTCGCATGGTCGTAGGAACACTGTCTAGAATTTGATCTTTCAAGGTCATCGGTTTTTCCTCTTTCTTTTTCAGTCACTGTACTTGTTGTTTTCTCAGCCATGTGTGGTCTGAAGGGTTTGAGTGCTTTTTTATGTGACACTTGAAAGCGATGTAATACTTCTCCAAATTGTTGTGCTTTTCTGACTCAGACAATTGATTGTCGTCAAGAACTTGATTCATTTCTTTCTGTAATGATGAAGTCTGACTCACTTGAGGGGATGGGGGGTAAACCGAGGTCGTTGTTCCTTCTTCAACGATTCATCTCTTCCAACAACCGAACTGGAAACATAGGCCATCTTCTTCATATTTTCCGAATGAGTTCACCAGCAAGAGGTATAATTGTTTTGGTAAGAGTGGTGCAAGTGCCAGCAGGGGTAGAAAACCACCTTTCTGATTTTAGAATGATTTTCTTTTTTCGAAACTGATACTTTCTTGGTCGCTAACTGTCGGAGATGTTGTCTCTTAGAAAGCAATCGACGCTTCTGAGCCTCCGGGCAGTGGTACATTGCCTTTTAAAATGTTTTGACAACATTCAGCAATACAATCTACCCAAATTTTTTTGGTGCTTCTTGAATAATCTTCTTTCGAAATTTGGGGCGAGGCTTCTGTCAAAGCAAGAACATTTTGCCATGTTTACGAACGAGTGGTTGTTTGCGTTCATGATGACAAATGTTGATGAAATGTTTGGTTCTCTTTTATTTATACCACTGTTGAAGGGCTTGTAAAGCGATATTGCCAGACATACTCAGTGGTTCCCGAATTTCTCATCGCAGAAATGGCAGTAGGTAATGGGGAATGGAGACTTGGGATTGGGTGAAAATCTTGTGATGATGATGATGAGGAACGCCCCCTTGAAGAATTGGAAAGGTCAAACAATTGTCGTCGAACTGTAGGGTTTGGTGAAACTGTCATTGATCCTTGTGGTGTAGCCAACCCAGACCTCATCGAACTTCTATTAGAACGGGGAGTGATGAGGTCAGTGGAGAGAATGGGGCCACAAGTGGGTGATGCTTTGGATGATGTCCTGATGTAACATCACGTCGAATCAGTATGGGGGACACTTTTGGTGTTCCGTTGTTACAGAGCGTTTTCTTCTTACTGTGACAAATCGATCATGAGGCAATGTCTGCTTCTTCCTTGTTTGTTTCCTTACTGGTGACTTGCGTTTGGTTGGCTGTTTTCGTGGTTGTTGTCGTGACCGTTTCCTGGCTGGGACTTTCGTTTGGGTGGTTGTTTTCTTGCTACTGGACCAAATTTTCTCACAGCTTTGGTCCCGTTCCATCGAAGCAGTGTACGAATGATGGTGCCCCCAAGGAAACCCCCACCAGGTTTTAAAATAAGTTGTCGTTTTGTGGCCAGATCCACATGTGATCAGCTAACTGTCTTAAAAATGTCTTTGTTGCGTTCCATAAAATTCATCGTCTGTTTTGCCACGGTTACTTTTTTCTCTAAGATGAGTCGTGCAGCTAAGGTGAACCATTTTACCATCTTGTTAATCTGATTCTACCAGCTTGTCGTTTCGTTGGGTTTTTTTTCCCGACTCAACGTTCTAGAGCTTTGATCACTGTATGTGGTGTGTTTTCCTTGGTAGGGTTATCCTTAATGATGTTCGGGTGTCATGTTCCTATCATTTTATACTGTTGTGTAGACGGTCGGTCCTCGATCTTCACCGGGGTTACCCACCGATGGTAACACATCTGTTCTTAAACGATTCTGGTCGGGTTTTTCTTGGGTGAAAGTCAATGATAAGATATCCATGAGGTGTAGATGTTGCATCTTGATACGCCATCACCAAATGGGGTAGTTGTATTTGGTTCGCAAAGGTGTTTTGATCTGGCCTTTATCTCTTGTGTTTTGAAATAATACCATGTAGTGTGCATTTAAGCTGATGGTACGACTAGCCTTGGGATTGTTGGAACATGTTTTGTGTGATGTAAATGACAGTGGCATTTCTATGGTGTCCCTTTCGCGTGAACCATAATTTAAATTTTTTCCTCATCTTTTTCTCCAAAACATATCATAAAAATATGACGAGGTGTGGTAAGGTGTATCGTCTACTATCTCTTCATCATCCTCTGGGATACCCTGAATGAATTTGATAGCTTCACGTTTTTGTAACTGTGCGTAGGCACTTTGCCATTCTTTGTAACACCAGACGATGCGTTGTGGTACCGCATAAAAATAATTCGGTTTTGTACTCAATAAGTTTTTTTACAAATTGATGTTTTTCCTGAACCACTTGGCCCTGAGATGAAAATGTTACTAGGATGTTGAAAAAGTAAACTACTTTCCATGATGGTCCAAGAAATAAATAACAGCATTGACATGACAACATTTTATTTTATACTCATAGCAAAAAAACACTTGAACAAACATCAGTCAAAAATGTAAACTATGACACAACTCATGAATCAGTCTTTCTTTATACATCATCCATTCCGGCAATATCATGGTATATCCCATGCATTTAAACCCATGCACACTTCGTCAAAAGTTCCTCGATTGTCTTAACCCCTGTTCTGATTGAATTCCAAGTACACGCACAGCCAACAACACAGCTCTACGCCATGGATTCCGAATTGGAGTTATGTTTTTTTCCTGTAGTGAAGTATTTCCCATGTTTTGACTTCTCATTCGTCTTGCAAGTACTCTGCGTAGTATCTTATTTTGTAGGTGTCCCAGAGGGATTCGTCTCCCAACTCAAACCTTTCTAAGTTGTTGAAATCGGGATCTTGAAAGAATGTTCACTAGGATTTGGCCTCGTTTGTTTGAATATTGCGCTGCACTGTTTACCAAAAAATGTTAACACTTGCTCACAAGTGATAGGTTCTGGAGTCAGTAAAATGGCACGTATATCCTCTGGTGTGTCGTTCCGGTGGTTAATCGCAAATCTGAGATCATACGCTCATCAAAACGGTTCAGTTTCTCCACTGTATCAATGTTTAGGGTCTCAATGTATATGTACCCACCGTCAGAGATCAGGTTGCGTGGGGGTTGTAAATGGCAAAAATCCGTTGAAAGACCACACTTTTATAGCTGATTGGAAGATTACGCCCTCGTACATCATGAAACATATCAAACTTGGTTTTAAACAAGAGGAATCCTTCATCGTCTGGTGAATTATTCTGTTTCCAACGCCGCTGTGCCCCAAGTAAAAAATAAATCGTTGCAAAATGCAGCAGGTTTCTTATTTAGCTTCAACGAGATGTCTGTAGATCATCTGTTGTTTTCTACTGGTAGAGTGTTCATCGTGAATCTCCGTATGTTTCCACCACGTTCAGGCTATGCAACACGACTACAAGCCAACTGGTTATGACGGTCGGTTAACCGTACGGCACTGCTTATATTTGTCCACGACCACGCGCTTTGTATACCTGAGCGGAACGTCTTGGTCTGTGTCTCACTGATAACTTTGCGATTTCTATGTCTCTTGATTCGGGATTCATATTCGATGACTGTCTTGTAATGTTTGCGATCTTGTACACAGTTTACCATAGTCTTAAAATTGACTTTTTGACTAGCATTGTAATCCAAAGTGATGCCTTTTACTTTGCATTTCTGATGTCGATTTCCTTTTTCATCGTTATATTCATACCCATAGTTTTTTGGCCCTAATGCCACGAATTTGACAATGGCGTCCATGTGGTACTTCATCTGTCCACTTTCCCAACTGGCTCTCTTCAATTGGAATGTTGTACTGGTCAGGGTCATAGATGTACATACAAACTGTCTGTGCAAAATACAGTTACCGATCTCCAAGTTTTTCCAAACTGGGTTGTAAAGTTCAAGTCGAGCATAGGACGTAACGAAGGCAGTTACACTGGATTTGAAGATGAATGGGGCTGTGTTGCGTCTGTTTTCATCCGAGTAATTCACCAACATGAAGTTGTCATGATCGAAAATTCGGCAAACTGCACAGTGACATGACGGTCGGAGAGTAGGTCATACAACCGGTTCACCTCAGTCACCAATACTCGGTTTTGGTTTGGAACATTGTTTTGTGCATTCTTACCCCACAAACAGTTCAAACATGGTTTTGGCAAACGCTCTTTTTCCTTTGTTCTTTTTCACGTTGTCGAGCAGATACCCTCTATCTGAAAGGTAATTCTGTTTAAAGTGGGCTTCATATCTTCTGTTTTTACCCAATTAGGGTAACCACTTGCTTCTTGTTTTCAATTTCAAGTATTTGTTAATATACGGTTTATACACATCTTTACTCCAGTGCGTCCCAGTGCCAGATGTGGAAGTCGTCTACAATTGGTATCCTACCTCAAGAGTTTTGGCTATTTCCACATGGGTCAGGTACCGTCAAATGCGTTTGTTACAGAGTGTGATTGCATTTTTTCACATCTTCCTCAGCCAGGTACGGCACAGTGTAAAGATCATTTTCTTGTTACAGTGAATAGGTAGGAATGGTAGCCACAGGTCTTGGTGGTGGCAAATACACGACATTTGATGAGTCCCTTGTAACTTCCAATGTTGTTTATATCAATCATCTCTTGACTTAAGATGTTGGGATGTCCCACGGGGTATGTTTGTTACTTGTTCACGATGGATTACAGTGAGCAAATGTCAGATACTTAATTTTCTTCCTTGGTGGTTGTTCCACTTCTGGTATAATTGAATGGCATTGGTTCGTCCACCAAACAAAGCATCCCGAGGTAAAATAGGTTCTTGGAAGGGAAAGAAAACGGTTCACAGTATCTTGTATTCTGGTTCAATCTTGCATTTCTGATCAAAGTCACATTTCCCACATTTCAACTGTGTTGTAACCTTGTTGAGAAAGTCTTTCAACCGAAAAGTTGTGGCATTGTATAACTGCTCCATGTTTTGAAGTGTGTAACCGTTCACACTGTCTCTCCTTGGGTAAACATTTTGGGACATCCGTGTGTCCAGCCCCCATGAATTCGTATACGGTGTTCGTCTCTTTGTGAATCCGTCAACGTAATAGGGTCCAATTTGTACTTCACCTCCATTTAATGCATGGCGAATGTGCTTATTTCAATGGAAGCAGTTGTTTCTATCCAACGAATCCCTTTGATTGGTATCGAGTTTTGTTTGGATACCCGGCATCAGAGATTACAGCCAAGGTCTTTGGAGGCATTGAATTTTTTACGCCAAGCTTTGTTGCACACTTGAGCTAGAGTGGTCGCTTCCAGAACGGATCAATTTGGTCACTGACCAACAGTTCTTTCCTAAACTCTCCACAACTCGTCTCAAGATGTCCACATCTGATTTGCAGTACTTTTGCATTTCTAACTGAAAGTGAAACAACAGCCTTTTGTGCACTTTTGCATTGTACCATTTCAGAAACGCTTTCTTCTTGTCAGGTTTCATGCTGTCGGGTCTGTAAAATGTACGGGGAGGATAGTCTCCAATGTAGTCTTGGTATTCATCCGTGTTGGCATAAAATGGAAACCATCCTTTTGCCATCTCAGTCAATCCAAACGTGTCGGGGAAATCGGACAAAGGCATGTTGAGAAATCTCAGTGAGTCGATGAATCTCACTTGATGGGCTTTCTTCATTAGAATTTTGCTTCCATTCATGATCAATTTTGGTTTGGCTGTATCATGTGTCAGTAAGTGCCTCAAAATAAACTGTGCATCTTATCCTTGTGAGTTGTGGAGCAATCATGTGGTACCTTTGTGGGCTGGGTTGAAACAGCCATGTACAAAATTCTGACAAAGTGTTGTTACACACGAATATTTTTTCTCTAGGCTAATCCACAGCTTCGCATTTCTGACACGGGTTTTTCATGGATTGACACATTACCAGTCTCCACAAGCACGTTGGCAACACAAGTTTGGTATATGTTCACCCGAATCAAATCGACACTCAAAGTCAAAGAAGATGAAAGGTACAGTCGGTGACTTCATGTTCTCTGGTTCTTTGTACGTGGGGATTATAACACTGATGTTCTGCATCCACAACTTTCTTGCAATACTTGCATTTTTTAGTGCCAGGACAGAGATGGTTCTTCTTTGTACCCACAACCATTTGACCACAGGTCTTGCTTTGCCATACACTTTCACAGATGTTTTTTGTAGATTTTCCTGGTTTCGCTTTGTGTGATCAAAACCATTGCTGACTATGAAATGTTCTACCACAGTGACAAATGGAAAGAATCCTTCTTTTGGGCATAGTGTCAAGGCGTAACACCGAACAAATATTCTTACACCAGTGAGCTTCTCTGTTGTTATAACCGTAGTTACAGTGTTCAAGAAGTAGCTGTCTCCGTAAACCAGTGATTGATGTAATGCAATCATAATGTTTATCATGATGATAAATGTGAATCACTTTGCTTTTGTCTGTCAGAGGTGGGTGATTGAACAACACGTCCATTTTCTAAAATTGTGGCCACACTTTGATCAACATTTAGTTGGATAAAGGTGGGCTTGAACTTTTGTATTCTTCTATACCACAAGGCTGATTTGGATAATGCCACACTATCAAAATTGTCTTGGGGTTTTGGTTTTTTAAGAATTTTGGTTGTCTCATCAAATTCCTTTGCTTCTTCCAGGCTGTATCCCTCCGTTTTATTGAGTTTCCTATCCCTACCAAATTGATGTGCCAAAACATACTGTCGTGAACATTGTCTATTTTATCATACTTCGTTTGATTTGGGGCCCTTTGTTTTTTTTTTGGCTTAGGTGCTTTTCCAAAAGGGTTCTTTTTGTTTTTCCCCCCTCCCTCGGGCAAAAGGGGACAGTGTAATTTCAAGGGAAAAACCCCTTTCTGAATCAAAAAACTTGTGGTTGCTTTGTGATACTTTCTTTTTTTCGTTCAAGGGGCGTATCCCTTTTGAAATGTGTGTTGCATTCCCGAATGGAATGTGGTCCAAAAATTGTAGGTCAGGATTTTTTATGGAGATAGAATTTGATCGTTGTTTTGACCCGTGTTCTCTGTAAAACTGTTTCCCAATGTCTTTAAAAAGTTGATGTGAAAATTTAAAAAGGTTTTTTTTTATATTTTCAAATGTAACATCGTACACGTGACCCTTTTTTTAAACTTTTTAAAATTTTCTCTGTGCCCGGGGGGCTAAAAGGAATAATTTCCCCGTATATCACTCTTGGTTTTTTTCCCCGGTGGCTCTTCATCATCGCTGCTTTCTTCACTACTCAATTTTCGTTGTGATTAAAAAAAAGTGAGCAAATTTTTTTTATACATCTAACCCCCGCCCACCTGATCTGGGGCCTATAAAGTGCGGGGGGGCCCGAAAACTTCATCACTTAAACCTTTTTAAAAATGCCTGTTCAGAATGCCTTTTGCTTATTTTTTGAGTTTTGGGTGAAAAAGGACAAACAAGCTATCAGTGACAAGTGATCAGACTAAAAAAAAAAAAGAAAAGGGGGAATTGTACCCCCCTTGTAAAAAGGGGGGGGCATTATGCATCGGCATTTACGAAGAAATTTTTAAAACACCCAAAAACCCCCACGGGTTTTGCTACCGTTGTCAAAAACCGGGGAAAACATTTTTTTTTAAATTCCCCCAAAAACCTTTTAAGTGTGTACATTGTCACGAACTAGGCCATTTTCCCCATCCTTTTTCCCCAAAAAAGGGGGAAAAATAGTACTGTACCTACAGTAAACGCCCGGTGGACAGTGAAATGAGAAAATGGACGTGTTGAGACAGTGCCACAGACGGACAGTGATGTTGAGCTATAGGAGTCTCTGAGTTGGGGGAAACCTACCGAAAACCCCCAAAAAAAGCAAAAAGAAGCGTAACCATGCATGTGGTCCTGGGCCCCACCCAAAAAAAAACAATCCCCGAGTGAAAAACCACCAGCTAAGAAGCGAAAAATGACATTTGAACACTAGATTTTAAAAAAAAAAAACCCCAAATTGTGAAAAGTTTTTTTTTGGGGTGTAGGGGTGCACTTTTAAAATTTTTGTTACTGAACCCTTTTTGCTTTTAAAAACAATAAAAAATCATATGAAAATTTTTTTGTTACCCCTTTTAAAATTTTTTTTAAAAGGTCCGGGGAAAAGGCCCCCTTATTTTTTTAGAAGTGTCTCCTCATCAAATACAAATACCCCCCAGTAATGCCTGTGGCTTCTGGATATCCCGGAAAAAAACCCGGGGCAAATCCCGGGTTCCCAAGGAAAAGGGGGGGGAAACTCGGTACAAGTTGACACCCCCCTTCCCCTTTTTTTCCCCCTTCTTGACTTCTACTTTTTTTTTCCCTTTCGTAACGCCTTCCTTGCAGTCGGAATAAAATTTCGAAGGAAAAATTATGGTTTTGGAAGAATTCATACACAGAAAATTTCACAATTTTTTTTCAAGAAAAAGTAGGTTGTAGGTCAAACCCCCCAAAATTTTTAAGGCCCCAAAAAAAATGCTATCAACTCAGGTCAAAAGGTTTGGAACTTGATTTTTTTTGGATGAAAAAAAAAGTTCTTTTTTGGTTGCGCCAAACAAGAAAAAAGGTCAATCCGGGGCTATAAAACAGTGCACATTTTTCTACAAAATTTTTATTCATGATTTTAAAAAGGGCCCTACAAAATAGGTCCCCCCAGACTTGCTAAATTGTTTTCCCGGCAGTCCAGCTATGAGGAAAAGAGAGCGACCCAGCGCTTTTACGACCAAGGGGTTATGGTATGATTTAAATGTCACTCTTACAAAAAGGGGGGTCTCCCCCAAAAACCTGTCAGTTTCCCCTTTGAAGAGTACCATCTTTCCCCTTCAGGATCGGGGGACAGCCCCAACTTCCCCAGGTGACAAGGATCTAAACCCGGGGTTTTTTATTTGCATTTTCCTTGCAGGATGGATGGAGGGTATGTCATGGGATGGGACTGTCAAACGTGTGGTTTTTGACCCCCAAAAGTTTTTGGGGGTGTCAACTTTGGTTTTGGCCACAAATTAATAAAAAACAAAAAAGGCCCTTTTAGGGCCAACCCCAAAATTTTTCGAAAGGACATTTTTTTTAATTGTAAAAATTTTCAAAATTTTCATAAATCCCCTTTTTTTTTTAGAGTTTTCCCTTTTGGTACTATAGATTTGTTTTTATTTTAGTACCTTCGGTACTATTTTATTCTGTTTTCATTTTAGAGTTTTCCCTTGGTTTTTATAGGGTTTTTGGACCCCAAAAAACCAAAAAAAAAAAAAAAAAAAAAAAATTTGGTACCCCCGGGACCATTTTAAAAAAAAAAATTTTTGGGACCTTGGTAACCCCAGTGCCACCCTATTTTATAAAGGTACTTGGGACAGGGCTTGTTTTTTTTTTAAAAAGAAAAAAATAAAAATAGTATTTTATAAAAAAAACCCCAAGGTTCCAAAATTTAGCAAGTTGTGAAGGGAACCCCCCTACGGGGGGCATAGAGGTGACATGCACGCCCCCTTTTTTTTTGTGGGGGGAAGAGATAAAAGTCGAGGGGGGGAAGAGTTAAAAAATCGAGGGGGGAAGAGGGTTTTTATCTCGGGGGACCGGGGTTATTATCTCGAGGGAACGGGGGTAATAAGTCGAGGGGGAAGAGATAATAAGTCGAAGGAACGGATAATAAGTCGAGGGAACGGTTTAAAATTTCTCGAGGGGGGGGACTTATTATCTCGGGGGAAAAAGACTTATTTTCTAAAAGGGAAGAGTTATTTTAAACCAACAAATATTGCAAAAAAAGGCCTTTTGTTGAGTCCGTTTTTTTTTTGGGAAAATTGGGGGGTTAACGGTCCAGGGGAAAAAATTTTTTTCCTCAATGCCCGTACAGACTAACTGATTTTTTCAGAAATAAATCCTTAATGTTTTTTTATCACTTAAAATTTTTCCTTCCAAAAAAACGGGGGAAAAAAAATTTATGTGATTGGCTTTAGGGAAAAAGGCCCCGCCCTGTGGTTTCAGAAAAACAATTTGGCGATTAAAAAATCTTTCTCGTAAAATATAAAAATATGATCGCCCTTTTGTTTAAACTTAAATTTTACAAATTTAAAAAGTAACAGGGGTTTGGTTACTAACTTTTTTCCCTCGATTTTTTTATCTCGTTCCCCCGAGAAAATGTCGTTCCCTCGAGGAAATTTAAAATCGTTCCCTCGAGTTATTATTCGTTCCCCCGAGTTAAAAAGTCTTTTCCTCGACTTATTATCTCTTTCCCCTCGGTTATTATCTCGTTCTTCGAGTTTTTAAAATTTGTTCCTCGAAAAAATAAGTCGATCCCCCGGGGTAAAAAGTCTTTTCCCCCGAGTTTTTTAAACCCCGTTCCCTCGAGTATTATCTCGTTCCCCCGAGTTATTATCTCGTTCCCCGACATAAAAAATTTTAAGGGGCGTTACCATAAAAACGTCCCCCTCGGAAATATGTTTTAAAAAATAATTAAAAAAGCGCCCACGATAATTTTGGAAAATTTCCCCCTGTCAGGGATTTTTTTCCTTCAAAAAATGTTTTTGAAAAACAAATATTGTTTTTATTTTTGATCCCAAAAATTTTTTCAAGATTTGTTATTTTAACCGAGGGGGCTCTTTTTATCGGAAGTGCCCCCAAAATTTTCCCTTTTGCGTAAAACGCCCACAAAAGGGTTAACCCAGATGAGGGGGGGGGTAAATGGGGGGAAAATTCCCTTGGATAGGGTTTTAAAAACCGGGAAAGGGGGGGGGGGGGTTCCGGGGTTTGGTTTTTTAAACAAAAAAATTTAAAAGGATTAAAAAAAAAAATTTTTCCCCTTTTTTTTAAAAAAAAAAAAAAACCCGTTCCCTTCTGTACAAAAAACAAATCGCTTTGGGTTCATTTTTCCGTTGATCGAGGTTAAAAGGGGGTTTTAAATCACTAAATTTCCACTCGAAATTTTTACTTTTAAGACATAAGAAAAAATTTTTTTTTTATTTCTTTTAAAGTTATTTTAAGGAAAAATCCGTTGAAAGTGGGAACTCGCCAAAATTTTTTAATTTTGGACTTTTTATAGAAAATTTTTGCCACCAATTCTTATGGGTGCTTTCAAATTTTCCCCCTGAAGTTTTGGTTTAAAACCCTTGTTTTATAGTGATTTTTTATTTATAAAGAAAAGGTAGTAAAGTTGATTAAAATTTTAAGGGAAAATTTTTTATATAAACTCAATTTTTAAAGGCGAATTTAAAATTTAAAAACCCCTATATTCAAAGCGTTGTGTGTGTGTGAAGGGGGGGGGGGGGGGGGGGGGCAAGTTGTGTCCTGTCCTCAAGTTAAATTTTTCTTGCAAAATATTTTTCCCTAATACATGTTGTCCTTATACCCCCAAATGGCTTGGCCCCGAATTTGGATGGAGGATGAGGGGTTTTTAAAGAAAAAAAGGGAAACGATTAGCCTATATTTCAATTTTTGGTAAAAATACCAAAAGGGGAAATAAAGCAATGAAGAGTGGACTTTCTGGTTAACTTTTTTTTATTAAAAAATTTTTCGCCTTTTTCTTCGAAAAAAAACCGGTGGGGGTTTTTGTTGAAAATTTTTGGGTCTGTTCAGGTGAACAGTCAATTTTTAAAATTTATGTTTCCTATTTTTTTGCGTTTTCTCTTTCAGTTTTTTTTTAAAAAAGGTTTTGTGTTTACCCCTTCGGGAAAAAAACGGGGTTGCGAAAAGGGAAGGGAAAACTTTTTAAATTTTTAAAAAAAAAGAGATTGAAGAATCGTTTTTTGTCACTCCTTTTTTTTTTTTTTGACTAATTTTACAATACCCTTTTTGGGTTTTTGGGGAAGTATTTAATAACCAATGAAAAAAAATTTTTTTTTTCCTTCAAAATTTTGTGTGTTTCAAGGAAAACAGGGTGAAAATAAAAAGGGGCCAACGGCCGAATTGCAAATATTTTAATTATTATAACTTAAATTAAAAAAAAGTAAAAAATTTTTAAAAATTTTTGAAACTTTTTATATTCATCAAATATTTAATAATATTTTTAAAAAAAAGGTAAACATAAATCCCCAAAATCTAAAAAGGGACCTTTTAAACCAAACCCCCTTACCCCGGACAATACAGAATAAAATTTTATATCACTATACATGCCAAAAAAAATGAATTGTATCAAATTGAACAGTTACAATATTTTCTCAAAAAAAAAAAAAAGCAGGGAAAAATTTTTTGTCAGTTTTTAAAAGGAAGTGTTCGACGGTATTACATTTAAAAATTTTTTTTGATATAGTTTTTTTTTTTTCTTTTTCAAACAAAAAAAATGTTTTTAAAAAAGAGGGGGGAAAGGTTGGAGGTAAAAAAATTTGGGCTGGCTATACAGTTTTTGTTCCCCCGCGTTTTTTTTTTCCCCTTTGGGGTAAAAGTTTACAGTACTAAATGACAAAAAATTATGTTTTCGGGGATCATGAAAAATTGAACACTTATGTTAGAAAAATGAAAATGCACCCCAAAGGGGCCAGCTTTTTCATCGATATTTTTTTTTACAGTGTTTTTTACTAAGGGGTTTCTTGGTGAAACCATTTGCGAAAAATTTTACACAAACCCCCTATTTTTCCGCGAATTCGGGGAAATTTACACACACCTTTGTGTTTCAGGGGAAATAAGCGTTGCAACCTTTTTTAATCCAGTTTTTTTTTTTGTGCCCCGCAATCTTGTCATTTTAAAGGGGAATTTTTAGTGTTTTATAACGAAACATTTCGTAGTCTTTTAAGAAAATAATCATGGAAATTATTATTTAAATTTTTTTTAAAAATTTTAAAAATTAAAACTGAAAAAATAAAAAATTAAGACAAAATTTTTGGGAAAATATTTTTAGCATTTCAGTACGCGATTTTCCCCAAAAAATCGGCGGATCCCGGTTTGTTTTCCAATTTTAAAAATTGAGGACGAATAATGGGGGTTTTTCGGATCCGTCAAACCCCTTTTCATTTCACTCACAATAAAAAGGTTGAACCCCTTTTGAAGGAGATTTTAATGAGCTTAATATAAATGTATAATTTTGTTTTTTTAAATTTAAATTTTTTCTTGTATTTTATGTTAAAGCGGCGGATCCGGCCCCCCAAATTTTTTAAAAAAAAGGTTGAATACATGTATTACATAGGGCCCCGGAAAACTATTTCCCTTTTTTTTTCAGTCCATTGTAAAAAAAAAAAAAGCTTTTTTAAAGGGGAAAACGTGAATTTATTTTTTAAATTAAAATATAAAATTTTAATTGTTTTTATGTTTTTCTTTTTAAATTTATAAAAAAACTTTTCTTTTCGAAAAGGAAAAAATCCCCCTTTAAAAATTTTTTCAATATATTGTTTTTTTAAAAGTTTTAAACAAAAAGTTAAGTCATTAGATGTAGCTTCGTGGTATAAAAAAAAAACTCCCAAAAACAACAAGTTTTTTTTTAATTTTTTTAATCTGGGGGAAATTTTTAAAAGAAAAGGTATTTCTGTAAAAAAAAAAAAAAGGATTTTTAAGTCTACAGGGAGCTCTTTTCTTTTTTTTAAAATGATTTTTTTGGGTTTTTTTTTAACTAGGGGGGGGGTTGGTTTTTGGCCCCCATTGGGGTTTTATATTTTCTTTTTTAAAGTAACCATAACGTGAATACTCAATAACCGTTGATTGAATTTTGTTTGGGGAAATTTTTACCCCAAATTCTTGGAACATAATTTCGGGGCCCCCGCCATTTTTTCTTTTATTGTAACAAAAGGATACAAGATTTTCTTTTATGAAGGGCAATCTGACGCCGACAGAAGATTGATTAAAAAAAGGGCCCTTTTTATTTACTATTAAAAAAAAGGTTGGGAAAAAGCAGGGGGTGTTATTTTTAAAAATATCTCAAAAAAAACTCTTCTTCAATTTTTTAAGGGGATTCTTTTTTTTTTTTTCCCTTTTGGTTACGGGAAAAAACCCCTAATTTTCCCCGCGGCCCAAGGAAAACTGGTTTTTATTCGGAACACCTCGCCCCTTTTTTCGAATCCGGCCACCGACGGATAAGGCCCCGTTTTAACTTAAAACTTGTGGCTTTTTGGAGGATAAACTTCTTTTTTAGAGTGCTTATCCCTCTAGGTTTTTTAAACTTTGAATTTAAAATAACAGCCTTGAAAAACCCAAATTTTGAAAAAAGATTATTGGGGGAAGAATTTTAAAAAAAATTTGTTTGTTTCAGAGGTTTTTGGGATTTTTAATGCCACGATATTTAAATTTTTAAATGTAAAAAAAAAGGATTTTTTTAAATTTTTTAATTTAATTAAATTTTAAAAAAAAAGTTCGCTGAAAATTATGTTTTCCCCAATACTTTTAAAAAAAATTATTTACAGGGGAAAAAAATTTTGCCTTCGATAGCATATTTACAGTATGTGCCTAAAATTTTTGGACAGTCATTAAAATTTCGCACAAAATTCCCCCCCCCCCGCTTTTAATGCCCTTTTCTTATCGGAATGTAAATAAAAAAAATTGGTTTTTAAAATTTCTGGAAAAATTAAAATTGTCTAATAGCTGCTTTCTGTCCCTCTGAATTTTTTAAAAACGCGGGGAAAAAAAAATTTTGAAAAAAACGATTGTCGCAAATTTTTCCCCAAATTGATAGGGGCTTGTTTTTTTTGGGGGAAAAACCCGGGTTTTGTGTTTTTGTTTCCCCATTATCTGACAAAAAGTTCGAAATGACCGATGTGTAGTAAAAAAAACGGTTTTAAACAAAATTTTTAAAAAATTTTTTGGGTTAGTTTTCCCGGGGGTTTTTTTAACTGTGGACAATGGAAGTGACAATAGGGGAACGGGTTCCCCAAGGTTCGGGAGAGAAGGTTAAGCCGAAATTTTTAAACCCCAAACCCTTTTTTGGGGGGGGTTTTTTTTTTTTTCTTTGGCTTTGTTGGGTTAATCGTAAGTTCTTCCAAAATTAATGTGGTCATATTAAAAACCCCTTTTAAAAAGAAAAAAATTTGCTTCAAAAACATAAAAATTTAAGGAAATTAATTTTATTGGGGTGTCACGATTGATTTAATAGAGGGTTAAAATTTCGACATTTACCCCCAAAGGGGCGAAAGATCGTCTGAAGCTATTTGGGGAACCCCCCTGTAAAACTTTTGTTTTAAAGGGCGAGCAATGAATAAAAACATGACGTGTGTATTACCCCCGGAATTTTTTATGTATGAAAAAAATAAAAGATATTTCTGTTTTAAAATTTTCCACCTCTTCATTTCAAGGGGGGGGAATTTTCATATTTTAGATAAAAAAATTTAAAAGACTATTTTTTTTTTCAAATTTAAAATTTAAAAAAAAAAAAAAAATTTAAAAAGGGTGTATTTTTTTTTTTTTAAAAAATTTGTGTCATATCCCCCTTTTTAAGTTTGGGGAAAAGTATGTGTGAAAAAAATTGCATTAATCAAACTTTTATATTCATATTTGTAACCCACCTCCATGAAAATTTTATATAGCTCTTCGGGGTTTGGATATAAAATTTTGAATTTTTTTTAAAATCCAGACATGATAAAATTAAAGTAAAAAAACAACAAAAAAAAAAAATTTTCTTTTGGTAAAATAGGGTTTTTATTTGTTTTTTTATTGGAGGGGAAGGTATCAGACAGTAAAGCGTATGCTAAAATTTGTCCTGGGTTGACTTTCCCCTATTTCCAGATACAAATGAAAGGCTCGTGTAGATTGCATTGGAATTAAAAGGGGAATTCTTTTGGAATTAAAGAATTCAAAACTAAAAAAAAAAAAACAAAAAAGGAAAAAAGATATCACAGTTTGCAAGCTTTTTTTTAATAGGTTGAAAATGCAAATCTTAAAAAAAGTAAACTTTTAATTTTTCCCAAAACTGAAATTTTTTGGGGGGCCAAAAGTATCTTTTAAAACCTACAGTTTTCAGTGTCATAAGAGCCCTGTACCATTTCACCCCTACCTATTTTTTTAAAAAAAATATTGAATGTTGTAAAGTGTCGTTTTGGGCCCCCTTTTTTGGTATAAAGTATTTTTTAAAAATTATTTTTATTTTTTGAGAATTTTTTTTTTCATTAAATTTTGAATTTCTTTCCCCCAAAATTTTTTGATAAAAAATTTTTAGGTGTCGAGGTGCATACACCAAAGGGCTGTAGATTTTAACTTTTTATTTTTTTTTTCTGCAACTAGTTTCGTTTTCCCTGGTAAAAATAAACCAAATTTATCCCTGAAGTAATTTTTTTATTAAAAAAATGTTCTTTGTGACATGTGATCTTTTTTTTAGATAATAGTTTTATAATTAATATATATATATATAACCTTGTATAGTAGGAAAAATTGGCTTTTGGGAAACCCCATAAATTTATAAATTTTAAAAAATGCAAAAAAAAAAAAAAAAAAAATTAAAAAAAAAAAAAATTCTGTTAACATCCCAAAAAAGACATGAATGCTTTTTGCATTTTACATTTTCATCTTCAATGTTTAAAAGCTTTTTTGACTTGTTGGCTGTAACTTTTTTTAAAAAATGGTTTTGGAAAAAAATCGCATGTATCTGAGTAGGTTTTTAAAAGGTCCCCTGGAAAAGGGTTTTGCATTTTTTTCCTAAAAAAAAGGAAAGGAATCTTGCTTTTAAACAGCAATCAGAGGTTTATATTTTATTTTTATAGCCTTTTTATCGGGTATAATTTTTTTGTTTTAAATTTTGGAAAAAAATTTTTTTTTAACATATGCAATAATGCCGGATCCCGGGGGGGGGGGGGGGGGGGGGGGGGGGGGGCAACCTGAACTCCGAATTGGCACATTTTAGTTATGAATATTAAAAATTGGGGTTTAAATTACATGTAATGAGTGTTTTTGGGGATGCAAGTAAAAAGATAAAAAGCCTTGTAAAAATGGGCCCCGGGTTCAAGTTCCGTCTTGCTGATATTTTTTCCCGTGGTTTTTGGCACTCAATTTTCAATTTTTTTTGATGATTCTAGCGATGCTCTGCATGAGGGGAAACCAATAAAAACCGTCTGTGCTTTTGGGAAATGACAAAAATTTTAAAAACCATTTTGGGGAAGACAATGCGCCAAATTCAAAATTTTAGGGCATTTTAATAATCTGAGCCATTTTTGGGCATTTTTGGGCTGGGGAGGGGGGAGCCCCGGGGTTTCCCAGATTGGATAGGGGGTTTGTATCAGTGAAAAGGCATTCGAATATTTTGCGCCCCAAGGGGGGAACTACCACGGGGGGAACAGTTCTTTTAGTTATACTTGACTTTAGGTTAATCATTAAAGTGTGCCAAGAAACAAATAAATCCACTATAATGACCAAATCCCTAAAATGAAACCCCAAAATTTCCTTGTGATTGCTGTACACAAAGCGCAATAACCATTAAATGAATGTCCAGGGAACCATTAAAAGTGATTTACTTCCTGGGTAATCAAAGGGGAACGATTTTAAAATTAAGTTTTGTGGAGTTAACTTGTATAATTCAATCTTTCAGTAATAAGTTTTAGCTTCCAGTTTTTTGAAGTCAACAGAAATGTAGATAATTAACATTAGCATATTTTATATCTTTTCCACTAAACGTTGACTTGAAATGAGTTGTATTGTAGGTCATAAATTCATAAAGAAAATGTGTATGCATCATTCTTGCATGCATATAAATGTCAGAGATAGCTGCACATGAAATAAAGAAAAGAACTAAAGCACAGCTCTTAAAAGCCATGTCTTGAATTTTTTACTATTGTGTATGTATTATTTTTTTTGGGTTTTGTAATTCCATGCAGATCTGGGCGGAAAGCCAGGTACTGATCCACAGGGAATAATTTCGGATTTGCTACAAAGGGTATTAGGGGTCTTATTAAAGTGGGTAAGTTTTTTTCCCCAGTGTCGTGGGAAATAGCGTTTTTCTTTTTTTGGGAAAAAAATAAGTTATTTATATATATTTTAGAAATCCAAATCTATGTGATGCCATGCTATGGCAGTTTTTTATGAACTAGCCAGAGTATTAAAAATAGTTAAGATTTTATTTTTTTTGGTTATGAAAATAAGAATAAATTCTAATTGATAGGATATTTAATGTAAGGAATGTAGGGGGGAAATCAGAAGCATTCAAGCATTTGGAAATTGACTTATTGTTAACTGTGAACCAAATTTTAAATTCAATTGCAATGAACATTGTATGGAACCTATAAATGGGGCCATGTGGGAAAGTTGTCATTCCAGTTCCCTAAGTTTTCTTTGTTAGACAGGAAATGACCGCATCCACCCCATTTTTAAATCAATTACAGTAGTGTGTAGATGGACGTCCAGACATATCTTGTATCCAGTAACAACGTTTTATTTTCAAAGCTTGCCATAAGGCTCCCCTTCCTTTTTTGATTACAATGGTACAGAGCCAAAAAGCAGAGTTGATAAATCATCTGAGGAGAGTGTAGGCCCTTTGCAGGGTATATCTTGCTTGTAAAACAGGAATGGTACTGGGTTTGATTTTGTCCTTGGTTTTTTGTGTTTAAGCCATGGTTATTAATTTTTAATTTTTGGAAGGCAGTATTTGTAACCATTATGGCATATCTGGCTACATTTTCACTTTTTAAATTTTTTCTTGTTTTTATGCCTTTCCAAATAACTTTCAGTGGATTTTTTGTGCCATAATTTTTTTCAGCATTTTTGGGAAGACTGCGGCAGGTTTTCTAAATTGTGTGGTGACTTTTTTTTTATTATTATAAAAATTCTGATAAAACCCATGTGCGGGGGTCAAAATATCCCCTTTGGCCTTACAATTGAACCAAGGGACACACGAAAGAGTAAAAACATGATTCTTCATGAGGCTATAATGCGCCACAACCCTAAAAAAAATATTACAAGGAAATTAAATAAGGGAAATAAAATTAAAATCAAAAGATATATTCGCAAAGATTATTGTTGTAGTGTAGAAAAGCTTAAGTCTGCTTGAGGGCTGGATTTGCACAGACTTGCGCTTTTAAAAAACCATTAAGACCCAAGAGGATTTTATGTATGTTTCAGATTACTCCCCCCTGAAAAAAGTAAAACCCTCCCCCGCATGAGATCTCTTAGGATAAAAAGATTTATAGAAAAAATTTCTCATTTGGAGAAAAATAAATGGATTGTTTGTTCAATGCCATTAAGTTATGGATTGTAATGGGGTTGTGATGCATTTCTTTTGATTTCTGTTATTATATATGTGTGTTTTTCATTCTTGGAGGGATTATCTTTTTATGAAATTAAAAAAATTAGTTTATGAAATTGTGAATTTTTTTCCCACCAATTTTAGGAATTTAGGGAGAGAGAGTTACAGAGTTATGGCCCTTGAAATTGACCCTGGGGGGGCTATAAGGTACCCCAACAGGCATTAGTAATGGGTGACCTGGTTCCCAATAAAGGGTATTTGGTTTTTTTTGGATAAGTTTTGAACTTTGACCTTAAGTTCTGTATGTAAAAATGGCAAAGTTGCATAGAACTTGAAATTTTCAATCAAACTTTGTTCACTTGGAAATTATGTTTCCCAGCCTTCAAGAAAAACTCAAAAAAAAAAAAAAAAAAAAAAAAAAAAAAAAAAGAATGGGTAGTCGTTGGGCTGCGTCCAAAAAGTTGTTTTCCCTCAAAAAAAAATTCCTGTTGGGAATAGAGATACCCGTTTTCAACTTGGTATGTAGTTTATTTGGAAAGGGAAATTGGGATTTGGTTTTAGGTCAATAGGGTTTTAAGATAAAGGTCCCTGTTTTAAGGTTCAACATTACTTTTTTGAGGCTGGAACCGGGGTCCAGTAAAATTAGAAACCCCACTAGACCTGACCTTAAATGAACTAGAGAAGTGTAAACACATACATGTATACTTAGTTAGATCAATATATGGTTCGAAATACCTGTGTTTTTTTTTTTTTTTGTGTTTTAATATTTTTCCTTTAGAAATGAATAAAGGTCTACAAAAAATAAACATTAATTTTCTCTTTTTGTTTTCTTTCTTTTTTTATTAACATCGCATGAATCCTTGATTGGGACTTACATAGAAATCCCAAGACTGCTAGTTCTGGGTTTGTCTATTGTTTAACGATTTTCAAGGGAGTTCCATTTAAAGCAAAATGATCTGTTTCTTGGTTCTTTCTAGAGTTTTTTGATTCCGCTTTACCTTTTTGTTCTTTATTGACATTGTCTTTTTTGTAGATGAAAAAGTTTTATGACGTTTTTCGTTTTTTGGGTGCACATTGCGGTAAAAAAAAATCGGAAAAGGTCTATTTGTTATACATTTGATCCCCGCATAATAAAAAGTTTTTGCGTTCATGCATTTTAAATTGCATTTCTAGCATTTTTAAATTGAATTTTTTTTTCATTTTGATACAAAGATTTTGTTAAAACATTATGAAATGAAAAGTTTAGAGAAAAATAAGATTCTTAGGTTAGTATTACGGGCATTGAACTTGGGGCATGGGGAGGGGGAAAAAAGCCTCATTGAAAACACAACCAGTGAGTGGAACGCCCCGGGCAAGATTTTTACAAAAATGTCGCTAATTTAGCACACATGGGTTTTTAATAAGTGTTTTAACAAGGGTCAATAGTTTGGCCTTTCAGTTATTTTTGTGCTTTTGTGGTCAATAGAAAAATTTCTGCGAACTTTAAACAATTTGAACACGACCGTTGGTTGTGTTAGCCTAGGATAGGCTAGACCGGACCATAAAATTATAGTGAATGTGTTCGTCGGGTTAATGTCGAACCCTGACTGTTACTAAAAATATTTTTTTTTCTGTTTCTGTAGAAAAATTTTTTTAGGAGTGAGAGATGATATAAGATTTAGTAGATAGATAAAATTATGGGGAGGAATTTTTCAGGTAAAAAAAAAGGGAAAAAAAAAAAGGAAAAAATATTACATAAAAACAAGTTTTGGTTGCCTTGGAACAAAAAAATTTTTGGTGTGTCATTTAAATTTTGTTTTGTTGTTTACAACATGTACGTTATTCAGGTTATATGTCTTGTTTTTTTCTAGTTATATACTTTTTGTTTTGGGCTGTAAGTGGGAAAGTGTTATAAATGGTTAGGTGGCATTCTTCTTTGAGAAATTCTTCAGCTCCGGGCTTGTGTAGACCTTTACCAACTATTTGTTGGGGTTAAAAACTTTCGATAAAGCTGTTGTCATAACCACAGCGTGTTGATGTGGGGAAAAATGTGAAAGGAAAAACTGGAATGCTGCAGATCGAGGAAGATTGTTTGTGAGTTCATTGAGATAATTTGGGCCTCCTCTCCTCCTGCCTTTCCTTCCTTGTTCCAATTTGTGTACCCTATATTTTGTTTTACAATTTGATCAATCTTATTTAAAAACTTTTCCTAACGTGGGTCACTTGGTAGTATTGATGACATCGCATTAAAGGTTACTCAAATTGACCTTTCAAACAATCAAATCATCAGCTTAAAATGTTGGGGATAAATTAGTAAAATATTTGCTAGTTAACAGCAGGGTACGGAAATTTCAATTTCCGGATATCTTCCGGGGATTAAAAATTTTCAAATTTAAAAGTTTTTGAAATGTACATTATGATTGGATATTTTTTTATTAAAAATTCATGACGTAAGGGTCGGGCTTGAGAAACCTTTCAGGGGAGTTGCACTTCGTAGCAAGAGTATCGGAGCTAAAATGAGCTGATTTTTAGCTCAATATTCGGAGAATATGAGGCTATTGTAGTCCCCCCCTTACCTTGGACCCTCGGGGTTGGCCCTAGCGCTTTTGGTTAAAGTTTTGCATAAAAAAGTTACTATCAACCAATATCTCAATAACCATTTATTGGTATTGAAACCCGAAAGTTTTTAAATAGGTAAGGGGGGATTGACAAAACCCAAGGTTTGGTAACTCTTGGCTGAATTTAATTTTGAACTATGGCCTCTTTTTAATTAGAAAAATTTTTGTTTTAGTTTTTTCATGCAATAGAAATTTTTTTAAGTTTTGCAGGGAAGCTACTATCCAGTTTGTATTAATAACCTTTTTGGTGTTGACTTTAAAGTTTTATAAAAATGTTTAGGGGATCAGGGCAACCAAGGTAGATAACTCTTGTGGAATATTCAAATTTGGCCCCTTTTTAACTTAGACATTTTTGGGTTAAAGTTTTATGCAAGGTATTTTAGGGTTATATCTCAGAGGTCCAGGATGGCATTGATTTGAAACATCTTTATTATGTTAAGGGTAAACATTTTAAAGGGATAACATTAATGGGGATTTATTAAAAATTGGCCCCCTTTTTAACTTAGAGTTTTGGTTTAAATTTTTGCATTAAAGCTATATTCAGCTTTATCTCGAAATTGCTTGTGGAATTGCTAGAAAGTTAAAAGGGGGTTTCGGAGGAAAACTTTTGGATTTAATTTAAGGGAATTATGGGCCCTTTTTTTAACTTGGATTTTGGTTAAAGTTTTTGAAAGCACAGTGTTATTATGCTTATGTTTAGTAATAGGCAAGGGATTTTTTTAGACTTAAAAATTATTAAGGGGTAAACAGCTAAACAAGGTATATAAATTTTGACAATTTTTGTAAGGGTTGTGAAGGGCAAGAATTGAAATAATTTCATTTGATTTACCAACAAGCATTTTGGGAAAAGTCAAGCTGCTTGTCCTCTGAAAGCTTTGTAATGAGATTTAATAGGATTGTCTTCATTCCCAGGGCAGTAGAAGTTAGACAACAACAAAACATTAAAGTTCTCTTGAAAAAAAAAGTGAAATAGGGAAAGTTCATATTAGAATTATTTTTTTCAAAAAGAATGATTTAGAAGATGATTTCACTGGCCATGAACAAAAAAATGAAGTTTTATGAAAGGAAAAAGAGATGCGACTTTGGAATGAAGCAAAACTTATGATTATGCCCCAAAACTAGCAGCCCTGGGCCAAGTCATGGTAAGAGCATTGTCCCTGGTTCAGAAGGTTGGGGTTTGATCCCTGGCTGTGAATACCAAAGTTGTAAGAAATGGTATTCTTTTATAGCGTCCTTGTTTGGTTTGAAGGTTGTTCAGGTGGTTGGCTGGTGTCAGGATAATGTGAGGGTTGGTTTCATGCCACACGTCTAGGTTGAAAAACTTCAGGGTGGCAGCACAGTAAAACTTTCCAATTTAATGAAATTACTGTGGGGGATGTTAAACCCAACAGAAAAAAAGAATTATAATATATATCTCCCTTTTTGGCACGGTCGGTTGAAAAAAAGGGTTTTGTTCCAGGACTGGTTGGTTAGTTTTAAGAGAATGAATCATGCCACTGCCTGCTGTTGGGAAACCAGAAGATGTCAGTACATATCTATTCATGTAGAAAAAGGCGCAAAAGACTTGAAGGAAAAACACAAATAAACAAACTTTGACCGTGGGGTTTTATAGTGTTTTTTGACCTCCCTGCCTGTCACTTTCTCGTCAGTCAGCGTCAGTTTTGGCAGCTTTTTTCCCCCCTGGACATAATCATTTTACCTACAAAGGTCATGTCGAAAATTTTTAAAAACTCTATACAGGGGAAAACAACAAGTTACACCATTTTGTATTGCGTAAGTCCGACACCACCTCTGTGACAAATGATCATCACAAGAGGTCTGTAATGTGCGTAATGAGATCCCTGTAGGAGGTCAATATTCCAGTTAGCAGTTTTTTCCCGGGTTGCCATTGGACTCCGGATTATTGTTGTTAAGGTGAATCCTCCGGGGAAGTCTATTTAGGGGGTCAAATTGTGTACCATTATAAAGACTGTGTTGTCTGTGTAACATGAAAGTAGATACTTCTTCTTTATGTACATAGATCTATATTTAGTTCTCTTCTTTTCTTTACTTGTACATTCTTCCAGATGCTGGCCTTTGTATCACCAAACACCTCAAAATGAGAATTTCCTGAACTAAAAATTTTTAACCTCTAGACTTCATAGAATTGCTTTATAAGAAGAGAACAGACATTTCACATACATGATATATAAATATTTTCGTACAGAAAAATGTTTAAAATGATTAAAGATTAATGAGTTGAGGAAAATCTGTTGTGTGAAAAGCAGTCTGCTAATAAATTTTTGCAATTTCGGAGACTTTTGGACTACCACACTAGAAAAACTTGGAAGCCCTGTGGGGATAGTGAAGGCTCAGATAGATTTCATATGCTGATAGATTTTCAAAAAGGAATGCTTTTTTTATTGGGATAAAGTTTGTATTTGCTAAATCTTATCTTAAATCCCTTACGTTTGGATGTCTGACCATAATACAGCAGGATTATTTAAGAGTCTGTTGGACTTGCACAATTGTAAAATGTAGGAGTCAAGGTAAAAATCTGGTAGTGTTTAGGTTATACAGACTGCCAGTTATTTTGCAAACTGTGAACTTTGTTCTCACCACTGAAAGTTTGAATCCAGACAGTGTCATTTGGATTTTTATGCCCCACTAACTGCATTGGGGTGGGGGTATATAGATTTTCAGTCTGTTTGTTTGTCTGTCAGGTTTTCCTTTGCGTTTAAGCTTTTTTTTCTATGAAGATGACTTCACATCATCATGAAACTTGATACAAATGTACAGCAGGATAATTATAAACTTTTAAAAATGCAAGATGACCAACCTGTGCCAAAGGGACGACAGATTTCCTTGTGCTTGTGAAGAGTATGGTAGTGATTCCACTATACTTGAATGCCTTAATTACAAAGTCTTGCTCCTAGGAGTATCAAACTTCGAACTTGCATATTCAATATTGGTGAAGACAACCAATGATGTTTTCCATCAGGACATGAAGTTCTTACAAGCTTCAATCTTTATTTCAAGTCAGAATCTGTGTTTTAAGACTGGTTATAGCAAGTCTTATGTTTTTGGAGGTCAGAAGAATACATTGTTAATTTGCATAATTACCAAAGCTGTTTTCACAGCATGTATCAGTGTATCATTGCAGTGTGATTATGTACATATGAAGTCAGGTCACCCTCCTAAGGTATGCAAATTTTACCGGGCTCACCCTGGCTGTAAAAATTTTGTGCCAACTCATTTGCAAATGAGAAAAAAATAGAGCCAAATTTAAGAAGTTGGAGCCAAAATGAATGCAATTGGCTCCAATATATTTTCGGACAAATTTATTGTCTTTCTACAAAGGGGTCTGGCATTTAAGTTTGGTCATTATATCACTATATAAAATAAATACTTAGAGCGATGTATGACCCACCTTTCGTGTCAGACCCCTTTGTCTTTATATACTGGTATGATAAATGTATTTGTTATATATGAACTGTCAAAGACACATTCAGTCAGTTTAATATTTAAAAATAAAACAAAATAAAATTTATATGGAAATAAAAACAAAACAAATACTGTCATATAATTTTAAATGAAAATTAAATGAATTAAATTCACATTTAGTTTTATAAATAAATTATGAAAATATTTCATTCAATTGTCAAAAAAATATTTCATTAAAAAATTAAAAGTATCAATAATAAAGAATTATATATGAGAATAGTAAAATTAATATTTTGATATATCAATAAGCAAACATCAACAAAAGACTAAAAAAAAAAAGAATGTGTTCATGTAAAAAATAATATATTTTCAAACAAAATTATAACCTGACTAAAAATATTATATGAAAATATTAAATGAAATTAAAAAAAAAAAAAAAAATATTTGGATACGTTTGTTATATATTGGGTATGTTTATGCTTTGAGGAAGCCTTCCAGCTGGCTTGCGGTACTAGTCGGTGGTTCTACCCGGGTACCTCTGTGTATTCTGGGTCTTCCTCCACCTGTAATTTGCTGGACGTTGCTATATGATTGAAATACTATCGCAGCGATGGTAAACCCCAATACTCTATTACTACAACAACAACAACAACAACGTTTTTGCTTTGGATACATTGGATCGCTCCTTAGCAATTAGTAACGAGTCATTTATATATATCCTTACATCAATACTATCTATGTATTTATCTGTTGGAATCCAGCTAGGTAAACCGATTAATCAGTTTAAATGTTTAAAAGAAACAGTACGTAGTAATGAAACATTGCTGATGTTTTTCGCAAATGGCCGCCATTGTGATGATTGCACAATTTTCATAACAGTTCCCAATGCAGGTAAAACAAAATTCGGTAGAGCGTTTTGTTGTGACAAATGTAAACAAGTTATAAGCTGCCAATATCACCCGAGTATTCCACATTTTTGCATAATTAGGAAGCCTTAGAATGCGTGTTGATTGGATAATCCCACAGCAGGTGCTGTATATAGTAGTATACAGTGTAGTGCGACCTGTATTTTTGTGCATTACGAATCTTAAACAACCATGGTACTAACTGATTGCTTCTTCGTATGCGCCAAACACATTTGCCAAGTAGAAAAATCTTGCACCAGTTTCATAATTTTGTCGCAGGGTTAATTGAGCCCTGAAAGTATGAATGGAACCTCAATCCAGATCATTATGAATATTTTAAAGCTCTGAAGTCACAGAGAGACTGCTGGCGAGATTGTCATAAATCAAAGAGCAAGTTCAGCTGACTGACTTCTAGTAACTAGAGTTTCAGGAGAATGAGTGGAATTATTGGCATTATAATTTTGACCTTTTCCACTATCACAATCAAACGCAGGAAATTAGAATTACATATGTGTAGATATTTCAACGACAGTCTGTCAGTGCATTATGCTCTTTGATTTTCCCTGTAAGATGCACCCCTCGTCAATAATAGCCATCAGCACAGAGTGTTGTGTGAGAAGCAAAATATAGCTAAGATATATAATATACCAAATAACTGGTATCTTTATTTTAATCATTTACAGTAGCCATCTCAGTTATGGTTGATTATTTTTTGCTTTTATATGACTAAAGAGAATTGGGGTCACTTATTTAATTAAAGGTCTATTAGTGCACTGTGGTCCAGCCAGCAGGCTCGCGCCATGTCTGAAAGTTGTGGTTTCGAGCCCCGGTTGGGGGCTAGGACTTTTCATGACCTTCCCAGGTGCAAAGTACTGGTCCAACACTGGATCCATCAAGAGAGATAAGGATAAGTTATAAGTACTTGTTTCCCAATCAATGTAAAATGAATAGTTTTTAACTTTATAACTTAAGATCTATTAGATATGTAGACCCCCCCCCCCCTTTTAGGGAAATGCTAAGCCCCTTGTGGGTTACATGGAGATATTTAAGGTGCTTTTAGCATACTGTAATAAAAAATATGTAAATTAAAATATATCTATAGGTCTTATGACAAAGCAAGCCAAGGTTTCTTGTATTTGTACATTAAATGCTTGTTTGGCTCTGAAAGGCACATGGGGGCTTGGAAGCTCTTCGTTGTAGGAGGAAAGGATAGTGGCAGTAATGGAGGGTAGAGGCATTGATTAATCTGGTCTATACTTGCATCATTGTATGTGGGTTGAATACGATCAGTAGGCAGTTGTTGCTCCTTTGTATGACCATATTAGGTAATGCTGTGTGGAAATGCCTGAGATGAGGGTCTGCTGAAATAGGGGTAATCTGTAGAGGATGATAGAGGGTGGGGGAAGACACAGACATACACATGCAGGATAGATATACACATACAGAGTAACATATATACATAAACAAAGACACATGCAGATACATATACACATACTGTGATACAGTGACATGTATCTGGAGATAGATTACAAAGGAACATATGTACAGATAGACACATACATAAAAAATACAAATACCAACAGAACAAAAACACAGAGACAGGAGACACATAGTTACGTATCCGTGAAAACAACACATAAATACACACAAACAGGCAGACGGGCAGATCACATACACCAGATGCATAGAAAAAGACAGACACACAGAGATGCAGAGACAGACAGTTGGTGCTGTAAAGTTTTATGATGCACAAACCTGACAGATTAGTTTTTATTTCGTTGTTTTCTGTAGATATCAGTCTAGAATATGAACAGTGGAGTCAGGCTGGCATTCCCAGATAATTCATTTAGAAGACTAAGTTTTGATACTTTACTGCATTTAAATCAATAGCCATATAGAGTAAGAAGTGTCAAAAAATAACTGGCAGACAAAATTCAAGCCAGGTTTGATGTTCAGGTTTAGATTTCTTTCAATGATACTGAGGAATTTGTAAAACTCCATTTCCAAAATTTAATTATTTTCATCTGTCAAATCTTTATCATAAATTGTCACCCAAACAACTCTATAGATTGTTTTTCATCGTCATCATTCTCATCTCACCCAGCAGCAGCAGCAGCATTCAACATTTCTGAAATCATCAATAGCATCATCAACAGCAGCTGCCATCATCATCATAACCATCACAACCATCATCAACTTGTTTACCACAGGGATTTGCTATCTATAGATACTCTGGATACAAACTGTTTTCAGCAGCCACCAATCTGTTTGTGTCCTTCCTAAATGGTATGTTCTATCATACACAGGTCCTCCATGAAATAGCCACCTGTACTAAGAGGCCAGTCTGTATTAAGCAGCCAGTGTTAGAATTCTTGTTAATTAATTTTTTTATTTAGTTATGTTTGACCTCCATTCAGTATGCATCTGTTTTAAGCAGACTATGAGTTAATCTTTGGATTGGTTGCTTGAGACAGGGTTGACTAACAATGGCCAGCAAACACTATAATTATATGATCTGTTTTGGCACTGCCAGAAAGTAACAAAGTCACTTCCAAATATTATACGTTTGATTCCAGCTTGGGGACGAGACATTTTCAAAAGGCAAAAAGTACTGGTCCAACCCAGTAACTAGGGAAAACAAGTTGTAAAAACATAGAAAAGGAGTAAGTGGTGATGATACTTACTATTGTCAGATATGTATTAAACATTAATAATGATTTAATGGTTTTCTCTCAGGTTATTGTTATCCGTTATATATAGAATATCAGCCTTAATTTGATGGCATTTAATTAGGCTTGGCAGTTATAATCAGCAGAGGGGTTGAAAGGCTGCATCTATGACAATTGCTTAATTAGGAAGCCTTTGAAATGCAGTAAACCATAAATCAGGCGAGACTTCCTGGCCGCATTTAATGGATGGCAGAGATGGTTTATGTTTGATAGTGTGAGAAAAGATAATACAGTATAGATTTTTCTGCGGAAACTGGAAACCAAACTCACAGGGAAATGAAGTAATGATGAGATAGTTGACATGTATTAGATTATGAATAGCATATAATCCCTTCAAAAAGCTTCCCCCTTCAATTTTGTTGAGAAATATCAGGCAGCCATTCCAGGTACTATGTTTACATAAATGTATCCAATCCTTGACCTGAAAAAACGAAAAAAAGACTTAACCTTCTATCCTTGAATGACACAGTATATAAAACTTGATGAAGTATTTGCACTTTTGAGCC
>CM037789.1:44696727-44746727 GCA_021229015.1 Solen grandis | reverse complement strand
CTCAGTAATTATGCAGCTATAAAGGACCTTGGTTTTGTATTTTTACTACTCTTTGAAGTCATGAATACAATATCCTGGTGAGCTCATTCCACTGCACTATTCATATTATTGAACTTTCAACTAGTCTGCAGCAGATGGGTTTTGGCTACAAGCTAGTTTATGGGGAAAATGTGCTCTGGGCTAGTTCACATTTTGCCTGTTTCATGAAAAATATATAGGCTTGTAAGTACCTGAAAACCTGAATTTCAGTAACCATCAGTCACATTTTGTGATGTTATTTGTTGCTATTTTAGTCTATTATTTGAAATAATGTTCAGTCGTAATCAGTCCAATTAGTATATTGAAGTCTAAGATTGATGTATAGCGGCTCCCAACATTTTACCTTTGATAACCCAGCAGAGGTCATGTTCCATGACTTTATGTTCACATCCTACTTCATTTGATTCAGTCCATTTCATTTTGCAGACTTTGCACAGTCTTTGATTTCATTTCCAATGACAGTGTTTTAAGTTTCCCTCATATAGACTCATTTTGACGCCCTCAATAGGTATCACATAAAGCCTGATCTGCAGAAAACCATAGTTAAACCTTACCAAATTTATTTACAAAATCCTCATTTCCAGACCACTGAGGAGCAGCGAACAGCATAAAACCTGATCAGCCTGCGAGTAACTCGCAGGCTGATCTGATTTTATGCTGTTCGCATAGGTCTTTTCATGGTGTCCTCTATGAGGGAAAGGGTTAACTCTTGCTAGGTCACCTATTATATAATGCCAAGGAATATCTTAGAAATTTCTTAGAAATTACAGGCTATTTCTGTACCAGCATAATGTGGCTGCTTCCCTTTCGCTGCCAATAGGACGGGTTAACCTGTCCTAAACATGGGATGGTGTATTTGCCAACAGGAAGGGTTTACCCATTATGGAGATTTCCACATTTGAGACTCTCTAAAACGGATGGACCCGTCTTGTTGGTAACTGTGCTGTCTCATGTGTAGGATGGGTTCTTCCATCCTGTAGGCAGCGAAAGGATTAATGAAGTCTTGCTTGTCATACCTACCATCAACATGAAACTCTGGTTGAAAAAGATACTCTTTGTCAAAGCTCCTTCAATGAAGAAGGATCAGAATTTCATATCCCCATCTTCATTTTTTTAAGATACTTAATTCGGTCTTCTGTAATTTGGCTATGCACAGTTTTTAGAAAGCTTATAAGGTCATTTTTCATATTTTCTTGTGTTAAATATTGTATTTATTTTCATGGTCTTAATTGAAATTAATTCTGAAAGTCCCCTGTGGCTGAGTGGGTAGAGCGTCTGTCTCATGAGTGGGAGGTTGTGGGTTCGATCCCCAGCTGCAACATACCAAAGTCGTAAAAAATAGTACTGTTATAGCTCCCTCACTTGGTGCTCAGCATATAAGGGTAGTTGCAGGACTGGTTGGCCTGGTGTCAGGATAATGTGACCAGGTGTGGTATCATGCCACATGTCTATGGCGTGATACTGCAGTTTGGAGCACTATACCTGTCTGAAGTAGACATTGTCTCCAAATGACTGAAATATTGTTGGTGGGATGTTAAACAAACATGTACGTATGTGTATGAATAGGAACTCTTTCCAGTCAAGGTCATGTAGCAGGGACATTTATTACCGTCAGGGATACTCTAGTTTGATTCAAGAGCTGATGTTAAGTTGTTTTATACTGGTAATTCTCTAAGCCAAACCCTTGTGTTTTAATCCTGACTGCACGGCAGCTGGATGGGTATTAAATATTTAATGACAGTAAATCTGACCAAAGTGTCAGATGTAGAGTATGAAGCTATCATGCAAACTTACAATTATAGTCATACAGAGACTCTGTATTTTGTCTTGTTACAAGTCAGGAGTATACAGTAGAAGTTCTACCTTGTCTCACAGCTTACCTGTCTGTCCATTTGTGTGTCTTGTCTGTCCTTCTGTCTTGACAAAATATTCATAAGCTATAGTTTGATTATGGCTTATGAATAAAGCGGCATGTTCATTAAAATTTAAATTAACCTCTTACCTCATAAGGAAGCATTTTGATGCACTGGCAAACAGAGCAGTATCCAGTTCAGGCAGCTCCTACCTGAGAAGCTCACTGATTGGGGTTTTCTTCCTTATCTCATATCATGTTGCACTGTTTAGACTCTACGTTAATTTGTATCATTCTTTCATATACAATTATAAGTTCAGTTAATGAATATTCATCAAGTCAGAAGTTTGTACATGAAGAAGTTTGAACATGAATATTCATGAGGTAATGGTTGAAACATTTGATAGTCAGAGAAAAGAAAAGGGCTTTGAACCTAGTGGTCTAACCAGTGAAATGGCCTTAATTAAGGAATGGTCTGTACAGAGGAGGTCTTACTCAGTGTTGCAACATTGCATATATCCTGTGGTCAAGTTGTAGCATACATTGGCTGTGGATCCTGAGGTTGTGGGTTTAAATCTTTCATGATCTTCTCAGATGAAAAGTATTGGTGCTCTCCAAGTTTTAAGTTTACACGTTATTCTATGTCAATTGGGAAACAAGTTCTTAAAACTTATACTAATCCTTGATGGTTCCTGGATTGGACCAGTACTTGGTGCCTGGGAAGGTCATGAAAAATCCTTGCCCCAGGCTGGGTTCGATCTCATGACTTTTGGATTCACAGTCAGGTATGTTACCATGGTGCCCTTCAGGAAGCAAGTTTGAACTGGCTTGTGATAGATCAATTGTTCTATCCCTCCCCCCCCCCAGTGTTTACCACCAGCTAACAAGTTTAGCAAGCCATTATCTTGTATCTATGAATGGGCAATCACATATGTGTTAAGTAAGGTTATAAATCTCCATGGATGGTTCATTGATTTAACCTCTCAGTTCTTTTTAATAGATCCACAATAATAATTGCCATTATTGTATATACATTAAATACACACAGGAATATAACGAGTACAGTCAGGCAAATACTCATTGTGTTGGAATGGGAATTTATTCAATTATTTAAAGGTTGAAATATATTTAACATATTTCAGTGACATTAGTTTTCCTTTTTGTAGATTTGTATTAAGTATTGATGTGTTTACAGTCAGAAAAATATGCTTTAGTCCCATTAATCTCAATATAGCAGGTACAATGAACTCTGCATAGGGGATGAAATTTGCCAATTTTGAGAAAGGAAATTTGAATGAATTTATAAAAGGCAGTTTAGTGTAATAACTGATATTACTGCTGTCTTCTTCTTTTACTTCTTCTTCTCTGTCTCTGCTCTTCACTGGTTTGTCATGCATTCTGGAAATCCTTGGAGTGATGTTTTCTAGAAAAACAAATTGGTCAATGTTTTATTTATTTTTTCAGAAGTATCTAGCACAAGGTTAATTATTATAATTTCTCATGGTTACTTTATTCTGCCAGTCTCTCGTTCTCCCTCCTTCTCTATCTCTTTTACGCCTTCCTTATCCCTTCACTATCTATCTTTTCTTTTCCCTTCTTTCTCTGTCCCTCTCCCTCTTTTCCCCCTTTGTCCTCCCCCCACCCCCCTTTTTTTTTCCTCTCCTATCTCATATTCATCTCTTTTCTGTGTCTCACTCTGTCTCTCTTTTCCTCCCTGCTGTATTTCTTCCTTCCTGCCCATCTCTACTTGTCCTTAGTATACAGTATTACTGAAATGCTGGTTTGATGGGTTTATTCTTGATTTATTCTTACAATTCAAATTGTCAATTTCTTTGTGGTTAACATATTTGAATTGACAGGAAACTTTTATATCCAGATGTCTAATTCCAGACAGACATAAATAACCTGTAAAGTAAATCAAACCGGACATTAGAATATTGGAATTGTAGAGGATGAGTTTAGAGAGAAAGATGTGCACATTTTCATTTTTTAAAAGGAAATAGGACTTGCAAGGAAGTCTCTAGAGATATTAATGTTTCCTGAAGAAAATGAATAACAATGAATAAACAGTTATTAATAAGAAAAGGGTCAAAGAGAGAAAAAGTTAATGGTAATTGCATCAATTTAAGACAATTAATTTTCTACTTTGGTTTGATGTGATGCTTAAAACTGTGATATCAGCTTTAAAATGAGGAATGAGTAAATTCAGGTTTTGTTCTTGCGTTGTGTCCTAGAGATATTTGTTGAGCTCAGTTTAACCCTTTCCCTCATATAGACTCATTTTAACGCACTCAGTAGGTACCACATAAAGCCTGATCTGCAGAAAACCACAGTTAAACCTTACTAAATTTAATTACAAAATCCTCATTTCCAGACCACTGAGGAGCAGCGAAAAGCATAAAACCTGATCAGCCTGCGAGTCACTCGCAGGCTGATCTGGTTTTATGCTGTTCGCATAGGTCTTTTCATGGTTTCCTCTATGAGGGAAAGGGTTAACTGGTTGCCATTGGCTGATGTGGGAAGAACCTGGAGAAAGATCAAGTCCCGTGTGTCCGAACAGACTTTACTTAATGAGGAAGTGGGAGTATTTGTCTTCTAATGAAGTTATATGTCACAAGTTGCTGCTTGATCATTAGTCTGCTAAGAAAAGGTCAATTACTGGAACACCGAACCAATGAATGTCACAACCTCACATACATAAACAATGTCAATAAATTGTAATGCATAAAATTTGGAAGATGAATTTTATAGGCATAAATGAGATAGGGGGAATTTGATTACTATAGTGAAAGGTCACATTTGATTTTCCTTTCTCCTCCCTTCACATTTAATTTTATGAGTGGTCATGGAACTTTAACTTGGTGAGTGGTGAAATCAAGAGTGAAAATTTTGATTTTCCATGACCATGAGTGAATAAAATATGATTTTACAATAAACAAAGCATCTATTTTGTTTATTTTATTGCCATTTTCCTCGTGTTTTTTGTGTGTATTTAATGAGAATCCTCCCTTTTAATGTGACATCATTTTTATGGTACAATATGTATCATATTTTAAACCTGGCTCATACAGTGCAGTTCTGTTATAATGCTATGTTTGAGGTCCATTTATAAGGCTAATATACTACTCAAAGTTTGCTAAGCACCACCCGCTATTTTCCCATAGAGTCACATGAAAACACATGCTGAATAATATGCAATGTACCTGAAAGAAAAGCGTTAGCTGACCATCAATTTTACGCATAGTTTTTGTCAAAATGATAGAAAAGAGACTCAAAAATAAGTTAAAACGATTTAGCCAATTCCTGTCATTATTTGCAAAATTCACAAAAGTGTTTTTTTGCAAGAAATGGCATTTTATAAATGGAAGTTAAATCTTGTGAGCAATACAGAAAAAAAATGACCATGAACAGGCCAACATTGTCACAAATATCCTTAAAAGTATTCCATTTAGAAAACAGAAGTATTTGAAGATCAAAGTTCTCAATATAGCTGACTTAAAATTTTAAGGTGTTTTCTCAAAATTCGCACTTTCTAATTATGATTAATTCCCAGTATTGAGGATCCGAAAGGCTTATTTCTTGTAACTGGCAGTAAGTTTGGTACATAAACAATACTTCTGCATAAAAGCAAGATTTGTTTTAATGTAAAATTTAATGTAGCATGCCTTTAAAGTTGCTTGTCTAAGCATGCAACGCTACGGGAAAATAGCTGATGGTGCTAAGCAAACTTTGAGTAGTATATTTTGGTTTCAAAGTTTAGATACAGCACTGTATTGGACCACATTATAATGTACTGTAAGTCAGTAAAACAAAACTTAAAGAGCTGGAGTCCAGTACTGAACTTGTTATATTTGATTTAATGGAGTGTGTAATAATTGAGTGTGAAATAATGGAATGTGTGATAATGGAGTGTGGTATGATAGAGTGTGGTATAATTGAGTGTATTATAATGGAGTGTGTTATAATAGTGTGTAAGAAGAAGGAACTGGAGTGTGTAAAAATGGAGTGTGGTATAATGAGTGTGTAGTAATGGAGTGGAGTTTGTAAAAATGGAGTGTGGTATAATGGAGTGTGTAGTAATTGAGTGTAGTATAGAAGTATGTTATAATGGAGTGTGTAGTAATGGAGTGGAGTTTGTAAAAATGGAGTGTGGTATAATGGAGTGTGTAGTAATGGAGTGGAGTTTGTATAAATGGAGTGTGGTATAATGGAGTGTGTAGTAATGGAGTGGAGTTTGTAAAAATGGAGTGTAGTATAATGGAGTGTGTAGTAATGGAGTGGAGTTTGTAAAAATGGAGTGTGGTATAATAGTGTGCTATATTATGATCAAGTATGTTATAATGCAGCAGGTTATGAGTGTGTTATAATGGAGTGTGTTATAATAGAGTGTGTTACTGTAGTTAGCCCAACATCTGATCTGTTACAGTGAATGTTATGATTTGTATCCTCATACTTTTGACAGATAAATATAGGAGAAATAAAAACCTTGAACAGTAAAGTGATTATGTTTCTGACATGAGGGGAGAAAAAATGGAAGACTGGAAAGATTTGTCAATTTTCCTACTTCCTATTGTGATCTAAGATAAAACACTTGTTACTTGTGGATTTGCTGTTCATGAAAATATTGCTGTCTTTGGCCATGCATTAAATCAGATACAATTTTCAAACAAATAAAATTAATCAAATTAATCAACAAATGAATATGTGACCATAAACATGGAATAAAAGTTTTCTCAAGTTACACATTAGCATATCCCTCCAGACTTTGGACGGCAGGTTTAAATGTCATTGATTAGCTCGATATTGTAATGTTCCAGCACTTAATAAAAGGTTGATATGGACAAAATATTCATAATTGATGTTGATATGGAAGTAAATAGTTGGCTTACATCTGCACAAAACGCAGGCCACAATACATATTGCTGAGTCATTACAGAGACTGCTTTGCTTCCATATTGGAGAACAGATCAGGTTCAGACAATTTGCAAGGGATTTGTTTCTTTTGTTTTCCCCTGATGGTTTACTTTGTTGCTTAAACATCTACAGAAGGTTTCTGATGGTTTACAGAGAGAGAGGAGAAATAACAGTAATTGCTGAATAATTATGGAGCATCTATTGATTGAATGCTTAATCACATTTTTCTGTCCCATAATGCATCGGCTAACCTGTCTGGGTTCTGCTTGATTTGTCTGGAACAGATAGAAAGTGCTTGATTGCAACTCTCAAAGGAAATGTGCAGGTTCTAAGATTATCTGCTCTGAAAGGAAAGAAAACTGTTTACTATGAATATATATTCTCAAACCAGTCTCATCCTCCTTCTATCTCTGTCACATACACGGGCAGAGAATTATGAACCATGAAAGCATGTTATCATTACCTGATATTTTTGTATCCCCAGTGTAACATGGTAGACACAGGGATAACTTCAGTTTCATCTATGTTGTAGGTGTGGATTTGTTTGTCCAGTTTCTGACTTAAATAAACATCAACCGATTTTGATGAAACTTATATGTAATAATCATGAGAACAATATCTCAGACAATTTATATTTTCAGCAAAATCCAAAAGTTATTGTCCTTTGTTGATTAATTGTGAATGTTCTTTTTTTTGTACAAAATTCTTTAAGTGGAACTGGAGTTATTGTCCTTGGTGATAAGAAAGTCTTAAAATATATCATCATCATCATCATCATCATCATCATCATCATCATCATCATCATCATCAACAACAACAACAACTTATAGGAAGCTTGGGTGTTACCTTTATGAGGCATTAGTTTGATTTTAAACATAATCCTGTTTCAAAACCCCCATTTAACAGTGTATAGATCTTCTGTATTTACACATTTAGAATTCCACTTATTTTCATTTTCACTCCTGGTTCCTTGATTTTTCATGTTTTTGTATCAGTATATTGATCTACTGTGCGAAGAATTAAAAACAAAGTAAGTCATATTGCTTAACCTTAGAAAATTGGTGCTACCACCATTCATGTTTTGTTTTGGTGCTGGCAAGTGATTTCAGATTACATTACAGTAACCCTTTCCCTCATAGAGGACACCATGAAAAGACCTATGAGAACAACATAAAACCAGATCAGCCTGCAAGTAACTCGCAGGCTGATCAGGTTTTATGCTGTTCGCTGCTCCTCAGTGGTCTGGAAATGAGGACTTTATAATTAAATTTGGTAAGGTTTAACTGTGGTTTTCTGCAGATCAGGCTTTATGTGGTACCTATTGAGTGCGTCAAAATGAGTCTATATGAGGGAAAGGGTTAAGTTCAACAGAATTAAGTTTCTCTTATTGACAAGGATTTTTTTATGAAAAGAAACCTCAATTTTTATATAAATTAATGTGTATAATTCAAGAAAAATAGTCTTTGAAAATGTCAAGAAACTTAATTATCAATTAGTACCAACTTCATGTTTAAATATATATGTGGTCTTCAACAGAAAAAAAAAAGAGTAAACAGCTACTGTGAGACAGATCCCCAGGGTCCTCTAGGGGAATTCTTGCAGGTGGAAGGAAAAACCAGCTGTTTATTTTTGAGCTACATTGATCAGAGTCTCCGTCAGTCATCACAAGGGCTGATTGGAAAACTTATCTAGAAGTGTTTATAGAAATAGAGAGAGATGGGACTGTTTTAAAGTCAGCCCTGGAATTGTTTAGTTTCATAGAGTTGTTTATAGTACACTGTTTTATTGTGACCAGCTTATTCTTGAATTTGTCTTAACATTATATCTCATATAGATGCAGTTTGATGCATTAACAAACGGAGCAGACACAGATCATTTGTGCATACAATATGGTAGCTCTCAGATTCTATGCAGTCTGAATGACATAGAAAATCTTTTGTTTCATGAATTATACCTTTTAATGTTAAGTAAATTAATATTCATCAAGTCATGAATTTGTGCATAAATATTAATTTCCATGAGCTAACAAGTTGAGGAGCCAATCAAGGGCACAAGAGAAAGCACCTGCTGAGTAAATTGGATGCTATCCAGTGTTAAAATGTATGATAATGGGACTAAAAAACTGGTTTCCACAGCAGGTTGATGGCCAATAGAATAGATTGCTGCCAGTGTAATTCAAACTATTTTTCTCCTCTAATTTCAGGGGAGCATTCTCAGAAGTGTTTCTAGCGGAGGACCGGAGCTGTCCGGGAACATATGTAGCAGTAAAATGTATTGACCGCAGTGGCCTTGTGGGTAAAGAGGAATCGCTGGACAATGAAATACAAGTACTTCGCAAGTAAGTGGACATACCAGCTGCCCCCATGATCTATGATCCTGGCCATATTGACTGCAAGGTCTTATTTGTGGTATCTAGAGTCACCCTTGTATTCTCTTTGTCCTTTCCTCAGCGACCTTTTTTTCCTCCTAGTTGATTAGCTATCATGGATGAAAAACAAAGAATATTGATTGCAAGTATAGTATACTTTTGTGGAATAAAATACTGGTATATAGAATTACTTCAGATAGGTTCAAGTTGTGTATTAAAGTTTGAATTGTGTCTCATCGTAATGTAAAAAATGACATTTTATATTTTATATTCAGTGTGAATGTTTTTAGTCACAGAGTGTCTAGAAATAGATTTTTAGAATGTCATCACGTATAAAAAATATAATTCAATGTACATTGAATGGTTTCATTACCGTAAAATGCCATGTATTGTGTGCACCCAGTATAGTGCGCAGCCCGAGTTTTAGGCTCGAAACCTTGGAAAAAAAGTATTACCCTTCTATAATGCACATACCTTTTTCATATGATGAATAGGCGGCCATCTTGTTTACTTGCGATTGTTTTGCGGATGTTCGATTGCACAACAGGTGGAAATGTTCTACTGCTTCCGAAAGTCAGGTGTAATGCAGCAATTATTTTCACATCTTAAATATCCATATGCATTTGCATTGTTACCTTGTTAAAAGCTGATAGTTTGAGTAATAATCTGAAACTACCAACACCTTCTTTGTTTTTCACAAGTCTCTTAACAAAGGGTATTTGAAGTACAAAATTACCATGAACCAAACAGCTCTGTCTAATACGAAACTAACCTGTCAAAATTTCGTAGGACTGAATATTGAAATTAATAAAATACTGTTTATTTATGTGCGGTCACAGTAATGACAATGCAAACTTGCATCTGTTTGTATGTTGTCAATTAATTATGTAAAGCACTGTACAGTACAGTACAGGATTTTCAAATGAAGTGTAAGAAAATGTTTACACCAATATGAAAAATGAAAAATAATTTTGTAAGCATTTATTGTACAAACCATGATAGAAATCACAAATAGACAACATTTTACAGGCAATCAAGCTTTAATATCAATTTTGCACATGAAATACCAATATGGCTTCTAGTGGGTGGGGTAATGTTTGGGAAAATACGGAAATATTGAGTTATCTTGTATTGTGCGCACCCCCTCTTTCAGAAACAAAATACAAGTTTAAAAAAATGCGCACAATACATGGCATTTTATAGTATGTAAATCTGAAAACATGTGACTTAGATTCATTGAAAAATCACCATTTCTCCCAGTACATCTTCTTTCATGTCTACAATCTGCTTATATTTGCAGCTTTGTCTTCATGCCCACTAAAATAGTTCCAATAGCATGTAATGGTCGTAAGATACAGTTGAAATCTATATGTCTCTATATATCACAAAGTTAAATTATAAAAAAGAAATGTATGAAAGATCGAAGAATAAAGGAAAAACTTATTTTTGATTTTGCTTGATACACATCCAGTTCCTCTCTGTCTATCTCTGTAACTCTCAGAAAAATGTATTTTTAACCCTTTCCCTCATATAGACTCATTTCGACGCACTAAATTGGTACCACATAAAGCTGATCAGAAGAAAACCACAGTTAAACCTTACCAAATTTGATTATAAAGTCCTCATTTCCAGACCACTGAGGAGCAGCGAACAGCATAAAACCTGATCAGCCTGTGAGTTACTCGCAGGCTGATCTGGTTTTATGCTGTTCGCATAGGTCTTTTCATGGTGTCCTCTATGAGGGAAAGGGTTAAACTGGATGCCATCAGAGGCTTGTCAGTTAACGTGACAGGAAGTTCTGTACAATGGCCATCGGTTGATTTACTGTTTCTTATTTTCTGGTGTAATGGAATATATACTATACCATTAAGCATCATAGCACTGGTTATTATCTTAAAAAATATCAGATGTCACTTCATCCTTTGTTGACATTTTCTGAGGTTAACATTCTATGCTATCATGTTAAGTGGAATTATGATACTTTTTGTGTCACCAGGTGTTAGCAGATCATTTGTCAGTCTTGTCACACTTTCTCCATCATTCTTCAGCAGGTGAAGCAACACTCTAGTTATGGTACACTTCTCAGACTTGACCAACATACTTGTGAATGGTGCTAATCACAGTTTTAGTAGCAGGATTAAGATCAGACTGATTCAAAATAGTAATAAAATGTTAAATACTGATGTCATTCATGTTAACCAACTGGGAGAATATGTGTAGAAAGATCACCATGTGCAAAATCTGTCACCTTTAGGGTCGCAATAAACAACTGAACTTTCAAATTTAGGAAGAAAATCATCAGCTGAGGCAGTCATGTCTCTACCTTAAGTTTTACTAATGCCTGATTGGTTCTCTGTGTTGAAACTTACCTGCTGTAAGTATATTTGAGCCAGGTCTGTAGATATATTGGTATTTAGATTAAATGATCAGATAAGAAATAGCTATCCTTGGAAGCCATGTGATCTTTTGGTGACTCTGATCTAGGTTGGTTCATGATACTGTTTGTGAGCAGTTAGCCTAGTCATTCAATTCCTAAAGAGTGGTTAGAGTGTCCACCAAAGAATCTGTAGGTTATGGGTGTGATCTCTGGTGGGGTACATACTGAAGTCATAAAATAAGACACTGGTATAGCTCCCTGTTTGGCGTCCGGCGTATAAGGGTAGTTCCAGGATTGGTTAGCCCGGTGTCAGGATAATGTGACTGGGTGTGGTATCATGCCACATGGTTACGGCATGATACTGCAGTGTGGCAGCTCTATATCTGTCTCAAGTAGACAAAAGTCTCCAAATGACTTAAAACCCAAGTGAACCAAACAAAATGGTGGGATTTACATTTCACTCAAAAGACTAATTTCTCAGGGATTTTGCATTTTCAAAAGTTTACAGATTGACAATAAGTCACATAGAAGCTCTTGCAGTTCTATAATTGTACCAGTTGCTGCTAGATTGATGTCAGCGTGTGTTTACAACATAATGTTTAGAAAGTCTAACAATAGAAAAGAAAGCGTCCCAGGACTCCTGCAAGTTGAGCATTGATTATTGCTTCTGGAGTATAAGAATTAATTAAACAGGTTGTTTGTTTAGCTTACTGCGTAGTTGTAATGTTGGTATACATATCAATTAAAGGCGAACTCGTAAACGGGCAATAGGGTTGTGTCAATGTACAGCAAGTGTTGAGAAATTGATGACTTACAATGTTGTTCGTTACAATAAGAGAAATTTAAATAAAATCAAGTGTTTGTAATTATTCATTCGTACTCTATGTTTGATATGTGACGTGATCATGGGTGGAGAGTAAAGAAATTCATTTGTCTTATGTTTTCAAGCAGGTGACAGTCATTATTGTCTAACAGTAGAAGTCACCTACACCACAGTATACCATCATCTTATGCTTCTCTCCACATATCATCTCATCTCACACACATATATCGTCATCGTCATCTCATCACCATCTAATCATCAATAATCATATCATCATCTATTTCATCTATCATCAAATCGTAAACTCGCCAATCAATTTCATTTCAGCAATCTTGAATATCATGACTTCATGCGATCCTCAATAATGAAAAATTACATCAATCAATCTTTGATATGATTCATTCATACTTCTTAATGATTGATATCACAGATATGACATAAATCAACATTTAACTTCATATTCTTTATGTTTTCAAGCATACATCATTATCGTCTTACACATGTAGAAGTCATAACACATACATCACCATATACCATCACATATCTCACATCATCATCATCATCATCATCATCATCATCATCATCACTCATCATCATCATCATCATCATCATCATCATCATCATCATCATCATCATCATCATCATCATCACAACACACATCATCATCATCATCATCATCATCATCATCATCATCATCATCATCAGGAGCAACTTAGTTGCTGAATGATACATACTCAGTACTAGAACACATGTGTAGGCAGGTATACTGACTTTCATCACCCGTTACCATGGCAACCTTACCACTGTTTTCGCCATGGCAATGAATGACATTTAGCTTGAGCATAAGAGATTTTCAATTTGACGCCTACTGAAGTTTGATCAAAGTAAATTAGTAGAGACTAACATGGATTTATTTCCATGATGAATTAATAAATTCCAATATGTCAAGAAGGATTGAGGAAATAAAGTTGATAATAAAGACTTCAATGTCTGTGAGAAATGATCAGCTGTTTACCTCCGTGAATATCATGATTGTCAGCTTCATCAAAACAGGTTTTGGAATGACTTAGTTTTCCATTTATTATCACATGTTGAGATGATCAGGAGAAACTATTAAAAATAGATTAAAAATATGGATAGATGTTGTAAAGGTTCATTCAATTTATGAAGGATGTTTTTAAGGAAATATTTATGACTTGGATGAGGTTAAGGTATTATAATTTCTGAATAGTCAGAATCCACCAAAAATAAATTTAGCAGTACTATATATTTATTTTGAAATTGGATCTAAGTAATTTTTAGTACCATTAAGATCGGATTTTAAGACTGGATATCAATAAATTTTTGTGTAAAAGCATAAATTATTTCACAAATTGTCAGAAGATGTTTATATTTTAATAAATTGTCATACTTTTTTTTATTTTATGGATGCTGAAACCATGAAGGAAATTTTTTTTTTTATGACCTTTTATGCTTGACGGGTTATATTATGGTATGACACATTATCCATCTGTCCGTCCCTTAGCAATTTCTTGTGCAGATATATCCTGTACTATTCAGTGGAATTTCTTCATACTTGCATGGAAGATTGATATGGATGTATAGTTGTGCATAAAAACAAGATAACTTGGATTGCATTGCTTGTTCTGGAGTATCGCCTTTGTTTATTTTCCTTAGCAAATTATTGGGCTGATGACTTCCCCTTTATTATTGCAAGAAATTAAGAGGATTGAAATTGATGTACAGATATGTATTAAGATGAGATTGAGAAACTTGGATTGCAATTTATTTGCTCTGGAGTTGTCACACAACTGTCCTTTCTTCATCCGACCTGAAGCATCTTTGAGGAGTTGCTATTTCTTTGATCATATATAATGCTTCGACTTGCCATGCTCTTGTTAAACATTTATCAGCATGTAAGTGAAAACATCTGTCACAGTTCATGAGTATTTCTCAGAAGCATGGAATAAACTGAAATGTCATAACAGAGCTATTGAAATAGACCAGGAATGATGATACCTGTTTCCTTTAAATATGAGAGTTGAAGCTGAAGCCATGGGTGGATTTAAGCAGTGGGAGGGAGCATCGTACCCTCCACCCCAAAAGTCGATGAAGATGTTTTTTTTTAATTTTTTTATATATATATTTTTTATATATATATATACATCAACAACATAATAATATTATGGACTTTCTATATGACATTCAGAATTGTGCATTTTGCTCCCCCACCCTTATGTTATTTTTTTTTGTTGTTGTTTAAATTTTCCAGTTTACGCCCCTTGTAACCCAAAGTCCTGTATCTGCACCTGGAAGTATCATCCGGTTTCCAACTAGGACATGGCAGTAACATTTCTGATTCAACGATGAGACTCCAGGAATGGAAAAACAATATTACTGATTTCTCAAGAACATAGAACTAGACTGTTAATTGCTTTGGCATGACTGTATCCATCTGATACATGGAATGTCTCTTGAGATCAAGCAGAGGTCTTTAATATGTGACACACACATACAGTCTCTCTTCTAGACATTTGAGGTGCTCAATCATGTATAAATGAGGCCTGCTTACTTTTCATATTATACCTTTTAAGGTAATACATTGTGATTATGTTCCATCAAGTGATCCTGGGAATTTTAAAGTAAATACAAGCCTATACAGACTTTGAGTGAAGAGTCGACAACTCCAAGTCAGTGGATGCTTGCATCTGCCCTGATCTTTTTAAGCATTTGGATGACCATGGTTATAATATAATGATGGATGGAATATCTTAAGTTGGCATAAGTATAAGGACAATTTGTTGTTTAGCAGTATTTAGAGGTGAGAATTTACATGCTCTTTGTGGGGGCTGCCGTGGCTGAGCGATTACAGTCGTGGACTACAAATCTCTCAGCACCTCACCCCTGTGGGTTCGAATCCTGGTAGGGACTTCGGATTTTTCATGTGAGGAAGCCTTCCAGCTGGCTTGCGGTAGGTCGGTGGTTCTACCCGGGTATCTCTGTGTACTCGGGGTCTTCCTCCACCTGTAATTAGCTGGACGTCGCTATATGATTGAAATACTATCGCAGCGACGGTAAACCCCAATACAACAACAACAACATGCTCTTTGTTGGACAATATTTATGTAATTTTATGATGTGGTCTATATATATTTGAATCTGTTTCATACTTATGTCTGATTGGTTGAATTCGTTTGTTTCATACTTATGTCTGATTGGTTGAATTCGTTTGTTTCATACTTATGTCTGATTGGTTGAATTTGTTGGTTTCATGCTTATGTCTGATTGGTTGAATTCGTTTGTTTCATACTTATGTCTGATTGGTTGAATTCGTTTGTTTCATACTTATGTCTGATTGGTTGAATTCGTTTGTTTCATACTTATGTCTGATTGGTTGAATTTGTTGGTTTCATACTTATGTCTGATTGGTTGAATTCGTTTGTTTCATACTTATGTCTGATTGGTTGAATTCGTTTGTTTCATACTTATGTCTGATTGGTTGAATTTGTTGGTTTCATACTTATGTCTGATTGGTTGAATTTGTTGGTTTCATGCTTATGTCTGATTGGTTGAATTTGTTGGTTTCATACTTATGTCTGATTGGTTGAATTTGTTGGTTTCATACTTATGTCTGATTGGTTGAATTTGTTTCGTACTTATGTCTGATTGGTTGAAATTGTTTTGAAGCACATTGCGAACACCCTCCACCCATTGCTGTCCATCTTCAACAGTTTGCTTCTAAATACGTCTTTTTTTCTGAAACCACTGAGAGGAAACTGAATAAACAGGAGAGAGATGATTTGTGGGTGGTTCTTCACAAAAATTGCTAAGATCAACTGGATTCATACATAACTCTGGCAGCCAAATTAATGTAATACAAATACTTTAAAGATCTTCTTTTCTGAAACCAATAATCAGAATTTATTCACATTTGGTACAAATTGATGTCACTAAAAAAAAAGGACTTAAGTTACCTTGTATAATCTATGATTATGAAAAAATTCCAATTTCTTCATCTCTCAAACCAATTGCTGAGTTGCATAGCTGATCACCTCATGGCCATATACCAGAACACCGAATCTTCAGTGGTAAAAAAGAGTTTCCCAGAGGGTGGATTAGTCTTATCATATGATCTTTAGAAAATTTCTAAATTCTTTTCTGAAACCAGTAGTCAAAATTTAAATTTACAACTGATCTCCTTATCTCTACTGTTACTGCTGCAGTGCTCAAAGTTCATTTGTCAAAACATGAGGCTTCTATAGCTAGTCATCCCAGGTAATTTGATGGTACCAGGTGAGTGATCTAGGGCCACAATGGCTCTCTTGTTTTGAGTAATTTAGGGATTTATGACTACAGATATAGTGCTGCCTCAGTGCAGTATAATGCTGCAGACAAGTGGCATGATACCATGCCCAGTCACATTATTCTGACTCTGGGCCAACCAGTCCTGGGACTTCCATATCTGGTTAACCCTTTACTTAACAAATGATAAACAGAGCAGACCCAGGTCAGGGTCTCCTCTGTCTGATACAATATTGTAGTTCATACATTATTGTAGCTCACATTGTGTGTGTCAAAGAACTCATGATTCCATTTACCATTTTAAGTGCACTTAATATTCATCAATTGATAAATTTATACATGAATATTCATGAGGTAAAGAGTTAATGTACCACAAGTAAGTGGAAGATATGCCTGTACTGTTTCTAATGTTTTATTATATGTGCCCTTGGATTTTAAAGTGCATACAAAGTCATAATAACACAGTGATTGTGGTCTAAACCTTAGCTACCATGTGGCAAATTTTAAAACTGTTCACACTAATTTACATGTAGAATTTTAGGGTCCATTATATACCTGGTTATAACTTCATTTAAATAATTTGCTCTTGTGTTGTAATGCAGTGCATTATAGTGATGGATCTGACCACTAGCTTGTAGATAGATGTATACTTGGAAACTTGAAAATCAGCTATTAAAGTGAAAGTATTGCATTGATTTATAACTATCTTGCAAGATGCATGACCTATGTGTATCATGCATGCATGTCCTGTCTACTCATTTCCTTGAATACTTTACATCAATGGATGTTGATCCCAATGTTCAGAGAAGCTAGGGTTGCTGGTATTGTTTCTTTGAGAAATCTAATTCCTTTCAAGTGAGACGGATCGGCAAGATAATATGGCTATAAATATTTAATATTTTCTGAGCATCCCCTGTAATGCTAGATTAGAGGCATGAATATGACACTATAATGATCATTCTGTTTTGCGTCTTTGTCCAAAGGAGAAATCTTCAAATGGTTATTGAAGCTTTACAGTATGAATTTGGAGGTGACTGCTCAACAATGTAATCATGACAGGCATTTGCTGCTGAGAGAATTGGGGCTATTGTGGGGGTGGGTGGAATTGAGGTTGTTGTTGGAGGAGTTAAGGCTATTGGGCTATTGTTAGGGGAGTTAGGGCTATTTTGGCGGAGTTATTGGGGAGTTAGGGCTATTATTGGGGGGGTTATTGGGGAGTTAGGGCTATTATTGGGGGGTTATTGGGGAGTAAGGGCTATTATTGGGGGAGTTATTGGGGAGTTAGGGCTATTATTGGGGGAGTTATTGGGGAGTTAGGGCTATTATTGGGGGAGTTATTGGGGAGTTAGGGCTATTATTGGGGGAGTTATTGGGGAGTTAGGGCTATTATTGGGGGAGTTATTGGGGAGTAAGGGCTATTATTGGGGGAGTTATTGGGGAGTTAGGGCTATTATTGGGGGAGTTATTGGGGAGTAAGGGCTATTATTAGGGGATTAGGGTTGTTGTCGGGGGAGTTTAGGGCTTTTGTTGGGGGGAGGATTAGAGGGAGTGTTTTGAGAGTTAGGGTATTTGTTGTTTGGTCTCCTTGTTTACATACTTCTAGTTAGGTATCCTTGGTGTTGATGTCATTCTGACCCTTAATTGTGTAGATTAATATTTACTTTATTCTGATGTCTTTTTAGCACTTAATTGTGAGTAGTTTCCTTGATCAAGATGTCATTATTATCCTTAATTGTGTAGTTTTCATGTCAAAATGGTCCCTAAATGTTGTTTCCTTGCTTTGTAGTCATCATGCATTAGTAATCTATTTGTGAAAAAAATCATATAATAGAAAACTGATTTTTGTTCCTTTCTTGCTGAGTCAGATGAAAACCAATCAATCAAAATTTTGTATCAAAATGTTCGTCTAGAAGCCAGACTGTGATATATTTCTGAAATAAATCTCAGAATCAGTAATAGAAGATACAGATTTGCACTCTTGCAATTGGCTGTTTTAGCTGACATTGCACCTCCGTGATACTGCTCTGCTTTCTGTTTGCTGCTATTTTTCCTTCATCTTATACAATAATGGTGTATCAAGCTGATCGGATCATCTACCCATTTATCTTTTCCTCTGATATCCATACAAGCATCCACGAGATAGGGATTCCTTCTAGGGATTCCTTCTAGCTTAAATATATAGAAAATTATTGTAGTCACATATAGATTTATGTATCAGACATGGGAATTTAGAGAATGCAAATTTCTGCGTCTGAAGTTGCTTACACAGAACTTAGATCAGAATCTCTTATCTTATAAAACCCGTGTCAAAATCTCACTTTGATTTTCTTAAAATGTTCAACAGAAAATATATTGCTGATTGAAAATAACACAGTTCACTGAGTATATACTTATTACTGATTTTGAAAATCATACAGTTAATTACTGGATAAAATATGTCCTTATTATGTACATTTTTAAGTTTTGATTGCAAAGTGAATTTTTAAAAAAAAATTCATAAGCTAATTATCATTCTTTATTTCAATCCTATACCCAGGTCAATTACCCAGGTTTGTTTCTTTGTGGCAACAGGAGTTTTTCACATATTTTTTTAACCCGGGTAGGTGTAAACTCACAATTGACACAAAAACCAAAATTTCTGTTGTATTTTTGAAATTGAATTATCATTCTTTTAAATTTAAAGTCTGGTCCCAATGGCTGTTATTTTGTTTAACAAGCTTCTACTGTACAACATATTGATTCCAAAAACTTTAATAAAGAAAAACTGCTCAGTTATTCTCAAGGTAAAACTTGCAGACATAGTAATAGAGTAAATACATGCACTGAGACATGCTAGTCTAATAATGTTTAACTGCAATAGTGTCTATACCTGAAAACAGACTTGCTCAGCTCTCCTGTTTTGAAAACCAGTGGGAGTACAATTGCCAGTCTTTAATGGAAATGATTTTGGTTTGGGATTTTAAACAAAAAGATAAATAGACTCATAGACACAAAAAATCACTAAACATCTAAAGAAAACAATCTTTGTATATGTAAATTCAGAAAAGTAATGTAAAATTTCATTCACAAATAGTGATTAGTTTGTTTAAAACAATGACATAGGTCTCATTTCTTCAAGTTTTATTTTAAGAGTAAGAAAGAAAGAGTTACTATGTAGGAATACATTCTTACAACTTAGATCATTTTTTTTTTTCATGAAAAAGTTATTGAAATGGGCCAAGATACTCCGGGAGAAGAGATTAAAGTGATGGAAAACTGCATTCTAGGGTACAGCTGGATCCCTGCATCACATGCTGTGACCAAAATGGGCTGTATACATATCGCACTGTGCAATGATGTCTTGGAAAATTATGCACAGTGGCTTATTAAAATTTTGTGAGGTTTCGAAAAGTTTCACATTGTTCTAAGAACACCGGTTTGTTCAGTTTTCGGAGTTATATGAGAGGTCACAAAGTGAATTTTTAAGTGTATAAATACATTTCTGCCATGATAATTATTTATAATATATAAAACAACAACAATATTTTATTTTTATAATACATTAATGCTTCCAGGAAATATAAAAAAAAACAAAAAAACAATATATACATTTTAGGTTATAATCATTATTAAATTTGACTGGTCCCAGCATACTTTGCTTTAATATACTTTATTTGCTTTCCCAAGAGTATTCCCAACTCTCTGACATTCCTGAAGTAATTAGTTAACACCAAGAAGCAATTAAGGTCAATACACTAAGCCATTAAGGGAAGTTCTAAGGACTGGTTGGCCCGGTGTCAGGATAATGTGATATGGTGTGGTATCATGCCACATGTCTACTGCTTGATAATACAGTATGGCTGTACCATATCTGTCTCAAGTAGACATAGGATCAAAATGACAGAAGAAATGTCAGTGGGATGTTAAACCAACAAACATCAGACTAGAATTTAGCAATTTAAGGTCCATACGATTTTCAGGAAGATCTTTAGAAGTACTTTCCGTAGTAAAAAAATGAGAGATAAGAAATCATCAGAACACAATTCAGCAGTATTGATTCATTGATAAATAATTTCTTCAAGAAACTAGTTTCAGATTCTTTGCTGTTCATTATGCTGAGATATTAGAAGGGAAAAAGACAAATTTAATGTTAACAATTTGTAAGATTTAATCAGCAATATTTCAAAACCCACACAACAATGTAGTTAATACATAGCCACTAAATTTTCAAAAACCTATTGAAGAAACCCAAACATTTGAAAATCAGACTTTTTTTTTGTGTGTAATTGTAATCAAATTGTCTTTATTGTTGTTTTAAAAGTGCAGAAGTGAGTGAGAGCGTTGTTTTCTCGCTGTTTGACATTTTGCCAGACTGGTACAACTTCAGTGTGGGATTGAGTAAGCCATCCCTGGAGACCATGTTTTCAGCCTAGGTTTGAAATTTGTCACTCTTCCTCTGCAAATGTTTTAAAGGTCAATTGTAAAATACTCAATTTTCAGTTGACTAAATTGTTACTTCAATCCTCCGATTGAAACAACTATCTTTACTTTATGGTTTTTAAGGTGTTATGGCATTTTGATTTAAAGTATTGAATTCATTTGTATTTCGCAGTTGATATTTATTTCAGTGAATTCATGGAATTTTGATGTCATCTTTAATTTTAATACTTTTAAGTCCTGTACAAAGTAAGGTCCATGCATAAAATAAACTTATGTACTTAAAATGGCTTCGTTGATGTTTCTCATGATTATTTTATCATAAAATATAACAGCAGGATAACTAATAAGAACAAAAACAATAACATGGTATAACCTGATATTGTTTATTATGGATTTGTAGTACAGCATACTATGTTAACCCTTTCCCTCATAGAGGACACCATGAAAAGACCTATGCGAACAGCATAAAACCAGATCAGGTTTTATGCTGTTCGCTGCTCCTCAGTGGTCTGGAAATGAGGACTTTATAATTAAATTTGGTATGGTTTAACTGTGGTTTTCTGCAGATCAGGCTTTATGTGGTACCTATTGAGTGCGTCAAAATGAGTCTATATGAGGGAAAGGGTTAAATGTCTCTCAGTTTATCAGTTTTTGGAGATTGTATACCAGTTTTACTTTTCGGTGATGGAAAAAAAACTCATGAAAACCTGTATGTTGTGGTATGAGGTGCAACCCCTGTGGAAACCTGAAAAAGGTGCCCCTAATCTGCCAATTAATTTGTATAAGGTTTTCACAATTTCTATGGCAACAATTTATATCTTGGTGGAGTAAAGTCCCTTGATATATCAGACTATCACAAGGTTTTGCCGTTTTTACTCTCTAGCTCCTTAGGCAGTGCAGTTAAAGAAGGCAATGTTTCTCAGGTGAGCGCCTTCAGGGCCATCTAGTCTCTCAGATATTGGTCTGAAACTTATCAGTATTTCATTTAATATAGTTTTATTCTCGTAAAACTCCTGGTTTTGACAAAAAGGTCCTTGTCAATTTAAGCAGAATATTTTTGGTATATCACCAGCCATATAACATCAAATTCATTAAAAATGTAATCAATAAAAAAATCAAGTGGCATAGTCTCTGAACAATTGAAATACTGTCCGTGGGATGTTAGCTCTTTCCCTCATAGAGGAAACCATGAAAAGACCTATGCTAACAACATAAAACCAGATCAGCCTGCGAGTAACTCGCAGGCTGATCAGGTTTTATGCTGTTCACTGCTCCTCAGTGGTCTGGAAATGAGGACTTTATAATTAAATTTGGTAAGGTTTAAATGTGGTTTTCTGCAGATCAGGCTTTATGTGGTACCTTTTGAGTGCGTCAAAATGAGTCTATATGAGAGAAAGGGTTAAATGAGTCTATATGAGGGAAAGGGTTAAAATGAGTCTATATGAGGGAAAGGGTTAAAATGAGTCTATATGGGTTAAAACCCAGTACACAATCACAAGTTCACTAAGTGCAAAGGGGTCAGTTTTACTACTGGAGGGCACAAATTTGAGCATACCCTTGTGACATTTTATCATAGTGTTGAAACAAAGTCTCTTGTATAAATAGACTGCAAATAACTGAAATATTTTTATTTTTTATTTTTTTTTGCCATCAGGAATTGCTTCAAAAGGCACCTCCTGGCAGTAACAAAAACACACCCTTATTGGATGGGTTAACCTTTCATCATGTGATGTCTGAAACTAGGTCAGTCCGCAATTAATCTGCAGTCATGAACAAACTGTTACAGTTCATGAAGTATTCATGAAATATTCATGATTAGTTCATGTTTATTATTTATGAATAAAATCATAAATTTGTCAGGAGGTAACACTGAAACTCAGAATTTCTTGCAGTCTGATCAGGCTTTTATTAGTAAACCATGGTGCAAAACGGCTTAGCCCTTTCCCTCATAGAGGAAACCATGAAAAGACCTATGTGAACAACATAAAACCAGATCAGCCTGCGAGTAACTCGCAGGCTGATCAGGTTTTATGCTGTTCGCTGCTCCTCAGTGGTCTGGAAATGAGGACTTTATAATTAAATTCGGTAAGGTTTGATTGACTGTGGTTTTCTGCAGATCAGGCTTAATGTGGTACCTATTGTGTGCGTCTATATGAGGGAAAGGGTTAACCAAGTGGAGAGGGTGTTACCTGGGGATGGAAAGTTACTGTGTTGCAGGACTCAAGATATCATAATGATTGGAAGGTTGGCTACAGGCGGGCTTAATGTCCTGGGGCATAGTATTGATCCAGATCTCATTCACCAGAATTGTTTCAATTGATGATGGCCCTTGCAGGCTCTCACTGTCACCGCTGCAAAGTGAAGAATGAATCCTCATTCTGAGAGAGCAGGTGTCAACTCCAATAAATGAAAAATACCAATGTAGAGTCCACAGGCTTGTCTTGTGTACAGGCTTTGTCCAATATAAGCGCTGATTGTTGCATCCGTCGTCGAGATAAATGTCAAAGAATCACCTCATAGGAAGACGGAAATAAGCCTGAAGAAAGGTCTCATACGTACTTGTCATTTGAACTTTCTTCTGCTCCATAGGATCGTACATTGTATAAAATATGTATTGTCGCAATACTGGGGGGAAATATCGAGGTTAGGATTGTTTTTTATATTTCTCCATGTATTTGTGAACATGTAAAAATTGTAGATCTATATTTAACATATGTCATTTAAATCTTATTTCGATCCCTTAGAATTTCATTGTAAATTTTAAATGATGCAAGAATTTTGTTGTTGGAATTGGGAATGAATAATAAGAAGTGGTTGTAAATTTCACAGGATTTGTCATAAATTTGGGATAACATTAACTTTCGGTTTTGTGATGGTAATAGAAAAACATTGTAGTGGGCGGTGTTGTGTCTTGTCCTGTACTAACAATTTTCAGGTTTTCCTTCTGCAAAATTTAAAACCTGTTTTGAATGTTACTTTGAAGACTTTCCAGATATAAACTTCCATTATGAGAGAAGATCAACTTGATATGTTGAAGTACAAGAATAGAAATTACCAAGGCCATTTTTTATGATTTTTTGTTTTATAGACTTTCATCTAACATAAATCCCCCTTGAAGTTGTTTTTTTTAAAATTTATTTTGAAAATTTACTTAATTTCTTTTTATTCCCTGACAGCTGTCATTTTGTAGCAGAGATTCTGGGAATAGATAATAGGATTGTATCAAATAGTTTAATTTTCCTTATTATACCAAAGACCTAAACCAACAGATTCGCTACTTAAATGAGTGCGTGAAGGAAATCTTGTCTGCTATCGGCGCGGCCGTGATATGTGAGAAAAATTCAGTGTGCTTGTACTTTTGAATTATGGAAGAAACTACTGCACTGAGTTGTGTAAACTGGTCGACAACTTTCTGGCTTTTTTTATCCATTAAGGTGTGTATGCAGCCGGGTAGCTCAGTTGGTAGAGTATTTGCCTTGCAAGCGATAGGCTCTGGGTTCGGTCCCTGTCAGGCTGCACATTTTTCTCACCCTGTGACATTTATTTATATTATATATATTCCAGAATACATCAATATATTCCCTTCAAATGCATTAAATTCTATTTATTGTTGGTTTGCTATCGCTTTACACTGAACTATCATTCTGGTGCGCACCTATGAGAATTCGCGCTGAGAATATACAATATTTCGCCAAGTAGCTTATCTCCTAGTTTAAACTTATTTATTTTACGTCGATTGGGAAACAACTTATACTTATCCTTCTCGACGGTTCCTGGGTTGGACCAGTACTTTGCGCACGGGAAGATCATGAAGAATTCTTGCCTCCAACGGGGTTCGAACCCACAACCTTCAGATCTGTAATCGGATACATTACCACTGGACCACGGCACCCTCAAATCTTGGTTTAGGTCTTTGATTATATCAAAAAGTTAAATCTCGAATGATAAAGTAGAATCAAATGTGTTATAGTAGTTAATGCAAATTAATAAACTGATAAAATATTGAATAATATTCATTTCCAGATTTCATATATCCAATGTCCATTGGTCAGTCTGTTGGCCTTGTGTTATCAATAATTATGCCCCCCTTCGAAGAAGAGGGGGTATATTGCTTTGCTCATGTCGGTCGGTCGGTCGGTCCGTAGGTCCGTCGGTCTGTCGGTAGACCAGACCTTGTCCGAGTGATAACTTAAGTTCTATTTGACCTTTAAGTCTCAAACTTCATGTGGTTGTTGCTCATGATTAGTAGATGACCCCTATTGATTTTGGTGTCATTACCTCAAAGGTCAAGGTCACAAGGTCACATGTTGTGTATGTATAATACCAGACCTTGTCCGAGTGATAACTTAAGTTCTATTTGACCTTTAAGTCTCAAACTTCTTGGTTGTTGCTCTGATTAGATTTCCGAGTGATAACTTAAGTTTATTTGACCTTTAAGTCTCAAACTTCTTGGTTGTTGCTCATGATTAGTAGATGACCCCTATTGATTTTGGTGTCATTACCTCAAAGGTCAAGGTCACATGTTGTGTATGTATAATACCAGACCTTGTCCGAGAGATAACTTAAGTCCTATTTGACCTTTAAGTCTCAAACTTCTTGTGGTTGTTGCTCATGATTAGTAGATGACCCCTATTGATTTTGGTGTCATTACCTCAAAGTTCAAGGTGACATGTTGTGTATGTATAATACCAGACCTTGTCCGAGGATAACTTAAGTTCTATTGACCTTTAAGTCTCAAACTTCTGTGGTTGTTGCTATGATTAGTAGATGACCCCTATCAATTTTGGTGTCAATACCTCAAAGGTCAAGGTCACAAGGTTGCATTTGTATATTTTCATTATATAAATGTCTTGCCCAAGTGATAACTTCTATTTTATTTTTACTCCTAAGGTCCTAACCTCATGTAGTTGTTGCTTATAAATGTAGAAAACCCTGTTTTCAAATTAAAAAGTTGGATTCTTATAAATATTTTGTACGATTTAAGCAGTGTCTGACTAATAACTCAAAATCTCATTGTGTCTGGTATTATTTCAGTAAATGTTTAGTTCCACATTTTAGCACATTATATTTTCACTCAAATTTTTGAAGTTTGAGAATTTTTTGTGACAAACCAACATTATGAAGGCAAACTCCTTGCATGTAATATAGCTATATACATATTATGGCATATGAGGGGGGCATATATGTTTCACAAACATTTCTTGTTATTCATGAATGGGTAGATAGGTTTAAATAAAATTTGGTTCACATGTTTATCTCAATGAAACGAAAGCCAAGTTTGACTTTTGATATAATCTGTTAGCTTTTTACACAGTTATGGCCCTTTTCATGTAGAGTTTGCTAAAAATACCTTTTCACAATCAGTAAGGCTGCATATTCTATATCAAAGTTCTTAGTGGAGGTTTTAATCACCTCCAATTATATTTTAAGTTTTTAGCTCACCTGAGCACTATGTAGTCAAGGTGAGCTTTTGTGATCACCCTGTGTCCGTCGTCATGCGTCGTCAACAATTTGCTTTAAACAACATCTCCTCTGAAACTGCTGGATAGAATTTTATTTAACTTGGCAGGGATGATCCTTGGGTGAACCTTCACAAAATTGCTCAAATATAAACTTGATCCATGTAGAACTCTGGTTGCCATGGCAATGGAAAGAAAAAAAATAAAATTTTTACAACTCATCTCCTTCAAAACTACTGGCCAGATATCAAAATGTTTTAGTACAGATGTTCCTTGGATAACCTTCTACAGTAAAAAAACATGGCCGCCAGGGGCAGGGCTACTTTGCCTTAAATGTATATAGTGAAAACTTTAAACGACATCTCTGAAACCACTGGACAGAATTTGATTAAACTTGGCAGGAATTGTCCTTGGGTGAACCTTCACAAAAGTTGCTAAAATAGACTTGATCTATGTAGAACTCTGGTTGCCATGGCAATGGAAAGAAAATAATGTATAGAACTTTAAAATCATCTCCTTCAAAACTACTGGCCAGATTTCAAAATGTACAGATGGTCCTTGGTTAACCCTATACTCAGGTGAGTGATCCAGGGCCTCTATGGCCCTCTTGTTTACAGGTTGCTTATGTTCTCTTAATAGCTCTTTGTATGACAATTTAAAGAGTAAGAGGGCTCAAAGATTAATTTTGCTTCATTTAGTCAATTTTTGAATGGCAAAGTCCACCATATCTTAGAGATAAGACATTTTGGGTCAAGTTTTATGAGTGTCTATTTTTAGCTCACCTTTTCCAAAGGTAAGCTATTGTGACCGATGAATGTCCAGCATCCTGTGTCAACATTTAACTTAAAGGATATTTCTTCCTGAACCACTGGGCCAATTTTCATAAAACTTTAATGGAATGTTCCTTGGTAATCTTCTAAGTTGTTCAAAGAATTTAATTTCATGCCAAAATTGGATTGCCATGGCAATTAAGGGGGGGGGGGGGATGTGAAAAAATCTTTTCATCCAAAAGTACTGACTGTATCGGTGGACTGTATCTTAAAATATTTCTGCACACATGTTTCTTTGATCACTCTTTACCAAGATTGTAAAAATATTTTGATCCATCAAAAAATATGGCTGGCAGGGCAGTTTTCCTTATAGAGTATTCCTTATGTGGTATAAATTTGAAAAATCTACCTTTCCAAAAGAACTTTTCCGAAAGAACTCATTGAGTTCTTTTTCTTACATGATGGACCATTGAGTTCTTTTTGCACAGATTTTTCATGGGTGAAGCGCTAACCAGATTGTAAAAATTTATTAGATCTGTTAAGAAACATGGCCGCCAGAGGGCAGAGCCCATTTTCCTTATATGGAAATAGAACAAATTTGAAAAATCTTGTTGTCCAAAAGTACTGGCTGGATTTCAAAGGTGTTGTTTTTTTTTAGCACAGATGTTTCTTGGGTCACTTTTTACCAAGACTGTCAAAATATTTTGGACCTGTCTAAAACTATGGCTGACAGGGGGCAGAGTCCATTTTCCATGCTATCATAAGATATTTGCTGTTTCATACCTGGTTCTCAGAAGAGCTATTCCAGCTCCTTCATGGCCCTCTTGTTGTTTGTTGCATTTTTAGCTCACCTGAGCACAAAGTGCTCAAGGTGAGCTTTTGTGATCGCCCTTCGTCCGGCGTCCGTCGTCGTGCGTCGTGCGTCGTCCGTCGTGCGTCGTGCGTCGTCCGTCGTCAACAATTTGCTTTAAACGACATCTCCTCTGAAACCACTGGACAGAATTTAATGAAACTTGGCAGGAATGTTCCTTGGGTGAGGCTCTACAAAAGTTGCTAAAACAAAGTTGATCCATGAAGAACTCTGGTTGCCATGGCAACAAAAAGAAAAATAATTTGAAAACTTTAAAAATCATCTCCTTCAAAACTACTGGCCAGATTTCAAAATAATTTGGTACAGATGTTCCTTGGGTCAACCTCTACCAAAGTTGCTAAAATTATTCCGATCCGTAAAAAAACATGGCCGCCAGGGGCGGGGCTTATTTGCCTTATATGTATATAGAGAAACCTTTAAACAACATCTCCTCTGAAACCACTGGACAGAATTTGATTAAACTTGTCAGGGATGATCCTTGGGTCAACCTTCACAAAAGTTGCTAAAATAAACTTGATCCATGTAGAACTCTGGTTGCCATGGCAACAAAAAGAAAAAAAATGAAAACTTTAAAAATCATCTCTTCAAAACTACTGGCCAGATTTAAAATAAATTGGTACAGATGTTCCTTGGTCAACCTCTACCAAAGTTGCTAAAATTATTCCGATCCGTAAAAAAACATGGCCGCCAGGGGCGGGCTTATTTGCCTTATATGTATATAGAGAACCCTTTAAACAACATCTTCTCTGAAACCACTGGACAGAATTTAATGAAACTTGGCAGGATGTTCCTTGGGTAACCTACAAAAGTTGCTAAAAAAGTTGATCCATGAAGAACTCTGGTTGCCATGGCAACAAAAAGAAAAAAATTGAAAACTTTAAAAATCATCTCCTTCAAAACTACTGGCCAGATTTCAAAATAATTGGTACAGATGTTCCTTGGGTCAACCTCTACCAAAGTTGCTAAAATTATTCCGATCCGTAAAAAAACATGGCCGCCAGGGCGGGGCTTATTTGCCTTATATGTATATAGAGAAACCTTTAAACAACATCTTCTCTGAAACCACTGGACAGAATTTGATTAAACTTGGCAGGGATGATCCTTGGGTCAACCTTCACAAAAGTTGCTAAAATAAACTTGATCCATGTAGAACTCTGGTTGCCATGGCAACAAAAAGAAAAAAAAATGAAAACTTTAAAAATCATCTTCTTCAAAACTACTGGCCAGATTTTAAAATAAATTGGTACAGATGTTCCTTGGGTCAACCTCTACCAAAGTTGCTAAAATTATTCCGATCCATAAAAAAACATGGCCGCCAGGGTGGGGCTTATTTGCCTTATTTGTATATAGGGAAAACTTTAAACAACATCTCCTCTGAAACCACTGGACAGAATTTGATTAAACTTGGCAGGGATGATCCTTGGGTCAACCTCCACAAAAGTTGTTAAAATAAACTTGATCCATGAGAACTCTGGTTGCCATGGCAATAAAAAGAAAAAAAATATGAAAACTTTAAAAATCATCTTCTTCAAAACTACAGGCCAGATTTTAAAATAAATTGGTACAGGTGTTCCTTGGGTCAACCTCTACCAAAGTTGCTAAAATTATTCCGATCCGTAAAAAAACATGGCCGCCAGGGGCGGGGCTTATTTGCCTTATATGTATATAGGGAAACCTTAAACAACATCTCCTCTGAAACCACTGGACAGAATTTGATTAAACTTGGCAGGAATGATCCTTGGGTCAACCTTCACAAAAGTTGCTAAAATAAACTTGATCCATGTAGAACTCTGGTTGCCATGGCAACAAAAAGAAAAAAAATGAAATCTTTAAAAATCATCTCTTCAAAACTACTGGCCAGATTTTAAAATAAATTGGTACAGATGTTCCTTGGGTCAACCTCTACCAAAGTTGCTAAAATTATTCCGATCCGTAAAAAAACATGGCCGCCAGGGGCGGGGCTTATTTGCCTTATATGTATATAGAGAAACCTTTAAACAACATCTTCTCTGAAACCACTGGACAGAATTTGATTAAACTTGGCAGGGATGATCCTTGGGTCAACCTTCACAAAAGTTGCTAAAATAAACTTGATCCATGTAGAACTCTGGTTGCCATGGCAACAAAAAGAAAAAAAAATGAAAACTTTAAAAATCATCTTCTTCAAAACTACTGGCCAGATTTTAAAATAAATTGGTACAGATGTTCCTTGGGTCAACCTCTACCAAAGTTGCTAAAATTATTCCGATCCGTAAAAAAACATGGCCCATATGTATATAGAGAAACCTTTAAACAACATCTTCTCTGAAACCACTGGACAGAATTTAATGAAACTTGGCAGGAATGTTCCTTGGGTGAGGCTCTACAAAAGTTGCTAAAACAAAGTTGATCCATGAAGAACTCTGGTTGCCATTGAAAACTTTAAAAATCATCTTCTTCAAAACTACTGGCCAGATTTTAAAATAAATTGGTACAGATGTTCCTTGGGTCAACCTCTACCAAAGTTGCTAAAATTATTCCGATCCATAAAAAAACATGGCCGCCAGGGGTGGGGCTTATTTGCCTTATTTGTATATAGGGAAAACTTTAAACAACATCTCCTCTGAAACCACTGGACAGAATTTGATTAAACTTGGCAGGGATGATCCTTGGGTCAACCTCCACAAAAGTTGTTAAAATAAACTTGATCCATGAAGAACTCTGGTTGCCATGGCAATAAAAAGAAAAAAAATATGAAAACTTTAAAAATCATCTTCTTCAAAACTACAGGCCAGATTTTAAAATAAATTGGTACAGGTGTTCCTTGGGTCAACCTCTACCAAAGTTGCTAAAATTTTCCGATCCGTAAAAAACATGGCCGCCAGGGGCGGGGCTTATTTGCCTTGTATGTATATAGGGAAAACTTTAATCAACATTTCCTCTGAAACCACTGGAAAGAATTTGATTAAATTTGGCAGGAATGATCCTTAGGTCAACCTTCACAAAAGTTCCTAAAATAAACTTGATCCATATAGAACTCTTGTTGCCATGGCAACAAAAAGAAAAAAAAAATGAAAACTTTAAAAATCATCTTCTTCAAAACTACTGGCCAGATTTTAAAATAAATTGGTACAGATGTTCCTTGGGTCAACCTATTTATCTCAGGTGAGCGATTTAGGGCCATCATGGGCCTCTTGTTTATTTTAGGTTCAAGACCCTAATTTACTGTATTCAGATTGGATTTAAAACTAGGCTTTCACCCCAACCCTCTTGAAATTGACAAGATGTTTCTACTTGCTGAACGATGTGTTCAAATCAAGAACAGGCATTTTCTCGTTATGTTAATTTTCTTTATTGACATGGTTTCCGTATTCAGAGAATGAAAGTCAGCACAATTTCCTATCACCGCGCCTTTGCATAATTTGACAACCAATTTTGTCAGTTTCTCCTTTTAAGAGCCGCAACATTGCATGACCAGACACTGTTGTAAATGCTGTTTTGATATTTTTCACATAACACTCCTAAGTGAATTGAAGTTTCTCGTAAGTTTTCTGACATTTTCATGGTTATTGCCGTGGTATTTTGATTGTTTTGCAAATTATTTTGAGGAATTGATTGTTTTGCAAATTATTTTGAGGAATTGATTGTTTTGCAACTCGGGAGTAGTTTGAACAATTACATCTATTGCATCTTTCTTACAATATCTCATTCACAGCAGCCATTGAATTTAAGATTTTAAGTGAACAAAAAATAAATATCCTACGCCTTATTAATATCTATATAGGGACCACATACCAGACCATCTGAGCCATCAAGAGTGATTCTGCAGTGACTGGCAGCACTGTATCTGTCTCAAGTAGAAATTGTCTCCAAATGACTAAAATACAGTCCGTGGGTAATAACGCATTCTGCTATTCCTGTTACACAAAATATTCAAGCACAAGTTGGTATAAATCATCACTTTAACCCTTTCCCTCATATAGACTCATTTTGACGCACTCAATAGGTACCACATAAAGCCTGATCTGCAGAAAATCACAGTTAAACCTTACCAAATTTAATTACAAAATCCTCATTTCCAGACCACTGAGGAGCAGTGAACAGCATAAAACCTGATCAGCCTGCGAGTAACTCGCAGGCTGATCTGGTTTTATGCTGTTCGCATAGGTCCTTTCATGGTGTCCTCTATGAGGGAAAGGGTTAATAACAAACAGTATTTGTTAAGAAATGAAATACAGTCCACATTGTAATCACACGGATTAAACAACTTTTTTGATTAAACAACCATTATAAATCAGCCTTAAGATTTATTGAATCTCATTAAACAACTTTTTCTTTTTGTGACTAGAGACCACATAATCCAAGTCCCATCAAGTTAGATTATTTTTTTTAAAAATTAAAAAATAATGTTTACTGTCACCAATATTTTCTCCTGAAACCAGCTTGTTTTGATCAGGCGTGACTATATATACATGTATGACTCACTTCTAAAAAGATGTTCCCATTTCAGCAGTTAACTTAACCCTTTCCCTCATATAGACTCATTTTGACGCACTCAATAGGTACCACTTAAAGCCTGATCTGCAGAAAACCACAGTTAAACCTTACCAAATTTAATTACAAAATCCTCATTTCCAGACCACTGAGGAGCAGTGAACAGCATAAAACCTGATCAGCCTGCAAGTTTCTCGCAGGCTGATCTGGTTTTATGCTGTTCGCATAGGTCTTTTCATGGTGTCCTCTATGAGGGAAGGGGTTAACATAACAAATGCTTCTGAGTCAATCAATTTCTGGATGCAGTTTGTACTAATTGTTACTTGTATTATTCGCAAGTACTTACATTGCGTCTTTAGAACTATATACATGCCTAGGGTGCACAGGACATAAGTTTATGATGCTTTGTGGGATTTATGATGGACAGAGACATGAGGAAAGCTAAATCATTGCTGAATTATGATGTTTCTCGATAATGGATCCGCCACTTAAATTGTCAAATGTCATGCTGTGTTTTTCCACCAACACCACATGCAAACTTCAGCCAATTGACCAACATTAGATCATTACTTTTGAAAGAAACAACAAAAAATAAACATATTGAAGTTCATTGGTATATAACAAAAAAAAACAACAACAACAAACAAACAGAATGTACACTTTGCAATTTGTATTCTATTCGATCATGTTTGAAATATAATTATATGTCATGATACAGTTTAGCTTACTGTGTGTGCATATTTTATTTGTTTGGATTTCCAAAAACCTTTAAAGAGATCACACTCACTCAGCCCATCACCGTGTGGGTTCGAATCCCGGCAGGGTCATTCAGATTTTCATGTGAGGAAGCCTTCCACCTGGCTTGCGGTATGTCGGTGGTTCTACCCGGATGCCTCCGTGCATTTGGGGTCTTCCCCCATCTGTAATTAGCTGGACGTCGCTATATGACTGAAATACTGTCGAAGCGACGGTAAACTCAATTAGCCAAATAGCACAAAGAGATAATTTCATGAACAGAGCACCTTTTGTCAGTCCCTGTAACAATCTCTTTATACAGCATTCAGTATGACTGGTGGAATTCTAGACTCATATGTAAGACTTTCATTGCTATGATAATTGTGTGGCATTAAAGGCACATCTGAATTTTGAATGGTGAATGAAACTCAAGACACTTCAGCGAGACAACCAGCCAGCGACTGATAACATCCAGTTGTAGTTATAGTGTTGCAGGTTTGCGCAGTGTTTGAAGGGCCTGGCGTGCATCAGGCTTGATCTGACGTGGCAGAGAGTTACAGATCCATCAGATGTTCAGTAACAATCGTTCCAGAGTAAATATTTATGAAGATTTCACTGCATGCCATGCAATAAATCGGAAGATTAGAGCGTCCTGAAGTGGTAGGATGCAGCAACGCTGTATACCCCATAATGTCTTTCACCATGGAGATGATGCGCTGCAATTCTTCATCAGAATTATGTGGAACCATTGCGTTTAAGGAGGATTTTTTATTAATTTTTATCACGCATGTTTTCTAATTCATGAGTAAACATCTGTTGGCCTTTACAATAAAATCTGATGGGGCCTGAAATTCATACTTATCAGATTGACCACTATTTGGAGGCTTCAGTGTTTGTTATTAATTTTGGTATTTGAATTATTGTCTTTTTTTCCTTTTTTTAATATGCATGAAGCTCAAGTTTTTCTCTTCTTTCTTTATTTGATTGACAAAGAAAAAAATACCAATTTGAATTCATGGAAGAGGAAGTAACACCGGACACTTTATCACTGAATCATGACCTTTTTCCCAGTATTTAAAACTTTTTTCCCAAACTTGTAAATGATATGTAGAACAAGTCATTTTCAAGCTTTTCATGTTAAATGTTTGTACAAAGGAATCTTTAATAAGTATTCAGGATATGAATGAATGGTGATATTCGATTTAGTTTTTTTTTTTTTATGTCATATAAACCATGTGTTCTTTTGTGTAAACCAGGTCAACCATTGACTACCTATAATCCCAGTGTAGCTATTGGATAGTCTGTTAGTCAGTTTGAATACATCTGTAAACACTTGAAGTCCCGTTTACCATAAAAATAGAAATTTTGCTATGATTAGCATCATGTTCTTCTGTGAACACTGGAAGGATCCATCGTCATTTTTTTTTTTTTTTTATGATCAGGATCTTGATTGAGCATGCTATTTTGATATTGTCAGTCCAAGTCCTTCAAATGGTTCTTCACTGTTTTGAATGATATATTTACATCCCCAGGTGTTCAAATATTAACAGGAACTAGTTTGTTGCATCCTAAAATAGAATTTCATGCTGATGTTTGTCATTAGATATGTATTGAAATAGCTGAGGGGATGTGATATATGGCGTCACAGGTGGGCTATTGTTGTATTAAAGTGTTTTGTTCCCAGGTGACATATTTACATGAGTCAGTCAAAGTGAAATCCTAATGAATGTATTAAAGTTTAACCGAATCGGTTTCATCATCATAATTATGTGAATATTTGTAGAGCCCTTGAACTGTTTATACAAATATTTACTTGTTTCTAGGGCTGAAATTGTTTTCAACTTTTCAGCATATAAAAAATTAAATTTTTGGAAATTAAGAAAATATAAATAAAAACAATATCAAGACATTTTGAAATCATACAGCAAAAATGTTTGTTTTGGAAGTCCTTGAGATTCAAGCTTAAAATTTGAAAAAAATACAGAGAAAACTTTCTTGGATTTCTTTTTTGTAAGAATATGGTTGCTTAACTGATAGGAGAATATGAAAGCTAGTTCAGTCACCCTTGCATTGGCATTGGCATTGCAGCTTTTTGTTTAAAGTTTTGTACGCAAGCTTCTGTCCAGTTTAAATCTCATTTACCATTTATGGTATTGACTTGAAAATTAATAAATATATTTAGGGGCATCAGACAACCAAGGTAGACAACTCTTGATTGAATTTGATATAATTTATGGCCGCTTTTTAACTTAAAAAAGTTTAATTTCGGTAAAAGTTTTGCACCCATGCAAGGTACTTTTATGCCTATATCTCATTATCCAGGCATAGCATTGATTTGAAACATCTTTAACATGTTTAGCGGGTATCAAAGTGTCAAGGAAGATAACTCTTGGTGGAATATGTTACAAATAATGGCACCCTTTTTAACATTGAAATTTTGGTTAATGTTTTGCATGCAAGGAATTTCAAGAATTGATTTGTTCAGTTGTATCATATAATAAAGACAGATAGTTTTTGACAGAATATAATGCAGATTATGGACATTTTTTGACTTTTTGGTTAATTTTTTCATCATAAATAGAAAATTTGATTAAAGTTTTGCAATCAAGCTACGTCTATATCTCAGAAATCATTCATGGTATTGTCTTGAAAGTTTATGAGTGTGTTCATGGGCATCAGAAAACCGAGGAGGATAACTCTGGATTAAATTGAAAACAAATTATGGCCCTTTTCTAATATAGATACTTTGGTTAAAGTTTTACATGTGTAGTGTTATTATGCTTAAGTCTCAGTAACTAGGAATGGGATTGATTTTAGACTTCATAAACATATTCAGGGGTATCAGACTATCAAGGTAGATAATTTTTGACTATTATTATATACAGGGTATGTGAAGGACAAGAATTGACCAACAAGCATTTTGAATAGTTAAGTGTGGTGTCTTGTGGACAGTTTTATGTTTTACATGTGGCAGTACATACTTACAGATCTTTGGTGGAAATATTATTGTGAAATATCAAAGCTGTGTTATTTCCTTTCCAGCTCCATCATAGGTAAAGAACATCTCCATTGTAAAATTAAGAACAATAAATGCAAAAATCAGCAATTAAGAATATATTGCACTTTCAGTCTCAAGCAGTGATGTCAGAATTATAAACTTGCATTTGTTGTTGTGAGATCAGTATGAGTACCTGTTGTATATTGTTGTTTTGGACGTCACCAGGAAAGTAACTTAATGTCATTAATGATCTATAATTGAACAAAATGTGCATTCTTGGGTATTGTTAGGATAGTTATAATACTATTATGTAGTCTCACTGTGTTTTGGTAAGACATCATTGTTCAGGTGTAAAACAATTTTTCATGTCAAAGTGTTTGATCATTTCATCTCACTCGCATATAGTATCAAACATGATGAATTATTGAAAACAAGAAATATTAAAAAAAATATACATTAGATGTTGATAGTGATAAAATTAATGGATAATATGAACTGGTAATTTGATGTACTCATAATTCTGAAGTGTTCCAAATTAATATAAAGATAAAACATCTACTCTATCACATCAGAGAGGCAAACACAGACTATATAACAGCCCTCAGTCAAACAGACTGTAATAGTTACTTTTCAGTTGTGAAGATGTTTATAACATTCAGCCCAAAACAGGTTTCAACATGCTTCTACGTATAATGCTTTGATCATACAACTATATGTTGAACAAAGAAACAGTAAGTCATTCAGGATACCTTATTTTGACGCACACCATTATATAAACATCCATTCAAATGTGATTCAAGTTGCAATTTGTTTGTAATGGAATTGACTTGCACTGTATAATCATGATTTTTTTCTTAATTGCGTTCCCAATTAAGGACAGTTTTGTTGGTGCATGATATTTGTGTTGTCAGGTTCTAAAGAACTAAATGAGTTATTATAAATAATCTCCATGAAATTGATGATTTTTTGCCCCCCCCCCCCCCCCCCCCCCCCCCCCCCCCAAAAAAAAAACAAAAAAACAACAACAACACAACACAACAACAACAAAAAAAAAAACAACAAAAAAAACTGATTATATAATAAGGAGAAAAAAGAAAATACCTTTAGGAAGTGTAGGGGCAGACTGAACTGGTCGTCATGTTAGTGTGTTCTCATTATGCTTCTACATTTATCTGGAGAAACAGGAGGGAGAAGGTTCTGGAAATAATTAAGATTTAAATTTTCATGTAAGCAGAAATTTGTAGAGTCATAAAACACCCACTGACTTCGTATACCTGCCATATTTGCTGAAGTGGAAAGTGTGTTAATTTGAAAGGCAAGGAAATTCTCTGGTAACCAAGGCTGGTTCCATATTTGGCACTGGAATGGTAAACATCAGACTGTGTCTCAGTGTTTTGCAGTGGTTTATGGTGTGACTGACGTACAAATATACATGGGTGCAAACCAGTCTGTGAATCTGCATTTTGACTGCTTGAAGGTATAAGAATTTTGCATATGTGCCAGACTGGTGTACATATTAAATCAGTGTCAAAATGGGGGGCTCTTGGTAATTTAAACTCAATAATTGCAAAAGTATATCTCTTTATCAGAAATTATCACACCACTGGCCTTATAGTTTAATAGGTAGCATTGTATCTGTCTCACATAAACAAATTCTACAAATGACTGAAATAATGTTGGTGGGATGTTAAACCCAAGGGAAGAATCAGTGTCATAACTGTATCATTCTATATAAAGGAAATAATTATCACAGCTTGTAATAATTGTGTCTAAATGTAGCCCTGAAATGTTGTCAGATGCAAAAATGTGTGCAGCCCTGATCATTGCTGTAAATCATTAACCCTTTCTCTCATAGAGAAAACCATGAAAAGACCTATGCGAACAACATAAAACCAGATCAGCCTGCGAGTAACTCGCAGGCTGATCAGGTTTTATGCTGTTCGCTGCTCCTCAGTGGTATGGAAATGAGGATTTTATAATTAAATTTGGTAAGGTTTAACTGTGGTTTTCTGCAGATCAGGCTTTATGTGGTACCTATTGAGTGCGTCAAAATGAATCTATATGAGGGAAAGGGTTAAGATGGAAAACACTTGATATTTCAAAACTTGAGTCTGAGTCTAGAATAAATATTCTGGAGACTGATGAATATTGACCCATCACATGTTGTACACTGATGTTTTGTGATCCATAAAGCATGGCTAGGGCACGTTCAAGTATCAGAATGGGGTGAGTGAAAACAAAGTTCCTTTGAAATTTTTTATTTGTGGTATTGATACATTCAAATTTTGGCGCACATTTTAACCGAAAATGATTTATTCTGCTAGGGACAGTATAGCAATTGGAAACATACCATGACATGACAGTGATATAGAATGAGACGTAAGGATTGTTTTGACCATGGCCGCCCAAGAGTTTAAGGCTGTGATTAAGTGTTTCATTCCTCTCTATACTGCTAAAAGTTCACCTTAGTTTTGTGGTGTATATTTTAGGGTTTAGATATTTTAATTTAGAATTTCAAGTTTGGAAATCCAGCAAAACTATGAATCTCATTGTAGAAACATGTTGGAAATACCCAAATTAAAGGTGATAATTAAATTTAGGAACAAGATGGAAAACACCAGGATGAAACAATGAAAACACTTCACAGAATAATCTCAATCCCACACTTATGCTGTTGTCAAGTTTTGATATTATTTGTCCCATAGGATTTATTGGAATCATAGCCTTAAGGTAATCCATTTATCATTAAATTTTTAATCATGGTCCTTCATAGGCTTGAAAAGACTTCAGTGCAGATGCAAGCATCCATTGACTTGGAGTTATAAGCTCTTTTGCTCAAAGTCTATTATAGGCTTGCATTTACAGTAAAATTCCCATGATCACTTGATGGAGCATGATCACAATTTAATGATGGATGGATTACCTTAATTAAAAAAAACAACACACACACAAACACTATGGTTCACAAGATCAGGTAGACATTTTGTCAAGATTAATGACAACATCATTTTATGCATGATGCTTTCACAAGAATTCCTCACAGGAAGTGATGTGCAGCAGGGGACAGTTAGTCATGGATTGATTGGGTTACCTAGCTATATATCAAACAGTTTATAAAGCATTTATTGATCTGCATCGCTCTGCTTAGTCTATTCTAGTCTAGTTCCATCAATTAACATGACGTCAAAACGTCGCGAAATAAATATGTATATCGGTTAACCAGTGAAATTAAAGCTGTACAAACATCTGAAAAACAAATGCATGTGAACCTTGCTTTCAATAGTTAACCCTTTCCCACATATAGACTCATTTTGACGCACTCAATAGGTACCACATAAAGCCTGATCTGCAGAAAATCACAGTTAAACCTTACCAAATTTAATTACAAAATCCTCATTTCCAGACCACTGAGGAGCAGCGAACAGCATAAAACCTGATCAGCCTGTGAGTTACTCGCAGGCTGATCTGGTTTTATGCTGTTCACATAGGTCTTTTCATGGTATCCTCTATGAGGGAAAGGGTTAAGTAGATCACAAAATAAAGCTGAAGGGTCAAACATTGTGCTTTGTTATTTTAGAATACACATTGTAATGAACTGTGTTATTTTGGAATCCATTTTATAATGGAAATTATTATATTAGAATCAATGTTGTAATGGTATGAAACACATTGAAATGGATGGCATTATACTGGAAACCGTAGTGTAATGGAGTGTGTTATAGGAAACAATATTTTAATGGAGTGTGTTTTAGGAAACAACATCATAATGGAGTGTGTTATAGGAAACAACATTATAATGGAGTGTGTTATAGGAAACAACATTTTAATGGAGTGTGTTATAGGAAACAACATTATAATGGAGTGTGTTATAGGAAACAACATCATAATGGAGTGTGTTATAGGAAACAACATTATAATGGAGTGTGTTATAGGAAACAACATTATAATGGAGTGTGTTATAGGAAACAACATTATAATGGAGTTTGTTATAGAAAACAACATTATAATGGAGTGTGTTATAGGAAACAACATTATAATGAAGTTTGTTATAGAAAACAACATTATAATGGAGTGTGTTATAGGAAACAACATTATAATGGAGTTTGTTATAGAAAACAACATTATAATGGAGTGTGTTATAGGAAACAACATTATAATGGAGTTTGTTATAGGAAACAACATTATAATGGAGTGTGTTATAGGAAACAACATTATAATGGAGTTTGTTATAGAAAACAACATTATAATGGAGTGTGTTATAGGAAACAGTGTTATAATGAAGTGTTATAGGAAACAACATTATAATGGAGTGTGTTATAGAAAACAACATTATGATGGAGTGTGTTATAGGAAACAGCATTTTAATGGAGTGTGTTATAGGAAACTACATTATAATGAAGTTTGTTATAGGAAACAACATTTTAATGGAGTGTGTTATAGGAAACAACATTATAATTGAGTGTGTTATAGGAAACAATATTATATTGGAGAGTGTTTTAGGAAACAACATTATAATGGAGTATGTTATAGGAAACAACATTATAATGGAGTTTATTTGAAATCCACATTTTAATTGAATGTATAATTTTGGAATCCACATTGTGATGGAGACCAAGCATTTACATATATATTGGAATCCATTGATATTGGAACCACTTTTAACCCTTTCCCTCATGTAGACTCATTTTGGCGCACTCAGTAGGTACCACATAAAGCCTGATCTGCAGAAAACCAAACTCAAACCTTACCAAATTTAATTGTAAAATCCTCATTACCAGACCACTGAGGAGCAGTGAACAGCATAAAACCTGATCAGCCTGCAAGTTACTCGCAGGCTGATCTCGTTTTATGCTGTTCGCATAAGTCTTTTCATGGTGTCCTCTATGAGGGAAAGGGTTAAATGGACTGTTATGTTGGCTCTGCATTATAAAGCATGCTGATCAGGTTGCATACTGAGCTGCTCATAGATTTTTAAATACAATGAAGCTAACACTGTCCAATCTGATTATAGACATAAATATTCATGGACACTTTCGATTCTTTGCTAAACAATTCAGGATGACAAATCTCATATTTACTCAGAACATTGATCATCTTTTTTGAACAATGATTCAGCTTTTTCATACATAACAAAAGACTGAAAAAAAAGAAGACAGAAACTTTCAGCACTGGTTGTTGATCATAAACCACTGATTCAAACCATTGTGAGCTTTGATGAAATCTATGGTGAAATCAATGAAGCCAGTGCATCAAATGTTATCAACCATCTTGTCCAGGGTTGGCCTATCAAACATGCATTTGTTCCTGCTTCAGATGGTGTTCAAACACAAGGGCAGCCCTGTGTGTGTTCAGATATTGACTGACTGTATGCTTGCTAAAATGTTGTAATAATTGTAGTAGTAATTAATTATTAATTAATATTGTTAACGAGACAGTGAATGGTTTTCACTTTCATGAAGCAAACAGTGATTAATCCTGGTCAGTTTGAAAGGTTATAAAAAAGACATGTAAGGATCACCTGCTATAATGTTCTGTCTTTGGTATTTCAGAAAAGAGGGGTTTGGTTACTATAGTAACCACATTTACATGTAAATTAAGTAGCTGACATGTACTTTTTAATCATTATCCCCCTACATGTAGGTTGAAGAAAGGGGTATCCCTCAAAGTATGAAATAGGAAATACTAGGAGTGTGTCTATCACTTTGTAAACACAAAAAAATGTTGTAAGTATGAAAATCAGAATTCTTCAAATAATCTTGCCTACATATGAAAAATGGAGAAGTAGGAAGTAAGCAGAGAATTATCCAAGTTATATGATTGTTGTTTTTCTAATTACGTTGTATTCATGAAGGATTCTAAATTTACTTGTAGTTGCATACGTTACATGCCATATATTAAACAATTCAAAAGGCCCTGAAAAACAAAAGATGATTGAGAGGAATTATTAGCCAGGAATAAATATCAAGAGGGTTTATTTAGGGTGGTAGTGCATCATCAGCCATTGTGAAGCTTAAGTCTGAGCATATATTGGATACTTAGTCAGAGAAGTTACATGTAGCATCGTGGCCCAGTCTGATGTTTTGTGCTGCGGAAGATATTGGCTGTCATCTACCGCCATGTGTCAGTCAGATTTAGCTGTGTGCTTTAACGTTACTTACATATTTAATCCTTTTCATCTCCGTTCAGAGCAATTAAGAGTTGTCGCAAAAGTTCTTCATCGGAGCAAGGACATCCTCGTTCTGAACAACTTGGTCTCCAGGGTTTGTTTCCAAACATAGTCCAGTACGGGCATTCACGGCTGTATTCAGTGGTTGTAGGTTCAAACACTTTTTTTATCAAGAATCTCTCTATGACCCTTCCACAAAGTTCTGGTTCAACCCAGGAACCATTGAGGTTTGAGAATGATTAGTATAGGTATATATAGGTGAAGAAATCATTCAGTTTACTCTAAAAATCTGTATGTCTTGCAGTTATTATACCCCCGAAACGAAGTTTGGGGGGGTATATAGGAGTCACCTGGTGGTCGGTCGGTTGGTCGGTCGGTCGGTCGGTCGGTCGGTCCAGCGGTCCGTTGCATTATTGGAATTCAATACAACTTCATGCAATGATCAAGCACATGGAGAGGAAGTGCAGTGCACAACAACCATAACTCCATCTTGACTTATTACAGAGTTATTGCCCTTTGTTACTTTTCCTTGTCCGGAGCATAACTTGAAAAGTACAAGTTGGATTTCAAAACAATTTCATACAATGGTCAACCACAATATAAGGAAGTGCAGTGCACAAGAACCATAACTCTATCTAGAGTAATTACAGAGTTATTGCCCTTTGTATTTTTTCCTTGTCCGGAGTATAACTTGTAACCTTGTCCGGAGTATAAGTTGTAAAGTACTGATTGGATTTCAAAACAATTTCATACAATGGTCAAGCACAATGAGAGGAAGTGCAGTGCACAAGAACCATAACTCTATCTATAGGAATTACAGAGTTATTGCCCTTTGTTACTTTTCCTTGTCCAGAGTATAACTTTTAAACTACTGGTTGGATTTCAAAACAATTTCATACAATGGTCAACCACAATATGAGGAAGTGCAGTGCACAAGAACCATAACTCTATCTATAGGAATTACAGAGTTATTGCCCTTAGTTACTTTTCCTTGTCCAGAGTATAACTTGTAAACTACTGGTTGGATTTCAAAACAATTTCATACAATGGTCAACCACAATATGAGGAAGTGCAGTGCACAAGAACCATAACTCTATCTAGAGTAATTACAGAGTTATTTCCCTTTGTTACTTTTCCTTGTCCATAGCATAACTTGAAAAGAACTGGTTGGAATTCAAAACAATTTCATACAATTGTCAACCACAATAAGAGAAAGTGCAGTGCACAAGAACCATAACTCTATCTATTGTAAGTACAGAGTTATTGCCCTTTGTTACTTTTCCTTGTCCAGCTAACTTAAAACTACTGGTTGGAATTCAAAACAATTTCATACAATGGTCAAGCACAACCTGTGTAACCCGGCCAAAAATCTGGAAAAAAAACTAATGTAAAAATGTCTTTTTCATACTCTTCTTCTTAATCCTAATAACTTCATCATTTCTAAAGCAGTATTGCGGGGGTATTAATCACATTTAGTGATAGTTCTAGTTTGGCTTGAACTTTGGAAACCGATAGGAAAGGCATTTAGTGAAAGAGTGATACACATATAAACAAGTTTATCAATTGCATACTATGTTTGAATACCATTTCTTTTATTTTTGGTATTTTACGTGACTAATATACAAAGGAGCTTTAACAAAAGAATTCTTTCTCAATCAATAAGAAGAAAAAATGTTATTGTAATCTAAGGGAAGAGGAAAAAATTCTGAATGAGGAGTCTCTCATGGAAGATAAAGTATGAGGGATTTTTTGATGTGGGAGGACTTGTTATTGATGGGACTCCCACTAACTCTGGAACATCCCTGGAGACCGTCTTTAAACATCATATATCACAACGTGGGAGCAAGTGTTTCAGTGTTAGTCGTGGGTAGTTCTTGGATAACCAGACTCTCTTTAATTGGACAGAGGTCTATAAAGCAGCAGCGGAACTTGTTTAAAACTCATCAGATATGTAGGTGGAGGTACTAAGTCTGGTATTTTAAGATTGATTGGAGCCATGTTCTCACTGCTGTATTGTAAAATAGTGGTTTCATTTCTCATGAATCGTAAGTTCCTGGAAAACATTGAATTATTAGCCTTTAGTATCCCCTCTTGAGGTTGTCAGTTTCTTGTATAATACTAACCTCAAATGACTTCATTCAGAAGTAACATAGAGTTAGGAGGTACCTGATTTGAGTTTCAGTTTCATATTATGTTTTGCATCTGACTGAAATTTTTAATTTTCGTGGGACACTAATTTTCTTTGATTTCATGAAGGGTTTTATCTATGACTATTAAAGTATAACCCCCTCTAATACCCATATGCTATATCTTGCCACTGGATAGAAATATTTTTATAAAACTTTGTCACTTTGAAGAAATCCAAAAATAAAAATGTTTCACCAAGAATTTTTCCAGGTTTTATTAGATGTAGGGGAGATAATCTGAATTTAAGTTCACATTGAAGTCTATGGAAATATACAATTTCTGTGAATTTGAAAAACTGAATTTGATTTTCGAGGAAAACTCACAGTTGAAAGATGCATTATATGATTCTGATTCAAATTTCATGAACTCATCTAAACTTTACCGTAGGAAAATGGAGAAAATCACTTTCTTGTAGTTCTCGGGAGAGATAACTCATGACAACAAAATTATAAAGGGGAGGTAATAAAAAAATTTCAGTCATATGTCATAACATGTCAATTTGTTTTTAAGATTTCCATGGTTTGCCATTTTAAAAGCTTAAATAGTGAAGTTATATGCATAGCTTTGATGGTTATTATAGGGCATACACCTCAACCGGAAGTGAATTACAGGGCATAAACCTTAATTCGTCATGAAAACTTGTCTCTTATATAGACCTCAAGTTTTCTAGAACGTCGATCCACAAATAAATGTACCCACGAAATTCACATCACATACATAATCAACAAAATTTAATGTCAACAAAAATTAATGATTTTACAGTATGAATTTCAGTTATTTGCAATTGTAATGGAAATCATAACTGAATTTATATCAAAGTTGTATAATGTTGTAAAACCAGATCAGGTTGTGAGTAGCTGGCTTGTTATAAGGTTTTAACCCTTTCCCTCATATAGACTCATTTTGACACACTCAATAGGCACCACATAAAGCCTGATCTGCAGAAAACCACAGTTAAACCTTACCAAATTTAATTGTAAAATCCTCATTACCAGACCACTGAGGAGCAGCGAACAGCATAAAACCTGATCAGCCTGCGAGTTACTCGCAGGCTGATCTGGTTTTATGCTGTTCGCATAGATCTTTTCATGGTTTCCTCTATGAGGGAAAGGGTTAAAGTGTATTTTACTTCCCCTTGGTGCCTTGGAGTTAAGGAAGCAAGACTGTATAAATGAGTTAAGGTAGGTGACTGATTAGAAAGTCTACCTTGTAACTAGGAGGAAGTGGGTTCAATCCCCATCTGCACAATGCTAAAGTCATATTAAAATGGTACTGGTATAGCTGACTTGTCTTTGGTGCTTAACATATAAAGGTTGTTCAGGACTGTTTGGCCCTGTGTCAGGGTAATGTGACTGGGTGTGGTAATGTCACTTGTCCATTCAATGAGAAGCACTATATCTGTCTCATGTAGATGGAATTGAAGTCTGCAAATGACTGAACTGTTGGTCAGACTTTGAACACAAACAAACATAGCATAATTATAAACTCTATTCCGTGATGAAGATGCCTTCAGTCTGATCAGGGTTTCATAAGGCAAAATGGTATAAATTGAGTGCTGATGGTGAAATGTTAGAATTTCATCAATTTCTACATGAACCTTTTTGTGTCCTTTCAGATTAAATCATCCCAACATTGTAAGATTGACAGATGTCTTCGAGGACAAGCGATATGTATACCTTGTCATGGAATTGTAAGTATATTTTTGTTCCCCCTCCCCCATCCATACTTATATGGCAAGGGCTGATAGTGAAACTGTTCCATCTCCTTTAATTTCAATATGCATTTAGAATAGTTTCTAGTCAGCCCTCGATAGATAATTAGCTGATTTTTTTGTGTCGCCTGACTAGAGTCAGGTGACATATAGGGGTTACTTTTGTTGGCGGCGGCTGCTTCCCCATCTGCTTGTCCGGAGCATAACTTTGTCACCATAATTTGGAATGACTTGAGACTTGGTATGTATGTTTCTTGCAGTAACCCGCAGTGCAGTGCACAAGAACCATAACTCTACCTTGTGCACTTTTTGAGTTATTCCCCTTTCATGGATTCTCTTTGAGCATTTCTTGTCCTGAGCATAACTTTGTCACCATAACTTGGAATGACTTGAGACTTGGTATGTGTGTTTCTTGAAATAATCTGGAGTGCAGTGCACATGAACCATAACTTTACCTTGTGCACTTTTTGAGTTATTCCCCTTTGATAGATTTTCTTAGAGCATTTCTTGCCCAGATCATAACTTTGTCACCATAAGTTTGAATGACTTGAGACTTGGTATGTATGTTTTTTGCAATAACCCGGAGTGCAGTGCACAAGAACCATAACTCTACTTTGTGTGCTTTTTGAGTTATTCCCCTTTGATAGATTCTTGTCCGGAGCATAACTTTTTCACAATAAGTTTAAATGACTTGAGACTTGATATGTATGTTAAAAGGGTTAAACAACAAAAAAGTAATCATATTTCATTATACTTGTTAATATGTTTAAGTTATAATAGTCCTTACATTTTTTATTTGATCTTTATAAGCCTTTCTCTGTCTGATGGCAACATCATTGCGCATTAATACCCCATTCTTAAAAGAAAGTGACAAACTGGCATCTTTACTGTCAACAGATAAGTCATCGGGGAGTTCTAGTGTTAAGTAGATATACTGTGATCTGTATGGATTTTGCTCACTTCATTGCATTTTTGACAGAAATATGGCCCTTGGACATCAAAATTTCCTTAGAAAAAAAAAGTAGACTGTGGACTTATTATTTGCCTTTGATATAAATGGAGGTATTCTGGATTCACCTGCAGTGGACTGGTAGGTGGGTATTTGGGTGGTGTCTACTTAGGTTGTCCTGACAGTCATGAACTGATCTTTACCAAACTTGATCACAGTTTGTACTGGCACAGTATCTTCACAATGTTTGATAACCAGCCAAAAAAGCCCCAGATGCTCCAGAGTTACAGGCCTTGAATTAGTAAAAAATTGCAAAATTTACATTGTCTGCTCACTACCTGATTTACTAATGAAAGCAAACGGTGCGAAAATGTTTGTCACTTTTGTCAGTTTTTTTGACAAACGTTAAGGACAATTATGATTTAAAGTTGTCTGTCATGGATCATGTTTTAATGATGGGGTTGGTTCTTGAGGATTTTAGGGGCTCTGTATAGAGTTGAACATCTGACAGAGAGAACAGTAAAAAAATTAAAATGAATATTAGGACTTCTGAAAGATTTTTTTTATTATCTGATGGGCTTTTTATTGATGCTCTGACAATGATGTGATGGTGGTTGATTCATATTTTCACATATAATTGCTTAATCACTACTACAATTCACTTAAAAATCCCCTATAAAAATTGTTCATATGGTTCAGGTCTGTTGCATAATTAGGTCACAGGGTCAAAATTGGCACTGCCCCAGGGGTCACTTGATTTAACATAGGCTAATATAGGAAAAACTTTAAAAATATCTTCTTCTCAGAAATCACAAGGCCTGGAGCTTAGATATTTGGTGTGCAGCATTGTCTAGTGGATCTCTACCAAGTTTGTTCGAATCATGACCCTGGGGTAAAAATTGGTCCCGCCGCAGGGGTCACATGATTTAACATATGCTAATATTGGAAAAACTTTAACAATCTTTTTCTCAGAAACCACAAAGCCTGGAGTTAAGATATTTGGTATGTAACATGGGCTAAAAGACCTATACCAAGTTTGTTCAAGTCATGGCCCTGGGGGTCAAATTTGGCCCTGCCCCAGGGGTCACTTTATTTTACATAGCTTAATGATACCTGGTGAGCGATCCAGGGCCATAATGGTCCTCTTGTTGAAAGAATTATTATCCTTAGATTTCTGCTTTCATTTTATTGCAGGTGGGAGTATATAAATTATATATGTTTTTTCTGACATCAGGGTGACTGGAGGCGAACTGTTTGACAGAATTGTTGAGAAAGGCAGCTACACAGAGCAGGATGCAAGTCGACTGATCAAGCAAGTGTTGGAGGCAGTGGATTACATGCATGACCAGGGCATCGTTCACAGGGATCTGAAGGTGAGGGGCCCGGACATCAGGGTGGGATAGACAGACAAATGGATAGAAAGGTGGATGGACAAAGAAGAAAGAGAAGGAATAAGGCCAGGGCTCTTTGTGTGTGTGTTTGAGAGAGAGAGAGAGAAAGAGAGAGAGGGAAAGAGAGAGAGAGAGGGGGAGAGAGAGGAAATCATAATTCAAAAAATAAAAGAACATATTAATCTTTTAATGTTTTCTGTAATTTATTTATGAGTGCAAGAGAACTTACTTCAGAGTGACTATTGCTTAAGGTACTAGATTAGAAGAACATAGACTCCCAGCAAAAAAAGCTAATTGTTGTTAATCAAATTATTCTCCAGCATTTGAAATTAGTTTTTACTTTGACAGAAAACAGTAAAACCTAACATCTTGTAAAACTTTTCTTGATCAATAATGGATCGCTTCTGTCTGTTAGTCAAAAGAAGGAGAATTTGAAGTAGGTAAGAAAATGGGTAACACTGATGATGATTTTGATGATGATGGTGATGATGATGGTTGTGGTAATGATGATGATGATGATGGTGATGGTTGGAGTAATGATGATGATGATGATGATGATGATGATGATGATGATTGTCATGATGATGATGATGATGTTGGTGCTGGTTGGAGTAATGATGATGATGGTGATGATGATTGTCATAATGATGATGGTGCTGGTGGGGTAAATATGATGATGATGATGATGATGATGATGATGATGGTTGGATTAATGATGATTGTGATGATGATGATGTTTCTCTGGGGCCAGACACAAAAAAAACTTTGACTGAGGACAGCCAGTGAGGGGAAGTGATGAAAGGTTTAAATAAATGAATGATGTTAATTCCAGTGTCATATATAGGGAATACTGGGTTAGTGTTGAATTAAGATAAGTTTAGCCTGCCAGGCTAAGAAAATATTAACTGCTCGCCAAGGCTGGCGGTTTATACTTATCTAGTCAATACCTAGTATTCTGTTTATCCTATCATTTCAAATCAATACACGGAAAAAAATGAGAAGAAAGAACATGACAAACATGACATAAACAAACTATCAGATCACTTGACCTTCAGCTCCATGACGTCATACATGTAGTAAACAAGAAAAAAGCCACTGATGACGTCAGAGAATATCAAAAAACACGAATGAGTTCAACCCTTTTCCTCATATAGACTCATTTTGACGCACTCAGTAGGTACCACATAAAGCCTGAT